>OU898279.1:117799209-118334209 GCA_918026665.1 Diabrotica balteata | reverse complement strand
TGTACTGTGACTTTAGCTTATAAACATTTAAAATAAATTGGCCGCATCAATATATAGGACGTTATTTTTTTTATTCGAAATGTTGGCAATTGTACAGGAATTAAAAAAAATACAATGATGTACCCTTACAACTCGAGTCAGCCCTTCTAGATTTTACTATTTCAAAAATCGATTTTTTTTAATTTGCGTATTGTTTGGTATAACATTTTCTACTAATAATAATAAAAGTAAAATAATTTAAAATAAATATTTATTTTAAATTGTTTAAAAAAATTACTTGGTTAAATTAACAATCCACAAATTAACTAATTGCATTTTTATGATATATGCCACGAGGTAGATCAGGTAGAAGTTAAAAAAATATATCAATTTTCATTTATTAGAACCGGTGATATTGCGACTTTTATAAATTTGAATTTATGAATTTATTTGATGAAATATTCGCTTCACTTTTAAACCCTTTATTGTTTGCGCATCATAAACGGGTAATTTTTAAAGGAATCGTTCCTAATTTTTTGTCTAAATTGAACTCTTAATCTTTCAAATTGTTCTTTTTAAATTGTTTATTATTTATAAACAAAGCACCGACGATTTTTTGAAAGCAATGGGCTAACTCGGGTTTTAAGGTTCGTAGGATATTATGTTTTTTTTTAATTCGTGAAATAATGCAGAACATTAATTTTTTTGATTCGTCATGTTCATAAAATCTGCAATTATTGGCCTTCCTAGTATCAAAATTCGGCGAATTCGTAGATTCTTCTTGTGTCGTCCCTATCAGTACGCATCCAGACTTTGTTGACGCTATTTAAAGCTGATCTAAATCTGACTCCATTTGTAGAACCGCTAAACATTGTTCTTTCCTTTGATGTTGCTTGAATTATTTATTGAGTAGTATATACGTACGTTTGTCTTCTCATAAAGTGGACGAAATATTCCAACTCTTTTCTTTTTATGGTCGATATAACTTTCGGTTCATTCGATATCCAGTGTATAGTAGTTATAGCTACAGTTTCATCTATGAAACACTATATTAATGTTATATCCATAACGAAATTCTGACAATAAGCAACTTAACAAATTATCTGTTATAGCTGTTAATTATAAATAATCAGTTTATCTTTATTGTACAATCTTAACAAGCAAGCAAAGTCATGAAGTTGTTATCGAAAAGAAAACCGAAATATAATAACTTTAGTGTGCATATCTTGAGTGACCGCATCATTGTTGACTCTGCACAATGGATCGATATGATATTCATATTATAGAGTTAGTCTAGACCGCTTCCGTGGATTATTAGAAATGCCAGTGTAATTTCAAGTCAAAAATTTAAACCAGAGTTGCGCAATAAACTTTGAAAAAAGGATGTTGAACGAAATTTAAAAAATTGAAAAATTTGCTGCAAGCAAATTGCTGCAAGAGGAAAATTTTCTATTGAAGATGAAGACTGATCGAAAAGGCCAGATGCTGTGCCCATTTCCTTAAATATCGATGCAGTTCATGTCATGACATAATTTGAGCAAACTGTCTAAAACGAATATCTGAGACATTGAATATTTTATATAAACGCGCCGATCATATTGTTAAAGTTGAGTTGGACATGAGAAAAATTTCTGCAAAATGGATCATCAAATATTTGAATGTTAATCCGAATGGTGCTAGGATAGAACAAACATATGCAAACTTATTAAGACGAGTTGTTAGTATATGTATATTAATGTACATTTTTACGGTCCATAGACAAAGCAGCTCTCGATGGAATGAACATGCTCTTACTCAACAAATTTCGTGTTCAAAAATGCGCTATAAAAGTTCTTGATTCAGTTTAAAGGATTCTTAATGCCTTACGAGAAAAATTATACATATCAGAAAGAATAATAACTGCAATATAAGAATGCAGAACGACGACCTAAACATCATCGGAATATACGGCCCAGAAAATTAGCCTCAAACAACAAGTTGTAGGATAACTTTAACATCCTAAGAAACTTATAAGTTTCTCAAGATCAATAAATACTATATGAAACGCGATCCTAACAAGGACGTCCAAATATGCAACCATACATGACACCTTAGAAAAAATCGTGTACATGTGTTTGTACAATCGTGTAATGTAAAAAAGATTCCGAAGAATTATGGTTTTTTGCGTTGATAAGTTACAATGAATTACACGTGAATGAACCACTACTTCCTCTCAAACTAAACATAAATAAATAGAAGCCAGTATCACAAGTAATAATGCATCGATGTTTTATAATACAAAATGTATTCGGCTGATTGACTATCTTCAAAAAGGTGAATCGATAATTGGAGAATATTACTCTTCATTTCTAAACAAAATAAAGGCAAGTATTCGTAAAAAAAGATCCGATTTATAAGAAGAAAACCATTCTTTACTATCAGAATAATACAGTTGTCCACAAAATTTCTTGACAATAGGGAAATTTATTATTAGGTGCTGCAACATCCTTCCAATTCTCCAGATTTGGTTTTCTTCCGAATCGACCATCCCTTTCATATATTCTCAAAACTGGAAACCTTAGTTTTTCAGTCAGACCTTGCCTTTTCAGGTCAGTGCTTTTCATATAATTAAGAAACCGTTGTGGCCATAGATGAGTACCTTACAGCATATCCTATACTGCAGAGTGGGAAGAACGACATTGAATAAAATGTATTGATTAAGAGGATGTCGTTTTTAGACTAAGAACTTTTCAGACCATTCTCGAATTCCGTTGATATAACACAATAAATTTGTTTCCACTGTTAAAAAGTAATTATTGTCTATATGTTACATTTTGTATTTTATGCGTTAAAACAGGTAAGTAACTCAAAGATGATGTACATTTGTTGATAAACTTGAACGCATCTTTCTCCGCTACTGAATGAAACAGCAGGGACCGGACTGAGTTAAATCTTTATTAGATTGCCCAACACCATGCAGCATCTATATAGCCTATTTATTTTAAATCTCGTACAGGTCGTTTTCAATTTAGATGATGTCCTTCGGAAAAGTAGAGGAAATTGGAGAGAAGAGGAGACCGGCAATTTATAGAGTTGTTAAGAGAGGGGCGAACATAAAAATGACAACGACAGCGGCATCGATGAAAATTGCGATGGATGGCTCCGGGGTATGTGGAATGTGATCTGTTCGTATAGAAAAAATTTCGTATCTTCACCCTATAAAATTTCTGATTTATCGTGCTTAAAATTGTCTGATTTTTTTACCGTCGGCAATAGGTGCGGAAATACAAACAATGACGCCATTAATAAACTATTAAAAAAATTAATAATGAACTTAATATCAACTTTAATGTGTTCAATTGTATACAATGTATACAATATATCTTCAATAATTAATTGACAAATTGATGATAAAACTATACCAAGAAAACTAAAAGATAATGACTATATCGGGTATAATTATAGGACCTTATTCTACATTGATAACTTCATCTATTCATAAACATTTCTATCTATGTTATCTATAATGTTATCTGCCTTAGTGGTAATAAAACCATTATTAATTAAATATTATAGAAAGTGACAAAAATAGCTTAGTATATATAGCAAAAACGTAGTGATATACAAGTATATATTATACAAGTGAATATTAACATTTCACCAAAAAACGCAGTGAGTCTTAATGACATCCGTGTAAACTAAGTCTTACATAATTTCCTTACACCAAGAATATAGGTATAGGAATATAGGTATTTGACGTAAAAAATCTTTTTCCTAGTATCCCTCCTACAGAAACTTTTATTCTAGTAAAAAACCTAGTACAAATCCAATAATTACATCTGAAATTTTACATCTTCTTGAAGTTTGCATAAACCAGGACTACTTTGAATTTAATAATAAAATATATACAAATAACAGTGCAGGACTTATAATGGGTAATCCTCTAAGCCCATTGCTATCAGATAATTTTATGGATCATCTAGAGACAAAGATTTCAAAACATCCCGTATTCAAACAGTTTTTATATTGGTGGAGATACGTAGACGACGTACTGGTATGTTTCACAGGAACTAACAGGCAACTCGACCAATTTTTATCATATATTAATTCACTTCATAATCATATTGAATTTACAATAGAAACAGAACAAAATCAATCGATAAATTTTTTAGATTTAAAAATTAGCAGACTTCAAAACAAACATGACTTCTCCATATTTCATAAACCTACCCATACTGGCACTATACACAATTCGTCATCCCATCCAACACAACATAAACTGGCAGCTTATCATAGTATGTTACATAGATTAACAGAAATTCCGATGTCAAAATACAACTTTGAGACAGAATTAAATATAATTAAGCAAATAGCAGTAAACAACGGATACAACGAACAAACAATTAATAAAATGTTAAATCAAAAACTACACAAGAAAGCCCTGAAATTAGTATTTCCACCACCAGAGAAAAAACCCAGTACCTTCTGCTCGATTACATATACAGGCAAAATAACAACAAAAATTGCCAAACACATAAAAAAGAAAGGAATAACACCAGCTTTCCGAACAAATAACAACCTAGGCAAATATATTAAAAATAACAAGAGCCAAAATAAAAAACACTTAAATAGTGGTGTGTACAAACTTCAATGTGGCGACTGCCCAAAAACTTACATCGGTCAAACTGGTAGAAACTTTGATAAACGAATAGCAGAACATAAAAGGGCTTTCAAAAATAGAAAAACAGATTCGACATACGCACTTCACCTTCTAGATCATAATCATTCTTTTATTGACAAATTTAAAATTCTTCACATTCAAAATAAAGGCCTTAAGCTATCTTTGTTAGAATCTATGGAAATCAACAAATTAAAAAACACAGATATAATTCTGAATGACCAACTTGAGACAAACAGTTCTCCCCTCCTCAACCTATTTCATTAGAGACTATAAATTTGTAAACCCAAGCCAAAATAGATCACTTGAGAAAGGCAATCAGTCGAAACAGCTGTAGTGATAATATTTAAAATAAATTTTGTGGAAGTTTGAAAACAAAGTTTTCAGTGTTTTATTGTTACATAAAATAGACTTTATTACATAAAGTGTTTATTTAATACTGATAGCTAAACTGATAGCTTTTTTTTGTAAATAAAAATGTAAAAATACCAAAAGTATGTTTTAAACAGACAAAAGAATAAGGAAGCTGACTAAGAAGTTATCAACAAAAAGAATAGTCATTTGAAATTTGCATAATGCTAATGATAATTAGCATAGGTAGAACCAGTATAAGAAAAATCAAAATTTGAGTCAACAACTAAAGAAATGATTACAGAATTAAAATATCATAAAATTATAAAATATTACTCAAAAATCAGAGCTTGCTATCTAATCACCTATTATTTTTTACCAGTTTCACAATTAGAAGTTAATTTAATTGAATTTTCTTTAACAATAATCACTTTCACGAAAACGAGAATTGCTACCTATACAGACGTAGATAAAAAACTAATATCCGCTTCATGGCATGAATATAATAACAGCTTGTGTTCGAAAAGGAAAAGTTCGGCAATAAAAGGGTCTGGAAGAGCCTTCAATAATTTAGTGCTGCCACATATTAAATCCCTACAGGGTCATTCGAACCGCAGGGTATCGATCCCGGTCCTTCTTCCAGATAAAGAGACGATGAAACGTTAAGATATATTGTAAGTATATGTATTTTAATGGTGACTGATATTTCCTAAAGTCAATATGTAAAACAATAAAGGAATGAATATACGCATAATACTTAACATTATTGATAACAGTATTTTGGTATAAAATTCTGATGGCAACTAATAATAAAACACTTTTTATACTAGTATTTTTCCCCTTTGAAGTTTCTCTCCAACTCCTTTCAGTGATATATCTCAGTTAATGCGTTTGTGTTACAAGTACGTGTAAGTGGTTTGACTTATTAAACGAGAGTCCATGGTAAAATTTGAAATTGGAGAAGCAATAAAAATTGAAAAAAATCCCATCAATCTCAACCAAAGAGATGATGCTCCCAGATGATGATGCAACAATACTGACGAGTAGGACCCCACTTACTTGTACACGTACATGGCCAATCACAAGAAACACTGCGTAGGACCGGCCGGGAGAAGCGCACCAAGATCGTTTATATAGGTAACCGCTTCGACCGGGAGAACTAGTTAATAACAAGAATGAGCTCTTCCCACTTGGAACCCTGGAGGATGGAATACCACAGGGAGCGGTTCTGTCACCAATACTGTATACAATATACACCGCCGATATTACAAGAATACCTGGAACATTACTCAGCCTTTATGCCAACACAGCGATAGCGTCCAAGCACACACATGTAGACATTGCAAAACAACCTACACACAGTGTTGGACAACATTGAAGAATGGAGATTTGGAAAACTGGACATTTTCGGTGTATCCCGGTGTACCCACTATATACCATATATTGCAGGCTTAACAAATACACTTTTGAATACTTTTTGAGAAGTACCGAATATCAAAATTGCATCCAGAAATATATAAACAGTAACGAAGTTACACATCAAACTAAAAACATCCTTAAATATTAAAAAAAAAAGCGCTTCAATGTTGTTTACTCTCTACCCTGTAATAATTGCATCAAAGTATATATTGGAGAAACGCCTATGAATTTGTCGAGATGATTAACATCGCACAAGAATGACATTAATCTGAAAGAAGTACAAGTCAATGCATTAAGTGTAAGTAACAATTCTGTCAGAATGGGTCACACACCAGACTATAGCGAAGTAAAATATTGGCAAGGGAAAGAAATCACAGCAACAGGATGTTTCTAGAAATCTGTTTAATTAAAATTACACAGAATACCCCGAAGTAAAGAGCCGACATTGAGAATTTAAGTGGTGTATAGCTATTATCAACTTAAGAAACATGACATATATAAAGGACATATAAAAAGTACAAAGAATATTGTGAAACAGTAGGTAAGTTCAAATTATATTACAAGTTTTCTGTGTTTGCTCTTTTTGCCTTGTTCATTATTTTTAAAAACTTTGTTGCTTGTACTAATAAGTACTAAGAGAGAGTAATCAAAATAGCTCTAGCTTCTAGGCCAGAGTTTGCAATGTAGGTTGCATAAGCAGTGTTATGTTGTTTTCTTTTTCTCGGTATGGGTTCTCTTGAATCTCTTCTGTTTTTATTTAAATATATCATTCCCACAAGGGCAAACCTGATTATAAATGAAGGGTACAGGGAAAAATGGAGGTATGTCAAATGACGGGCGAAATTATAGACCTTATAGTGGTACAAACTCGATACTATTTCATGTAAAAAATTCACATTAATGAAAGAGATGTCTAGTAAGAGTGGCGAATTTATGAAATGTGATGTTATGGACACACGGGAAAATAATGCAAAGAAACGTATAAAATATGGACGAATTCATGAGGTAAATTAAAAATTAAATAGACAAAGCCACGTAATAGGACTGGATTATAATTTAATTGTTTTTTACAAATACAGGAACAAGCAAGAATTCAAATTATTAGAAAGTTCAACCTCATTGAGTCGACAGGTGCCCAAAATATATACTTATGCGGATTAATTACTGTACAAACTGTACAGCAACGAAGAGTACGAGTATGAGAGGACTCTGCACGTCTTCATGATGCCGCCTTTAGTTATAGAATCCGTTATAATGTAAATGACGAAACACAAGAACTTAAAGTATATCAGAAGGTCTTTTTGACATTCCATGGAATTGGGAAAAAAGTTAGAAGTTCTACAAAAGTCAGAAAAATTGACAGGTCACGCTCCAAAAGATACTAGAGGAACACATGGAAACCATCGTCATCAAGTTTCTATGGAAACAAAAAACTGTATAATGCAGCATATAGGGTCTTTCAAGGGAAGAAAATGTCATTATAGTTTAAAAGACTCGTCGACATTATACCTATTTGAGGATTTAAATATTAACAAAATGTACACAATGTACGTAGAACAATTTCCAGACATGTGTACTTCATACGGAATATATAGAAGTATTTTTTCAATTAAATTTAATATTTCCTTTGGTTTTCCAAGGACCGATACGTGTAGTTATTGTGATAAATATTTAGCAAAAATTAAAAGTCTTAAGAAGCAGTGTCTATTAGCGAAATCTTTGGAGGAAACAAATTAAATGCTAATAATAAGCAACTAGATACAGAAAATAAGCTACATAAACTTACAAGCCCAAGCATTTTATAACAGAAAACAAGCTGCGAGAGCTACTAGAAAAAATGTACACACAGAGGCAATAGGCCTGGATTTTGTAAAAAATTTGGAAATACCAAATATTAGTACAAATGATGTTTACTATAAGAGACAATTGAGTTTATACTCGTTCAATATACACGTTTTGTCTACACCTGAGTCCATATTTTATTTGTACCCAGAGACTATTGCCAAAAAAGGTAGCGATGATGTTTGTTTACTGCTTCAACACTATCTACAACTATCTTGATCGAAAAGTACGAAACTTGAATATTTTCTGTGACTCGTGCGGAAGACAGGATAAAAATTACCCTGTTCTTCGGTTTATTCATAACATGGTTCATCATGAGAAGAGACTGGACTCTATCCAAATAACTTTTTCTGTTAGAGGACATTCCTACCTGGAATGTGACAAAGATTTTGGACTTGTCAATCAAAAATCAAAAGCCGAACTTTTTGAAGACTGGACAGAAGTATATAAAGCTGGTAGACGAAAACATCACCGTTTCATGTTGAAGAATTTCCTTAAGAGTATTTCCGAAAGTGGATTGAATATTTACGCAAGCATTATAAAAATAAATGACCTTTTCTCGACCCATCCGTGACGTAAAAGCTGTTAGGGATCATCCTCGTGTTTTGTACTTGTACTACAGAACAACCTTCAATGGAACTTGGGAGATCACAGTAATAACACAACAGAGATTGACTACCCCCAAATTCCCAGAAATGGAATGTGAGCTACCTCAATATGCTTATACAGGTCAAACCCCCCAATTAATTAGTTTTATAAAGCTTACTTTTGTTATATTTTTAGCACTTTTGCAGATCAGTCAAGCGAAATATGCAGACCTGCATCATCTAAAAAAAATTTGTGGTTCAGATGTCCAATGTGATGATTGATGAACTTCCGCATCAATAATTTAGAGACCCATTATACCCAAATCTCGTGTAGACGCTATAAAATTGTTTCAAAACAATTCTTTTTACATAAACATTATTTTTATAACAATCGTTGTTTGCTTTCTGAAATAAAATGCATTTTTGTATCAACGTTGTTACTACTTTTCTTGACATACCTCCTTTTTTACTTTAATATTTTGAATTAATTTGTAAAATTTCTAAATGTTTGGCAAAATAAAAAAAGTAAAATACTTTGTTTTTGCAATTCAACTGAAATCTTATATTTAACCTCTGGTAATACGTTGATCAATGTAAATACAAGACTATAATCTTTGTGACGTTTTGAAGTATTAAAATCGCTTAATTTCAGAATGTGTTATTTCTGACATATCTCCTTTTTTCCCTGTACCCTTTAAATAATAACTTTAATGTTTTTAAAAGTGTTAGAAGCTCAAGCAAACTGAGTTTTACGCCAAACGATGCCATTTTAGGCCAAACGATGACTACCTAATATATTATATATTACCTAATTCTAATTGCTGACACATTTTTTATTGTTTCATGGAAAATGGATGTAGTAGGTACGTAAGAGGAAATTATATATATATATAAATATATATAACAGTAATGATTAAATAAACATAAGGTATTTCACGTTCTCTAAATTGAAGCAGTTATCCCCTAAGGGCATTTTAAATCAAGTATATAATACCCATTGCGCATATTTTCCATTTTGTTTTACAATATATTTAAATAATTCGCAGTAGGAGTCGCTGTTTATAATTTCTCATGATTATTTATACCCATTTGCATTTAAAATGAATTTAATTAGATATTAACATGCGCACTTAAACAAAACAGAAAGTTTTTCATAATACATCATACTCGCCAAGTATTAATCATTATTTTGAAAAATGTACCCGTAGAATGAAATAAATTGAACGCAAAATGTGCTGTTGATATCAGTTATCATTTTCGGGTGACGTTTTGCAGATTGCATATTATTCTTTGAAACCATGCAGTGACTTTTTATATGAAATATTATATTCAAGTCTGACACATCACACATTTGTTAGGTTATAGCTTAGACAAGGAAAGAGAGGGTTATACTGTTTGCTTCAATCATTACTTTGAATCATAAACATATAATACCGTTTGAGTAATATATTAAGTCAAATAGAAAGCCCGAACACCCATTACAAATTGTAGAGGTGGATTCCAAAAGGGCTTAAGTCATTTTTTTTTCACATTTTAAGGTTGTAGTTGGATCTGATTCTGGAGCATCACTTATAACATTATAAAAACAATTCATGCCATAACAGCTAAGTCAAGTATAGTAGACTATACAGAGTACAAATCAGTAATGTTTTCCAAAAGTGCTTTATTCATGCCTTGTTTTTTTCCAACCACGCTTAATTCTTGAGTGTTTGCGCATGCGCGATTCCAGCTGTCAGCATCTATTTGCTGTGAGTTTTTGGTTATGTTGACTGTTTGAGGTGAAACAAGTGAGTAATCGAAAACGTGTGTTATCAGTATAAAATGAGTTTAGATTTTGTAACAAGTGATTTTTCAGTACATATATGTAAAGGATATTAATAGTGCCAAGAAGAGGAAGCGAAAGAAAAATGACCTATGAGACAAAAATTTGAAGAAATTAGCAAGAAATAGTAAAGAAGCTCATCCAGATTCTCGCATTGTTTGTGCTCATAAAAATGATGTTTGTAAAGAATATCTATTGACTCCTAATGATGTAAGTGGATTTTATGACAAAATCTAGTCACATAAGACTACTGCTAATCAAAATAATTTTGTATTCAAATACCTTCTCAATCAAGAGTCTAAGCAACATAGGCCTAGAAATAAAACAAATCCACGTCGAACAGTTACAAAATACTTCATACGACAGACAAATAGTGTTTTATTAAGTGTGTGTAAAAGAGTGAATCGATTAGCTAAAGCTTTAAAATAGTCAGGAGAATGTCCTCGTGAAAAGCGAGGTGGAGCTAGGATAAAACCCAAAGGTTCAAGTACAGCTCAATCAATGATTGCTTTCATAAAATCATTAAAGTGTTGTAAAAGTCATTATAGTCTGGTAAGAGCGTCCGAGGTTACTTTGGCAGTCCAAAGACAAAGGTTTGTTCATTTTGTGATCTAACAAAAAGTGAAGTCAATTTATTCAAAGACCTTCAAGAAAAAGCTTCCCTCA
Organism: Diabrotica balteata; assembly: GCA_918026665.1. NCBI lineage: Eukaryota > Metazoa > Arthropoda > Insecta > Coleoptera > Chrysomelidae > Diabrotica > Diabrotica balteata. The sequence continues at coordinate 118,322,886 of OU898279.1, read as the reverse complement.
TTACTAAGTACATATTGCACAAGTTACGAGCTACGAAATTTTATGACCTGCTTAAAATAACAGAAGCTAAGGTAGTTAAGGTATCTTTTGACATAGAACAAATCCAGCCTGCCAAAACTAAGAGTTGGTGAGATATTTTATACTTTTGTATTGATGGAATATACACAAGATTCTACTAATACTTTTGTGTACACATGAACTGAAAACCAAAGTGGGCCAGGATCTAATGAAGTAGTTTCAGCACTGTATAACTTTTTTTGGATTTTGGAAGACAAATTTAAAAATGTTCCAGCGAAATAATTGACACTTCAACTGTTTTCTGATGCTTATATATAAGGTTCTTGAACTCCTAAGTGGAGCATAGAGCTTTAGTGAAAACGCGCCATCGGGTTCTATTTTGCGCTAAGGCCTTCACCTCATTCCAAGACTTTCCTTGGCCTCTTATCTCGTCCATGATGGATCTTCTCCAAGTTTGTACTGGGTGACCTGTTTTTCTTTTCCCTTGGGGATTCCACTCTAGGGCAGTCTTTGCGATACTGGAACTGATGCTTGCAGTGGAAAAAATAAAAATCAAAATTTTTTGGGTTTCCTACTTAGTTATGTGCAGACTTCCAGAGCATTTAGTGATATTTAGCAATGCTTTCCGATCAGGGAATATAGCTAAAAAAATATTGGCCCACTGATAAGAGTATTTGGACGTTTTAAAAAAATATTTGGAAGAAAAGAATCAATAGTTGAACCAGATGAGTACTACAGAGTGTTGTATCTTGAAGTACAGTTAAGTTTTAGGAAAAGACTGGGAACTTTCATGGATGCTGCAAAACGAGTTTTATTAAATTAGATCATCTTTTTGATGAGTGAACAACGAGTTTTTTCATTTTCAGATAAAAGTAATAAAGACATTGAAGCTAAAAATGCCAACTGTGGTGATTCTAGTACTTTTAAAGTTATAATAAAGGATGCAATTTGCTAGGAGTGTGCAGTACAGTAAAGAAGATGCCATTAGTGAATCATGTAAGTGAAAAGAAGAAAAAAGACGTAAAAAACCTTCTCAAATTTATTTCGGAAAGTTCAAAAGGCTTTTATAATAATGCACTTATCAATCTGCAAAATGGTTCCAACGGTAATAATACTGTAGTGTATGATGAACTACAGCCCTTTATTTGAAAGATTTTTCAACTTTACTTTTCACATTTTGATAAAAATGTGATTAATTGATTTTGATGAATAAAAATTAAGCTTTAATTGTACTTTTAATTGTAATGTACCTAGATAGTTATTAAACCTTTGCTGGCATTTTCAAGAAAAGCTCTGATTATCAATAAACTTACAAATGAATAAGTCACTGACTTAAGGTCGCTTTGAAAAAAAACCAAATGTTTAACTTGCAAAACAAGAATATGAACCTTCAAATTACATGTCTGATTCTATTCCAAAGTAACATTTAATTATATTCTTAAACATAGAAAAAATCCTGAAAAAGTTACCTTTTTAAAAGACCTTTTGAAATCCACCTCTTCAATTATTTAATTTTAAAAATATTTTGTATAATTATTCAGGGTAGCAAAATAACAAACGGTCAATTTCAACATGATTGGAACATACAGGTTTAAATCAATAATGTGCTGACGCATTTCTGTTCATCCGAACCCGCAATACTTGTTTCACTGTCATTCTCCAGTGATTATATGTTTATACCCTTTCTTATTATCAATGTGTTTATTATTTATTCACATTCTTCACCTATGTCTCGAAAAATATTTTGGTTTTTCTTCTGCATCTATTCTTCCAAACAGTCTTAGTAAAAAGTGTTTCTTCTTAGAAATATTATTTAAATGCAAAAATATTTGTTGTCTTAATTAAATGTTATATTAGAATTAGTTAATTTAAAGAATTGTCACTAGGTTTGATTTCTCTTATTTTCTTTCTTAAAATTATGCCCTAAATGTATACCTAATGGGCGTGACCAACATCTGAATGTGAGATTTTCAAAAAACATTTATTTGTTAGTAATGCAGAGCTGTCACAGAAGTCGAGATTATTTAAAACATCTGCTTCACAGATGGTATGGCCGCTTAACAGAAAAAGTTAGTCCATAAATAAGCGTTAAATAGACGTAAAATGCGCAAATTTAAATTTGAAAACTTACAAATAAAAATTTGGTAATACCAGGTAATACCCCAGTGTATTTCTGAAAAAATCATTAATTTCACGTAAAAATCTTATGACGATTTTGAAGGATCTCAAAAGTATAATTATGAGGGATAGCTGATGACAAACATTGAAGACGTACAGCTGATTTTGCTTTGTTTTTCTTAACAATCATAAAAAGTATAAAATTATTTTTTGCTTCTAAAACATTTCTTATGCATTTTAGAGAAAAATGGTTCAAAAATCCACAAGGAATCTACGTTCCTGTAGTTGGCTGTATACCATGTATTAAAAATTTAATTAAAAATCCTTTGTAATAGGTATATATTTACGGCCCAAACGGGCTAAGTTAAAAAGACAAAACGTTTTCGGAAACCATGTTCCATCATCAGTGTCCTAGAAAATAGTTAACCACTTAATTAAAAAGAACATAGGTTAAAATTTTGACTGAGGTTAATGAAAAATGTGGTTAATACTTACTAGGAGTACATGAATGTAGCCACCAAGAGTAAATATATGGGTAAAAACCCTTTAACAGATGTTTAATTACATTTAGTTTTAAAAATATGTTATAATTATTTAAGATTAAAGAGTTACCGATGGATTAGGTAACATGGCGACATATGACTCCACGTTGAAGTTGCTAGTCCTGAGACGGTATGTCTTCGAGGACTGTATGAGTGCAACTGATTGACAATGACATTTGATGACAATATTGTTAAGTTATGACGGAAATTATCACAGAGCAGTCAATGTAGCTGTATGTTTCTACTTCAGACAAAAGCCAGCGTTATTTAAAATTGTGAAAATTAAGTGAACTAATATAACAGTATCAACCATCAATGTTGTAGTTTTAAATTTATGTAAATAAGATGATATAAGGGAGAAAAAATTGTATGGTTGTAGTTAGGCAACCAACTATGCATGTATGTAGCAATGTAATATAGAAAATTTTAGAGGTTGGAAGGTTGAATTTTAGAAATTTTGTTGTTAATGGTTGGATCTAAATGTATTTATTTAGAATTGGAAGTGTTCTTGTATGAATAAAATAAAACTGTTTTAGTAAATGTTCACGTGTTATTTGACTTTTAACTCAAATATAAAGACCCTGTATGTCAAAAGCAACATTTGGTACCTGGCAAATGTGAAAATTTTTTTGAGTTATAAGTTCATGAACATAAATGTTTGACAAGGTGGTAACAGACTGAAAGGAGTGGAAGTTTTATTGTATTAGCTATTATATGTAATGAACGAAAGGTTTTTTTTTTGATGGTTGGGACATGATAATCATGATAATCATGTCCCAACCATAAAAAAAAACTTTCGTTCATTACATATAATAGCTAATACAATAAAACTTCCACACCTTTCAGTCTGTTACCACCTTGTCATACATTTATGTTCATGAACTTATAACTCAAAAAAATTTTCACATTTGCCAGGTACCAAATGTTGCTTTTGACATACAGGGCCTTTATATTTGAGTTAAAAGTCAAATAACGCGTGAACATTTACTAAAACAGTTTTATTTTATTCATACAAGAACACTTCCAATTCTAAATAATGTAATGTACCTACCTACTCACATGTAAGATAATTAAAGTATCTATGTATTTCTATATAGTTTTTAGTCACCTGGTATATGTTATTTACAATTATGAAAAGTTCTCATGTATAATCACTAATAATTATTTGTTGTTAGAAATCAGAATCAATACTCTTCATAAATATTTTCCTATTTAGAATAAATAAGTTTCGCTAGTTTATTCGCCTAATACTTCGTATCTATGGAATAATAATAATTTATTTCTCTTATTTCTTTGTTCGATAAGCTATCCGTATTTGCTATTTTAATATTAATATTTGAGTCCAATCTCTTGTACTCAAATCCATCCAGAAACATCGTTAAATAATTGTAGATAACAGAACTTATAAATTCATAGTTTTAAGAAATAACAGGCAGAGTGTAATTTTCATCCTCTAATATAATAAATTTATACATGTCAATATATTCTGTTTAATTCCAAAACAAAGAGTTAGTCCGGAGAAGAAATAAACGCATAGTATTCCATAACAAAATTTGGTGTCAGAAGTGGGATATTAGTAGCAGAGTTCCTCTGATTGCTGATAGAAGGAGAGCTGAGGAATTTTTGAATTGACTTGTTTCCTTCGAGGAATCATTCAAAAAAAACTGTCAGTGTGGAAAAATCGCCACTACAACTAATTACATTGGGGTCCAGTACATCCAGTTCGAAATCCAGTTCCAGTCATAACCCAATTGTAGTTCCATCGGAAGTAGAGGTGAACCCGTGGAATAATAGACTATGCGACCAACAACAATATTCTACTTGTAAGTACATTCTATCTTAAATTCTGTCTCATATTTTAAAAATCTTGTAAACGTATGTCTACTTTATATCCTGATATAAGTAACTTATTTGACGAACAAATACCTTCTCCCGACTCAAATTCTCTTTCAAATTCTTCTACTTCTAATTCAAATAAAATGTCAGTATCAATTGAAATAGCTGAAAAACTTCTCATTAGATTTGATGGTACAAAATCAAAATTATACGAATTCATAGACAATTGTGATAAAGCATACAATTTAGTAAATCCGCAATCCAAACCCATCTTATTAGCCATTATAGAAACTAAATTAACCGATAAAGCTAGGGCCATAACTAGAAACAGAACATTTGACGAATGGAAAGATTTAAAAGACTTCTTATTAGATGCTTATTCTGAACGCCGAACTGAAGGTCAGTGGCAATTGGAATTACATTCCTTACGTCAGATGCCCAGTGAAAATCTAATGTCATTTGCAAATAAAGTTGAAAATTGCTATATAAAATTAATAAATACACTTGATCCAGACTTATCTCCAGATGCAAGAAATGCATGTACTAAACTCTTAAAAACTCAAGCACTAAATGTCTTTATTAGAGGATTAAACAAAGACCTCTCTATTTTAATCAAAGCCCGAAATCCAGATTCCTTAGAAAGAGCTGTTGCTATAGCAATTGCCGAAGAACAAGAACAGTTATCAAGACAAGAAATTTTCAGACCATTCTGTAATATTTGCAAACGAAATAACCATTCCTCAAATAACTGTCGATATAAAAACAATTCAGATAGAAATGTTAGACATCTTCAAAATTCTAGTTTTCAAAACCCAAAATATCCTAATTCAAATCTTCAAAGGTCAAATTCTCAAAATCAAAATTATAAACCTTCAAATTCAAATTCCAATTCTGATTTTCCTCCAAACTTAAGAAAAGAAAATACCAACACTTCCCAACGTTTTTGCAGATACTGCAAAAAACCAGGTCACGTTATAGAAGAATGTAGAAAACGCGAATTTAACAATAAAAACAAAAATCCAACAAATTCTTTAAACTTCCAGAATCCTCGACAACCAACGGTCGATTCTCGAGGAGTTCGTTCAGTTCAGGCCGTATCACAACCATCAACTTCTCAGTCACTTCCTATGTAGATTTACCCTTAGTAAATAATTCTAATCCATCCTCTTGCAAGTTTCTAATCGATACAGGCGCAGATATTTCTTTAATTAAATATTCAAAAATACTAAACATTCCAAAAATTTATTCTAAGTCTATTACTCTACGAGGCATTGATAAAAATGTCTTAAATCCAAATAAAACTATATGTAGTTGTAACGTAAATTTCAAGATAAAAGATTTTGTCCAAACTCATGTTTTCTATGTCGTAGAAGACGATTTTCCTCTTCATTTCGACGGTATATTAGGTAGCGATTTTTTTGAAATAAATAAATGCCAAATTGATTATAAAGAAAATAAATTAAACTTTAAAAATTGTTCTATTCCAATCGAATATATAAAATCTCCATTAAACAATGACAATGACGAATTTCTGAGAGATCAAAATATCGAGACAAGTTCTAATATCGATGAAATATTTCCTTATGATGCTAAATCCATAGAGGATCATTCTTACTTAGAAACCAATGATATCCAAATAACCTTAAGTAGTGAAGAACTACTATCCAATCCAATTCAATCTAAATCTAACTCTAAATCCAAAGAAAATTCAAGTCCAAAATGTGTAAAATCCACTGAGATATGCACAAATAAAACTTGTAACTCTTCACGAAATCATAAATCAAAATCTTGTTCAGAAGAAAAATCCTGTTCAGACGATCTTATACTAAATCAAAACTCTAATTCTAACTCAAGAAGTAATAAAACTATTCTATCCGCAAGAACTGAAACAATTGTTCAAATTAAAGTAATAAATAATGAATTAAGCGAAGGATTATGTCCCGAACGCGAAATCTTTAAAGGTGTATTTTTATGTCCTAGTGTTGTTAAAGTAAAAAATGATTTCTTTTTAACCTCAATCGTAAACACTACTGAAACGGATGTTGAATTAAACGATATTCAAGTAGCAATAGAAAAAATTCCAAATTTACAAAACAATGCAAATATACGAAAAATGTCTTCTTATAAAGATAATACGAATTCTAACAGAATTGCTAAATTAAAAAATGCCTTGAGAACAGATCATTTAAATAGTGAAGAAAAATCATCTTTAATTTCTATTTGCAAGGAGTACAATCATATCTTTTATCTGGAAGGAGATCAACTTACCAGTACAAATGCCATAACTTGCAAAATTCCTTTAAATTCTAATGTACCTATTAGCACTAAATCATACAGGTATCCTGAAGTACACAAACATGAAGTCGAAACTCAAATAAAAGGTATGCTAGATCAAGGTATTATCGAAGAATCAACTTCGCCATGGAATTCGCCCCTTTGGGTTGTGCCAAAAAAGGCCGATGCTTCAGCAAAGAAGAAATGGCGAATTGTTATAGACTATCGACGACTAAATGATATTACTATAGGAGATTCATTTCCACTTCCGAATATAGTCGATATATTAGACCAATTGGGTCATTCAAAATATTTTTCAACAATAGATTTAACATCAGGATTTCACCAGATCAAAATGGATCCTGAGGATTCTCCAAAGACTGCTTTCTCAACTCCGTCTGGACATTATCAATATTCACGAATGCCATTTGGATTAAAAAATGCTCCCAGTATTTTTCAAAGGCTAATGAATACTGTCCTCTCAGGAATACAAAATTACAGATGTTTTGTCTATCTCGACGATATAGTCATTCATGCCGATACATTAGAAAATCATAATAAAAGATTAAAAGAAGTATTCGAAAAATTGTCTACATTCAACTTAAAAATACAACCAGATAAGTGCGAATTTTTTCGTCGCGAAGTAATGTATTTAGGACATTTAATAACTGAATTTGGTGTCAAACCGGACGAAAAAAAGGTATGTGCTGTTACAGATTTTCCTATACCCAGAACACAAAAAGATATTAAGAGCTTTTTGGGTCTCACTGGTTATTATAGACGCTTTATAAAAAATTTCAGTGCTTTAACACAACCTTTAACAAAACTGCTGAGGAAAAATGTTGAATTTAATTGGACAAGCATTCAACAACAGTCATTTGAGAACCTGAAATCAATACTTTGTTCAGAACCAATACTTCAGTATCCAGATTTTACCAAACCCTTTGTCTTAACAACGGATGCTAGTAATTATGCAATAGGGTCCATACTTTCTCAAGGTAAAGTACCAGATGATTTACCTATTGCTTATGCTAGTCGTACCTTGAACAAAGCGGAATCAAACTATAGCACAACAGAAAAAGAATTACTTGCAATTGTATGGAGTGTTAAACACTTTAGACCATATTTGTACGGAAATAAATTTTTCATTTATACGGATCATAAACCACTCACATGGCTATTTAATGTAAAAGATCCCGGATCAAGACTCGTTAGGTGGAGATTAGCATTAGAAGAATATAGCTATGAAATTATTTATAAACCAGGTAAATTAAATCAAAATGCTGATTGTTTAAGTCGTCCTCCTTTAACCATATCTGAAACAAATATTTGCGAAGAAAACAAAAACCCGGCAACAATCACCTTACAAATAAACAAAATGAGTAAAGAAAATAATGACACTTATTCACAGTTCTTATCTAAATCCGAAACTATATTAATAACAAATGATAATATAAAAGAAACAAATGAAAAGATTACATCATTTTCACAAAATTTAGCATTGTTTGTTTCCGTAGATTTAAATTTTAATGAGATCGTTCAGAAACAAATAAATAAACAATTCAGTCATATAGAAAAATTGAAAGCCAAAAATCCAAGACTAAATGACATTATATATATTTCTGATCAAAATAAAAACTTTTATTACATATTTATAAAAAATAATTATTGGGACAATACCTCTTATGAAGATATATTTAATTCCCTAATAAAATTAAGAGACTGGTTATTAAACGATAAAATATTAAAAATTTGCCTACCCAGAATAACTTTTAGCTACGATAAATTAAGTTGGGGAAAAATTAGATCTATGATTAGATTTATTTTTAGAAAAACTGATATATCTATTATCATTTATCATGATATACTAACAAATCCTGAACCTGAGGAAATAACTACAATATTACAAGAGAATCACACTAGTCCTACGGCTGGACACTCTGGTTTTCATCGGACATACAATCGTATAAAAAAACATTTCAAATGGAATAATATGAAAAATGATATTAAAAACTTTATAAAAACCTGTGAATCTTGTCAGAAAAATAAACTCGTTAGAAAAAAATTCGTAAAGCCCATGGAGATAACAACAACAAGCTCAAATCCATTAGAAAAAATATTTTTAGATATAGTAGGTCCTTTACCTTTAACCGAGTCAGGTAATAAGTTCATATTAACATTACAAGATGACTTAACAAAATTTTCTCAAGCTTACGCAATTCCGAATCATGAAACCAAGACTATCGCTGAAAATCTGGTTCGTGGATTTATTTGCAAGTTTGGAAAACCCGATATAATAGTTACTGATCAAGGCCGAGATTTTACTTCCAAATTATTTTCTCAAATCGCCAAGCTTTTTAAAATCAGACATATAAATTGTACTGCTTATCATCCAGAATCAAATGCTGCATTAGAAAGGAGTCACACTACTTTAGCAGACTACCTTAAACATTATATTAAAGCTGATCAATCCGATTGGGACGAATGGCTAGATTTTGCTATGTTTTCATATAATACAACTAATCATACTTCAACCAAATTCACACCATATGAACTAATATTTGGATATACACCTAATCTACCTAGCAGTATAATACGACCAGTAGAACTCAAATATACATATGAAGATTATTTAGATAATTTAACACTTAAACTTAGAAAATCTCATGAGTTAGCAAAAACGAATCTATTAGAATCTAAAGTAGTCAGTAAAAAATATTATGACCAAAAGATTAATGACACCGTTTTCTTAGAAGGACAATTAGTATATCTCCAAAATGAGCAAACAAAGAAGGGTCAAACCAAAAAACTTACACAAAATTATAATGGACCTTATAAAATTCTAGAGATAAATTCTCCTGTCAATTGCACAATTTTAGTAAATAAAAAACCAATAAAAGTTCACATGAATAGATTGAAACATGCTTTTGTTTCAGGTATGCAATAATATGGCTGACAAATAGTGAACAAATTCACAAGAAATATACCAATACTCCTATCAACAAATCACCTGGAATCTATTACGAACACATAAAAAATGTTCAATTTATTGAAACTCATTGGAACATATTAAGTCATATTCCTTTACAACCTTTTACAGACAAATTAAATTTTGTAGATCTCACCTATCAAAAAACATTAAGACTGTGTCAAAACAAACCAGTTCTTATTGAATTACGATTATGCGATACTTCACTAAAACTCTTAGGACAAATCATACCTAGACTCTTTCAAGATGAACAAACTTTAAAAAACATAATTCTGCATGAACATTTTAGACCAAAACGCGCTCTATTTAATGCAATTGGATCTGTTTTCAGGACCTTATTCGGTACCTTAGACAGTGATGATGCTGAAAATTTCAATAATGCTATTAACAAAGCTGAAAGTAACGAAAATCATCTTCTTGATTTACTAAAACAACAAATTCATGTAGTAAAAGCCACGATTGCAAATTTTAATAACTCTATTACAAATCTAGACCGAAACAAAGTGATTTTTGATAAAAATTTTGAATCAATTACCAATTACACAGATAAAATGAATAATAAATATTTTAATTTAGATTTAAAACAAAAAATTGAAGAACATTTTACTTTACTAACTTTCTTTATAACAGAATTACAACAAGAATATTCTACTTTAATAAACGTTATTCTATTTGCAAGAAATAATAACCTTCATCCTTCTGTTATAACACCTGAGCAACTAATTCAAGAATTATCTAAAACGGTAACGCATTTACCTAGTACATCGACTTATCCATTTCCATTGACTATCGATTATGCTCATAAATATTTCGATATCATTTTACTTAAATATATATATTTTGATAACAAGATTTTAATTACGGTTAGTATACCTTTGGTTAGTAATACTCCTTATTCTCTTTTTAAACTAATATCTCTTCCTATAATTCATCCAACATTAAAGAGACTTACCTTTATTCTTCCATCTGTCAAATATCTTGTTCTTTCAGAAAATAGAAACATTTATGTTACTATTGATACATTAGAAGACTGTTATTCATTAGATGAAGAAAAACTTATTTGCAAAAATCCTGATACTTTCCGATTTACACACACTAATCCAATTTGTGAAACTGAATTGTTAACCTCAATAACAAACATACCATCTAGTTGCGATACTCGTATAATTCAAACAGAATATGAAATTTGGCATAAATTAAACAAACCAAATTCTTGGATATATGTTTTACCCAAACCAACAGATTTAACTTTAAGCTGTCAGACTAGTACGCCAATATCTATTGTTCTTTCAAACACAGGTATTTTTTCTACTTCGAATAATTGCAAAACTTACACCGGATCAACTATTTTGATATCTGTCTCAAATCCAAAAGAAAGTAATTTTCAATCTATCATTCCAGATTTATCCCTTCCAGAAGTCTGTTGTGATGATATTAAGATAAATAATGAATCCAAATTACACCTTGTTCCCTTACAATTAAATAATCTCGATCGAGATGCATTAAATTTAGCAAGCCATAAACTAGATAATTTAGAGAAAATGACCTCAGAAACAAATATTAATTTTTCAGACACAATAAAAAATAGTTCTTATTTCACTTATGCAATCTTATTTTTGATAAAATGTATGTTACTTTATATTTTATACAGGATAATTAAATATTTTTACCGACGATTTCGTAGAAATCCGTCACATAGTTGTCAACAAATTACAAATTGTTTAACACTAAATATATGTCAAAGTAAACGAAAACATGTACATGAGACAGATTTAAGTATAGATTGTAAACATAATAAAGACAATAATTATAGTGAATCCAAAAAGTGTGAAGAGACTAGTTTCACAGAGACTACACCGATAAGACGAAGTGAAAGACTATCGAGACTAAAAGAAACTATTTAAATGTGTTAAAATAAAATAATAATGTATACAAATGTTTTATACCATTTAAATGAAAATTCATTTTACAATTATTTTCATTCTTACAAAAGGAGGTGTAATGTACCTACCTACTCACATGTAAGATAATTAAAGTATCTATGTATTTCTATATAGTTTTTAGTCACCTGGTATATGTTATTTACAATTATGAAAAGTTCTCATGTATAATCACTAATAATTATTTGTTGTTAGAAATCAGAATCAATACTCTTCATAAATATTTTCCTATTTAGAATAAATAAGTTTCGCTAGTTTATTCGCCTAATACTTCGTATCTATGGAATAATAATAATTTATTTCTCTTATTTCTTTGTTCGATAAGCTATCCGTATTTGCTATTTTAATATTAATATTTGAGTCCAATCTCTTGTACTCAAATCCATCCAGAAACATCGTTAAATAATTGTAGATAACAGAACTTATAAATTCATAGTTTTAAGAAATAACAGGCAGAGTGTAATTTTCATCCTCTAATATAATAAATTTATACATGTCAATATATTCTGTTTAATTCCAAAACAAAGAGTTAGTCCGGAGAAGAAATAAACGCATAGTATTCCATAACAATAAATACATTTAGATCCAACCATTAACAACAAAATTTCTAAAATTCAAACTTCCACATGTGTCTATTTTATATTTTCTGGGTACCAAATGTTTAAGAAACATAAAGGGCCATATAATAAAAATTTTCTATATTACATTGCTACATACATGCATAGTAGGTTGCCTAACTTCAACCATACAATTTTTTCTCTCTTATATCATCTTATTTACATAAATTTAAAACTACAACATTGATGGTTGATACTGTTATATTAGTTCACTTAATTTTCACAATTTTAAATAACGCTGGCTTTTGTCTTAAGTAGAAACATACAGCTACATTGACTGTTATGTGATAATTTCCGTCATAACTTAACAATATTGTCATCAAATGTCATTGCCAATCAGTTGCACTCATACAGTCCTCGAAGACATACCGTCTCAGGACTAGTAACTTCAACGTGGAGTCATATGTCGCCATGTTACCTAATCCATCGGTAACTCTATAATCTTAAATCATTATAACATAATTTTAAAACTAAATGTAATTAAACATCTGTTAACGGGTTTTTACCCATATATTTAATCTTGGTGGCTACATTCATGTACTCCTAGTAAGTATTAACCACATTTTTCATTAACCTTAGTAAAAATTTTAACCTGTTCTTTTTAATTAAGTGGTTAACTATTTTCTAGGACACTGATGATGGAACATGGTTTCCGAAAACGTTTTGTCTTTTTAACTTAGCCCGTTTGGGCCGTAAATATATACCTATTACAAAGGATTTTTAATTAAAAAAATGGTTCAAATAAATAAATTGTAGATCTTGCGAGTTTCTTAATTAAAATACATAAACAATTGACCTAAATAAATGCAAAAATCCCGTACTTTTGCAGTAATTTATAAATGCTAATAACTTTGTTTTTTGAATAATGACATGTAATAGAATTACTTGAAATTATGACAATTAACGTATTATTGAAGTGTGCTAAATCTCGTTTATCCCAGAGAGCGAATATTTAATCAACTGTACTTGCCCAAACAGTGAATTTTTTAAAATATGTGAAAAAAAATTCAACATTTTATCAAAATGTTATTAAAAATCATTTGAAAAAGGTCCGATTTTTTAACTTATAAAAATTGATAGTAATTTTGATATTGTTTATGTCACACACTTGTAAGTAGGCTTACTGAAAAGATACCGAAAAAACACAATCTCTAAAACAGAACCTTCTTTGACTAATAGGAACCAAGAAAGCATTTTTTTCTCAAAATCCTATTTCTATTATTTATTAACATTAAGAGCTGAAAATTGAAAAGATTATAAGTTAGTATATATATTATATGATCCGATTTATAGATGGCATATACAAAGAAGCTGTAAGAAGATATAGACGTTTAAGTAGTGGGGTGGACTTTCCCAGGTCAGTTTTTTTTTAGAATGGAACTTCAAATTGATAGCGCTGGAAAAATTTACAATGTCTCACCGAACACGAACAATTTTTTTTTAACCTGGGGTAGCTCGAGAAACTAATAAAAATTGGGCTACTTTTACCTCCCGGAAAATCCGGAAAATCACAGAAAAATAATAATAATAGTCTCCCGTTTTATACCGCACGCGGCTTTGGGAGTATAGCAGGGTAGTCTGCTATATCTAGGGCCTACGGTATACAAGGAAGGTAACATGGCCAGTGCTACGCTTCAACCGCCTATTATTACCCCTGGTTTTACCCAAGGTACTCATTTTATTCAGGCTGAGTCGACCTGGGGCCTATAGACATTTTAAAAATGCCTAGTTGTTCTTGCCGGCGGTAGGATTCGAACTCACGACCACCGGCATGCGAGGCAAGCACACTACCGCTTGCGCTACGCAGGCCCACAGAAAAATAAAAAAAGTAATTTGATCCCTAAAAAAGTTATTGACAAGAGTAAAAACAGAGAGATTCTTTTCAACTTTAAAGAGGATACAAATATTTCCGCGGAATACGACGTCAAAAGAACGACTCAATGTCCTGGCGATGCTATCCATTGAAAAACAATTAATATCCAACTGCCCAACTTTAATGAACTCGCCATTGACCATTTTGCAAGCCAGAAAACTGTAGTGCTAATTAGAAACTGTATAGGGTATAAGACATTTTTTATATTGAAGTGGTGATATGCTTGAAAGTATTGTGAACTTATATATACTAATAAACCAGGACTATTCACTAAAATCCTTAGGTACATGAGTAAGTTTACTGTGAAAATATAGTTAGCAATATGTTTTACCATCATTTTTTGGTTCTTTATAGTTTCGTGTTTGCCGCTCAAAATAATAGTGCCCCACTGATAATTTTACTCACGAGCTGCCACCGTTTATAAAATACTACAAAATATGGTTTTTTTGCAATTACCTGTATCATAATTATTTGGGAGTGCGAATTTTACTTGACATATTTTATTATATAGAAAATATAAAAATCCATAAAACAGTAAAAATGTATACACACACGCCTTAAATCGCCAACGCAAGCCACATAAATGATGTAAGTCCAGACATTTACCGACTTCCTGCTTTCCATCCCGATAAATCTGCATTGTGCATTGGGAGAACAAGCACTCTTTTGAGACCGTATAACAATATGAATTCTTAATCAAACCGGAAGTTTTGTGCTAAGTGCACCTTTTTGTCGAAACCCCTACCACGTATAAAATAACAACCAAAAAACTCAGCATAGAGTTACTCATTGTGAAGTCGAGGTTATATGAAACCTATCACCTTATAGGATGTTGCTACTGGAGCATAAGAGGAGAAAATTATTTTTAAGCGGATCGAAAAACAATTAGCCACTAACGGTCATTATTAACTTCGGTGAGTCCGGTAACCGGTAAGTGTATGAATAGACTTTTACGAAATTAAATAGTGATATAAATTTTTAAGTGGACGGCTATGGCTAGTTAACCCTTAAGTATCTTCTAAAAACAGAAGTTATCGAGTTGGTTTTTGTTCAGCGATTCGCGAGAACAGATACTGTACAGTCATCGTCACCGTTACTGAAACTTTTTTGTTGAGCTTGTATCTAAGATTGTCCTTGTGAAAGTGAAGGTGTTATATATCAGTGACACAGAGAATTCCAATTCTTAGAACTAAAGGATTTTGTCTGGGAATGTATTTAGTATTTAACTTATTTTGCTTTTAATATTTTTATTACTGTATTATAATATGATTCAATTATACATATATTCTAACTACTTATTTGATTTAAAATGTTACAATTTATTCTTGTAAATTCTCATTTTCAAACGAGATAACACATATTTTATGGTCTCTTATTTTTAAGTTTAAAACTAAACTTTTATTAACTGCCTGGAAAGCACAGAAAACGCTTAAAATATCAAATTTCTTGAGCCATTTATTCAAATGATCACATTTCAAAAGGCGATGTACACGCAATACAATAGCTTTGATTTATGCAGCATTTATTTCATCAAACCCTGGGCCACCTAAGATTTGTCCGAGGATTTTGCCCATATCGAGGAACGGAGAGATCGAGACAAACCATAAAGATGTGCACATTTCCAGTTTAACGTGGACGAATCCTTCCTTGCGTCGCGACACGACGATGCCGATTTTCTATCCACCAATGGACTATCGATAAATTTCTGTGAGAAATGTATTCAAGTGTTGCTACGTCAATGGTAGCAATTAACTTATACGTCTTAAATTCTACCTAGGTAAATTCTCCAGCAAATTCTCATGAAAGCCGAAAATGTATTCAAAAGATATTTTTACCCACAGATTAACTTTCTTCGACTAATTCCCTGTTTAAAATAATTCAAAAGTTGGGTTTTACCTACCTCTGTTGTATAGAAATATCGAAGTTGCCCCCCGCCAATCCCTTGGCAATAGTCAGGCATTGCAATCAGAAAATTTTAGTATAAAAAAGCTAATAGTTAAAAGCTGAACGCATGCTCAAACAGTATACCATGGTATCCCAGCTGAGTTGGTCGCTTCTTGTTTAGAGTTTTATCTCTCGCATTTTAGTTATCGTTACATAGCTTAGGAGTTAAAAGCAGAACGCTCATTATTAATCAAGTATAGTCGTGTAGAAGAAAACTTCCTTAGTTGAAGTGATAATTATTAGTAACATTTTAATATGTATCAGTGCTAGTGTAGTGAGTCGCGGACTTGTGTATGGACAGTGATCGGCTGTTTCAATAAAAGAACTTGCGCTAAAACTTTGGCTAGATGTTAATTTAGTTGTAGTAACATTCAATTATTTGGACAATAAGTCTGATGAGTCACGTTTTGAAAATCTTTCTGCGAGTAATACACAGCAGAATTTACACGCTGTTAGAGGACAGAATTAGCAATACTCAATTTGGGTTTAGGAGTGGCTTGGGTACAAGAGAAGCCTTGTTTAGTATACAGGTGCTAGTACAGAGATGCAGAGATATAAATCAAAATGTGTATATTTGTGCAATCGATTTTGAAAAAGCTTTTGACAAAGTCCGACATAACGCTTTTGAGCGTTGGTGTTATCGAAGGATGCTACGAATAGCATGGGTAGACAAAATTACCAATATTGAAGTCCTTGATAGGGTTAATAAGAGGGAAGAAATTGTACAGACAATTAAGAGGCGGAAACTTGAATATTTCGGTCATATATTAAGAGGTCCTTGTTATGGGCTACTACGTTTGATTATAGAGGGCAAAATAAAAGGTAAAAGAGATGTAGGAAGAAGACGAACCTCCTGGCTACGAAATCTAAGGGAATGGTTTAGTCTGAGCTCTAGCCAACTATTTAGAGCTGCTGTAAGTAAAGTAAGAATTGCCATGTTGATATCCAACCTTCGTTAGAAGATGGAACCTTAAGAAGAAGAAGACATAACAAAATGCTAGAAATATTGGAAACAGCTGGATTGGACGATAAAGATCTACGAATAATTACAAATCTATACTGGCATCAAGTGGCAAGAATAAAGGTTGAACAAGAACTGTCGGATGAAATAAATATAAAAAGAGGAGTGAGACAAGGCTGTATATTGTCGCCTTTACTTTTTAACTTATATTCGGAGGAAATATTTAAGGAAGCCTTAATGGAGACAACCGAAGGTATTATTGTGAATGGAGTAACCGTCAACAATATTAGATATGCCGACGATACCTTAGTCCTTGCCAATTGCGGAGAAGACCTTCAAAATCTAATGAACAAAATAAAACAGACTTGTGATCAGTATGGATTAAAACTCAACGTTAAGAAAACTAAATATATGATAGTTAGCAAACAAAATTATATAATTGATGACGGTATAAAAGTCGGAGATGCCACACTGGACAGAGTAGAGAAACTCGTGTATCTCGGCAGTAATATCAATGAGAGCTGGGATCCAACTGCAGAAATTAAAAGCCGAATAGAACAAGCCCGAGCTGCCTTTGTAAAAATGAGAAACGTACTTTGCAGTCACGATCTTAGCATTGATCTTAGAGTTCGTATGATATGTTGCTACATCTTTCCTGTCCTGCTGTATGGAGTAGAATCGTGGACCCTAACTGAGGCTATGCTTCAACGCTTGACAGCCTTTGAGATGTGGGTATACAGACGACTACTGAAAATAAGCTGGGTCGACAGAGTTAGAAATGAGGAGGTCCTTAGACGGCTGAACCAAACAACACAACTGGTCAATATAATAAAGAAACGCAAGCTGGAATACTTCGGTCATATTATGAGACACCCTGAAAAATATGATCTTTTACATCTGATCATTGAGGGAAAGATCCAAGGTAATCGTGGTCCTGGTAGAAGAAGAACATCATGGCTGAAAAATCTAAGGCAATGGTATGGAAAATCAACTACATCGTTATTTAGAGCTGCTGTCAATAAAGTCACGATAGCGAATATGGTAGCCAACATGATATCCAACGATCGATAACGGTCATGGAACTAGAAGAAGAAGAAGAACATTCAATTATTAAATTACGTATTGTTTGAACTACTTGTGTTCTTATTTCCCACGCCAGTGGGTGGTCCTTCAAGTTGGAAGAAATTACAAGACTTAGTACGCTCTAAATGGGAGGAAGATCGCCATCCTAATTTGTTGGATGTCAGTTTAATTCTACCAGGCTACGACGTTATTTTCTACCCTGCCATATTAACACATTTCAACAAATGGTAAGTGATTTCTTTGTACAGATAAACAATTAATGAGTTGCGCCAGGTATTTTCCCTTATTTTAAATTACATAATATAGTCTACTATATTCAATTATGTATTGCTTCCATTAATTAACTAGCGATTTTTAATCAAACGAGACAAAAATAATTTCTTTTGTGCGAATTTACCACTTGTATATTTCAGATTCTAGAAGCATCTACATTACTAATTTTCTCTCAGCATAATGATTTATTAATTATTAATTTAACACTTTTTAAATGTTATAATTATTACTCTTTATAATTCCATAAATAAAAAATCCTTCCTTAAAAAAATCCATGACTTAGTAATATAACTAAAGAGAAAGATGAGTAACGCTACTCTGTTTTATTTCCAAAAAGCTTTCAAGATAATTATCGTGGCTCTGCTCGAGAGAGAAAGCAAAAGGAATAAAATATCTGAGAAAGTTCTGATTTTGTACGGTATAATGTAATTTGAAAGACCTTTTGCCTGCAGTGTTGTATTCCCTCACGTACAACACTTGAAAGAGACTGTTTTACAGCTTTTGTATGTATCAAATATGAAATTTACTTCAGATATGATTATCAGATGTATTTTGTTTTGTAGAACATGATTTCTTTAATGACTGGCAAAGAAAATCTCGAAAATCAGCATTTATGTTAAATATACTAAATAGTAGTAATTGATATATTAAAATTGACGCCTTTTTGTAAACAGTTCAGTATCAGAAATCAATCTAATTCCGATACTAATCCAAAACAAACTCAAACCACACCTAACTATAATAATAGTAATGTCGCTAAATCAAACACTATACAAGTATATCCTTACCACACATTAATGGATTCCATAAACAAAGTTTGAGATGGTAGCAAAATATGATATCAATTTTGGACATAAATCTGCGACGTCCTCTCGTAGGAGTCACTATCCGGGTAGCTTTTGGACAGTCAGAGACAGAGTTCAAAATAAAAATAAAACTTTATTGTCTTCCTTAAATTAAATTGACAAAAATCTTATGTTCATATTTACGATTTGGTTTAGTCTTCTCAGTACCTGGCCTATTTCTTCAAATTAAGTTTGACCTTGTCGTATGAAATTAGTCTTATCGACAAGCGAGTGTGTTTTTGAAATTTTACGTGAACGTTGTATCGATTTAATAACAGCGGACGATAGGTACAAAGAAAGGAAAGGAACTCAACACGTCCCTTAAGTGATTCGGGTTAATAGGACACTCCTCGACAGTCTCAACACGACTGCTTCGGAGTACGGGTAATGAAGAGCTCAACACGCTCTTCGGGTGACGGCGGTATGGAACGGAACAACTTGTGAACTCAACACGTCCACAAGCCGGGGTATGGAAGAAGAGAACCTTCAGTCAACACCTGTCGATTCTGCCTCTATGAGGAAATGTTGCGGTTTATATAGCGGAGCTTGGTAATTAGTTTTGCCCTTTCTACTGTCGATACACTCCTACTTCATGGGTTGGTTCGCGCGCACACTGGTTTAACGGTGATGGCTTGGACTCATCGTTACAAATCGAAAAAACATTACACACTGTAAAGACTGCAATTCAACATATTGTGGAAAAACACAGCAATATCTACTTAGAAGGGTTGTTACACATAAACATAGTGTACAAAAAAAAAACAAATAAACACTACAGCCTTAGCCAAGCATTCTCTAGAAAACAGCCATTCTTTTGATTTTGAAAATGTACAGATTTTGGAAAAAGAACAAAACTACAACAAAACATGCATATTGAAGATGAATCACATAAAAAAGATCAAAGGTCTATCAATAATAAGATTGATATTAAAGATATTTTCAATATGTATCATAATATAATAAGTTTAGTTGTTTTTTAAATGCATCATTGGCAGATATTTAAAAGGCTACCCTGGACGTGCCTGGACCACTCGTATTTTGAAGTATCTGCCAGATGTATTTAGGCTCAGATACCACTTTTGCATTCCGTGTTAGACTATCAAAAAGTAGACATAAAATATAATTGTGTATTATGTAATGTTTAAATATTTTAAGTGCTTATTGAAAATGGCAAATCGAAAAAACCTTTAAGCAATAATTAAGTGTTTTATCAGACCGACCACCCAGGAATTAAAAAGACTTCCTTACCATCCTTGCCGAAAACCATTACGTACTTGCGTTCAGAAACTCAAATTTAATGGCAATTATCAAAAATTAAATAAAGTTTTTACCAACATTTGTAATAAGTACGCGGGCCTCTTATGGACATCGTCCCTCATTATTTTCGTCTCCGCACCAATTATTATTTACATGTATATGTATCATCAAAACCAGTTCAATTTCAGCATTCGTATCAGTTTCACATTATCTTAGAATCGCAATAAAAGCTAATGACGAAATATTATTGACGGTAACAAGGAGCTGTCAGGAATCAAAGTAAATCGAAGTAGATATAAAGTCAAAAATTACCATTATACGAGCTTTGAACATTGGGGATTCGAAGCATAATTGCCAAACATTATCGTCCAATTAAGGAAAACATAAAAAGTTGAAAAGCAATAATATTCTACAGGATGTATTTAGTAACTGATACTAACGCGATTCCACCAAAGAATGAAGAGCTTAGTTCAAATTAGCGAGTACATTATTCAAGATTGTTAGTGAATTCTAGGGATATTTTGCGGGAATTAATTATCTTCTTTTTAAGTTTTTATTTACAAATTACGTCTGTTTTGTTAACTATTCACAGTTCTACAGTACAGACTGAAAGTTAAAGTTAAAGCTAAAAACCACATAAAGCCAAAAAACCAATAATTGCCACACAATTTTTCAAAATACCAATTATTGCCACCCAGTCATTGCTATACAGAAATAACTCTACATTTGACTGAAAAATCTTGTTTATTAATAAAAAGTCCGCAGGTTTTAGGCCTCAAATACATCCACTGGCAAAGTAAATTCATAACGGATCTGTTCACCAGTGGATAAAATAATAGGGGTCGGCGGTATGCCTAAAACACGATTTTCGTTAACAAAGTAGATGTATTATCACAAATAAAAATGTTCTTTTCAGCACTAACAGATTTCATAGACATTACTTGTACATCATTATTGTCCATAAGGACTTGGATAATACAAACATATCTGTATGTTATGGATTTTTTTACTACCTAGGAATTTCACAAGTACATAGTTTCCCACACTAAGTTCTCCGTGAGTTAATGAGCAAAATTCTTTGTTAGGGTCATCACAAAAGTCTATGTCATCACAGCTGCTACCACTCTTGACCCACTCTTCATCCTTTCCATCGTCATCAGAAATATCCCGTTTTAGCTTCTCTTTCAATAGACATTCTTGCTCTCTTGCAATTTTTCTTTGGTTTTTTTCTTCTTCTTTCTTTTTTTTTCATTTTCTTTTTTCAAGTGATATTCACGCCAAGCTTCTGATTGTACCACGGATGGAATCTTTTCCTTTAGTTTTATCTTCTTTGTCTGAGGTTTTGGGTCTGGCAAAAACAGTGCTTTCTTAAATGGGGTAGGAACTTTGCATGGACTCTACAAGTGTACATGTGATATACTTGGTTCAGGAGTAGACAATGTATCTGAGCTATGAGTACCAGAGATATTTGGTTGGAAATTTTTTACTGGTGTGCAGTTGAGTTGGAAATATGATAATATTGTTTTGGATGGTACATTTAATTTGGTTTGGTAGTGTTTCCATTGTCCATTCTTTCCATATGTTAAAAAGGGATTTATCATCAATAGAACCATTCCAATCCTGATTTTCATTTAAAGTTACCTTGAACCTATTTAAAGTTTCTTCACCCTGCTTTCCTTCAAAATACTTAAGTACTTAAGTGACACTCTTTGTGTCACAAAGCTTGTCAAAAACCAGCGAAACCATTTGTAACTGGGACGGCTATGAATAAATGATTTCTCTCTTTCTGTAGAATTTATTATTATCTGAAATGTATCCAAAAGCTGAACTTTTGAAACAGGAAAATGTCTTTCTGACAGATGTAAAATTCATTTCACTAAGACTGATTCATCTTCTTTGGTTAAAATTGTAAAAAGGCCCATAGAACAAAATAATGGTGACTTTTTATCTCTCTTATGCCTCAAAGTACTATGAGGAACTCCATGAATTTTTGCTGCCGTAGCTGCTGGGATTCCCTTTTTCATATTCTCTAGGGCTTTGGCCAATTGCTCTTTCGACTAATTCCGTTTAGGTGCCATTTCTGGAATGAATATAATACTTGTAATATCAAATATTAATGTAACCAATGATTGCCACTTTAGAACCAGTGATTGCCACCACTGGCAATAATTGGTAAAAGTTTTTGTAATAAAAAAAATAGTGGCAACACCGTAATTTTAAATAGTAAATTTACACATTATAATGAATTAAAAATAAGCCAAACCAATAATGGCCACTTGTGGCAATGACTGGTATTCATAAAATATTTTGTAACCAGTCATTGCCAGGTACATTTCTTTAGAAATATGTACCCTGAATTTAAACAGCAAACAAATGTAGTTTAGAGTACTTAAGAGGAGCACATGTGTAAATAATTTTATAAAACAATCATTTACAAAAGTGAATAAGAAAAAGAAAAATGTACTTACCTTAATTTTTTCATAAGAAATCACAAAAAATAGGAAGAAATTTTACACAACACTACTCTAAGGGATATACAACAAAAATCGCTGATGCTTGGGTATTGTACAACAGTATACAGTTGCCAAACTTAATAAGGTATTAGTACTTGCAAAAAATATAATTAGATTTCAAGTAATTTTCTTATTTTCTTAGAATTTAAGGGTCAGTGGCAATAATTGGTAGAGTGGCAAGGACTGGTTGTTTACCTTATTATTGAACGGATGCTAATTTTCAACTACGTGAAAAGAAGATTCTAATACCCAAAAGTCGTATTTTAATCTCTAATAACTGAAAAACTGTTCATTTTTGCGATTTTGTAGGTCATTTTTCATCACACGCCTGAAAATCATGAACGGATTCTATTCCCACAAAAATATATAGAAATATACTTGACATCAGGACCTAAGAAAATTAAAATCAGTAAGTTACTATATTATAGTTAGGCACATATTTACCTGCCTAACCAGATGTCTGCCTGATAACCTATCAATCGAAAACTACGAAACAACTGAGAGATCTGTACAGAATGATCATCGCCTACCAAAGTTAATATTGGATTGGCAGAAAAAAACGAGAAAGACCGGAAACAACGTGGCTTGATAGAATCCAAAAAGCAATGTCAGATAAAAATCTACAATCAGGAGACTGAGCTGATAGACGTGAATGAAGACTGGGAATAGAGTGGAAGTATTAAAACATTTGCTATTGATGGTTTCTTCTTTCTCAAAGTAATCAATGAAAATACCTTACATATGCCAAGATACGACTGTAAAACCTTGTCAGATGAACTTTGCACCAAAGTTCGCTTTGGAGGGCTTTTATCTGCTAATGTCTATTCAACTGACTGCAGATTTGACTTGTGTTTCATATACTGTCACATATCGAAAAAGTTCCCGAAAAAAAAGCACCACCCACTTTATTCAAATACAGCTTTATCAGACAAATTCTTCTGAAAAATTGTGAATGAAACACCTTCTAATATTTTCAACTCACGCGACTTTATATGATCGATTAAACTATTTTTTGGCTCTTTTTAAATTTTTCACGGAATAACTGCCAAATTTGGGAGAGCAGAGAGTTCAAGATCATTTAAAGGTTGTAGTTTGAAGTCAGCACAGTACTTTTTACACTGACGTCTTCATAGTGACATATCACAGTTAAACCGTCTATAGGTAAATGATCTGACTAAGATCAAATTTTGACACAAGTCGAATGCAGATTGGTGTTTTCACATGGATTTTTATCAGTGGTGCCGTCTGTACCACTGACTTCTTGAATGGTCTGGTAAAAGATTATCTAAGAAAAACATTTAAAAGTGTTGAAAATGTGTGATACCTTCACATAACAATAAACCCAGGGATTTTCAGATATCAAAATAATGTTCAAATAATGTCTATGATATTTATACATGTCATGACCCATAACCCAGTCACTCTCTCAGTCATCGTAGTAAGCCTGTGTAAACTACAAAGTTTATTTTCAAAACAAAATACATATGGAGTCTGATGAAATTATTAACTATATTAACCATTCTTTGCTTATGACAATAGTTACAATTATTAAAAATGAATTAATAAAATTTAAATTATAAATGGCGGACTTTCAGCCATCTACATAAAATGATTTATTTAGATTCCAATGTTTATTAAATATTAAAGTTGTGAATTTGTGCATATATTTCATTGTTGAATTATGAACATGGTTGAATAGTCGATAAAATCAGATGCACATAGCATATATTTTAATATTTTATTAAATCAGCAATCGAAGCACGAATACGTTGATAAATATATGGATTGGGCGGAAAATTTCATCAAAAAGTTTCTAGATATCAAAAATTGAAAATTTGATATACATTGTTTAGATATACATAAATAACATTTGCACGCCAGAAAATTTTCATACAAAATCCGAAAACACTAATACAAATAACGAGTAACGAGAAATTCGAAGAAGCAGTAAAAAGCTTCATGTATCTCGGAATTGAATTAAATACAGAGAGGCTAAAGGTCGATTCGGACACATCAGTCACGTCTCGTCACAGTCCTGGCGCCGAACCGAACAATCCGTCATACAAAATATTCTTTAATAGAAATATGGCGCCGGCATTCACATTCATCAGGCGACGAACAATTTCCCAGCTGTCAGATAGTTGATAGTTCTGTGACCAAACAGGACCGGTTCGGCGCCGAGACTATGACGGGACTGATGTGTCTGAATCGACCTTTAGTGGTTGTAATCAACGGCTTAGATCCAGCAGACAAAAACCGTCTGAATGCATTTGTCTCAACATTTCATTTCATGTTTGACGTTTCGACGAATCTAACCTCAATATTTACATAAATACTTCTATAAATAAATATTCTCGTTCAGTACCAAACTGTACTATAATTATTCCACTGTAATTCTATTTTTACATCAATCAAAACTTTTAATTTTAATTAAAAGTCAGTATTACGTATCACGCATGACCAAGCAACCTCTGAGTGATCCAGAAGAAATAAAGTAGGCTTAGTAAATGTAACAGCGGCTTGTCATCGAGGCGTCTGAATGCTACCCCTGTGTCAATTTGCAATGTCAATGATAAATGGTAACAAAGCGTGTTACTCATTAATTCACATATTTGGAAATCCAAACATAACCATACCATACCAACTATTAAAAAAAAAAGCCTTACTCACAATTGGGCAAGCTTCACATATTTCGATGTGTTTGTCATGTGGTGATGTTGTATCGCGACAGAATAAGAAGATCCTAGACAATGAAATGTGGGGTAGAAGATCATCAGAAAAGAATTACATCAACACCAAGAGATATCTAAATGGAACTAGCCGCTCATAGTCCAACTCATTAATATAGTGCAGTCACAGCTATTAACAGTAATTTTCGATTTATTATTACTGTATACTTGCTTTAATTTGTAGTTTTAACCTTTGTATTTTATGTATATTAATTGTAAAGTGTTTTTAAAAACGCGAATTTGAAAACAAGATATTTAATTAAAGATGCAAAAAAAAGGGAACGGTTAGGTGAGAGCAAAATCTAATACGTAAGAACTTAAAAACAATTTTTTAATCGAGAAAAAAAATAGCATTTAGTAAAGATATAACTAGCTATACTTTGTCTATTTTCGGAAATCTTCTCAAAATTACAAAAATCTGTCTGTACGAAAAACATGGCGGATGATAAAAAGCCCCATTAGTAACAGTTGTCAATCTATCAAGTAGAAATTTAAACGCAATAGAGACTAGAGAGTTTAATACTGCCAAAAGGTCTAAACTTTGATGTTCCTTGTAACAAATTAACAAAGGATCCAAAAAAGCCGTTGTAAAACAGAATAATTATATACAATTTTATTCAAATTTAAAGATTATTTAACAGATTATCAAAGAAAATTAATTAGACCTGAGTAAGGAAAGTTCATAAAGCGAATATACCACCTATTTCTAGTACCTACCATGAGTTTTCTTGGATAAATAAATTATGGAATATTGAATTTAATTCAAATAATATTTCAGCAACTTTTGACATAAATATACTTCATCTAATTTACTTACCGTTGCACGTCATCCGCGTCATAGCCCGTAAGGTCACATGATACCAACACGAAATATTTAGGCGGTAGATGTGTTCTTTTTTAGAATCACTTTGCCGAATACACTGGTATTACAATAGTGTCTAGAGCCTGACCCACTATTCTGTGCAGACGTGCGCAGTTAATTTGTATTCATATCTGAATGTGACAATAAGGTTTATGCGTATTGTTGGTTGCATAAGAATAACTCTAAAATTAATAGTAAATAATAGCAAATCAAAATTAAAGGTTTTTTAAAATAGTTTTAAAAAAATACTTTTTGCGCATTTTTTCCAATAAAAATTTGTTATTTTATATACAGGATAGGATGTTGACTGATGTTATATATCAATTGGTTAGGTATATTATAAATTTTTTGGATTATGCACAAAATTCCCAGAACTTTGATAGACTGTATGTTATAGTTTTAATTAACTTATTTTAGGATACAGGGTGGTTAATGAATAGATCACTCTCTGCGTGTCTCCTTATGACTTTAAAAGGTTCTATACCTAATTTCAGAGTTCATTTTCGTATCTCAACTTGTTTTTAATAATGTATATAGTACTCATATAGGTACATATATACTAAATATGTATCTAGATTCTTTTAAAATAGATATTATGTCAAATAACTGAAACCTGCCTATATTTTTACCAGGTGTGAAACGGAATGTACATAAGTAGGTATCTTAAAGGCTATATATTTAAAAGTTAATATAGAAGGGATTGTGCCTTTAATACATTGTATAATAAAAACAGTTAAATAAAAGCATGGCAATCCATTATATCGATTAAGTTGTTTGTATTTTGTATTGGATCCACTAACTAAATAATATACCTGTGTTTCCGCCTAAAATAATAAAGCTGGCATCAGTATTTACATAAATCACACTCTGTATAACACATTTTTATTGGAAACATATCCGCAACAAAAAATATTTAAAAAAACAGAGCTTTTCGAGGAACTATTCATCATTTAATAAATAGATATTATAAACCTCATCGACACATTCAGAAATGAATACAAATGAACTGCGCAAGTCTGCACAGAATAGTGGGTCAGGCTCTAGACACTAGTGGTATTACAGCCACTAGACATATTTTATTATATAGGCGTAGAAATAATATTTAAAGATTTCTATTAATGTTAACTTAAAGAAATACACAATAATATGTTTCATTTAATTTGTATAAATCGTTTTTATGAACATTTGTTCGCAACACACTGTAACTGTAATCGAACGAAGGTGATATTTTGGCATAAATTGGTAACACTTATTTGACAGTTGCGGTGTTGACACTTTTTGTACTTTATTATTTTGAATTTTAAAGTGAATACCTCTTGTTTTATATGTTTACCTATTTAATAAAATCTGTTCATTTTAGAACAAAATTAGTGTTTTATTAAAAAATGTCACGTAAGAATTTAAATAGTCGTTGTAAAGAGATGGTAATACCTTTGCAATCATTATGTGACCTATTTAATTTAAAATGGATTCAGGATTTTTTTATATTTTGGCAACTATGTCAACTTCGATCTCTGTCAATGATAATGACGTGCAACAGTAAGTAAATTAGATGGAGTATAGTTTATTTAAAAATGTGCCATTAGATAAGACTTAAAATATATTAAAAAAAATTCTATTTTATGATCATATATTGACAACTAGAACAAGACTAATTGTATTAGTTATAATAGAGTTATTGACATGGCATTACTTATGTAGGTACTGATATTACCTATTTTCTAATAAATAAGAATTCTATAACCAAAATTTACTTCTTCTTCTTCCTTTATTGGTAATATCCCAAAATTTACTTTTATTTTTCTTTAATTTACTAACATTCAATTGTCTGTCTTGTTTAACCTAAATGTTGGCATTAACAAGTTATTTTATAAATACCATTCTTCGTCCTTCCTTGTATTATTTCTTGTGAATGCTATAGGATCCTGTTTTAAGTTGTTCTGTTCCATTTGGTCTATTCTTGAAAATTCCTTATTCATTAATGACAAGGGATAATCACTTTTTAATAACAGAGAAGTTAACAATTGGTTTTCTTCTAAGAACGAATTTTCCTTAGAACAAGTAGTCTGGGCTATATCGTATAAGGATTTAATGATTCCTTTTTAATTTTGATGTTGTGATTTGATTTGTAATTTAGATATCTGTTCTCGTGTGTTGGTTTTCTATACATCTAGTATCTTGCTTTGAGATAATAACATCGAGAAAAGGTAGTGTGTTATTATATTATTTTTCCATGGTAAATGTTATTGTCTCTTCTTTATCGTTTATTGAATGTGTCCAACAAATCTGATCCATGTAGTCATATTGAGAATAGAGTCATCATCTACATATCTCCACCATACCTTGGGTTCTAAATTTTGTTTAGAAATAATATTTGTTTCGAAATCTTCCATAAATACATTCGCCAATAATGGAGATAAAGCAGAGCCCATTGCTAGACCAAAATTTTGTTTGTAGAATTCATTATTAGGTTGAAAATAGATATCATCAGTAACTAATGTCAATAACCCCATTATACCTAGCTAATACATTTAGTCTTGTCAGTATATCACCATTCTTTAATTTTATTTTTATTATTTTTAAAGTTTTATCTAATGGCACATTTGTATATAACTATTTACGTCAAAATTTACTAAAATGTTGTTTGAATTAAATTCAATATTTGATCATTTATTTAAAATGTTCAAAATGTTGTGTATTCTTTATAAATGTGTCATTATTATTTGTAAATCGTTGTATAATAATTATTAAAAAATTTGACAGTTCACTATAAAGATGGTATCATAGATAAAATTACACGATGGTATGTGTACTACAAATAGGTCTAAGTGATGTATTCGCTGAACTTTCGTTAATCCATAAAAATGAGGTTTGTTGATGTTATAAGGTGAAGTAATTTTTTTTTGATAATAAGTTAAATAACCTTAAAACCTGAATAAATTTCTATATCCTATTGTATAATACAAAGTCTTCAATGGATCCTTTGTTAATTTGTTATAAGACCCGTTTGTTATTAGATTTTTAATTTGTTTTTTTTTTAACATTTATCCATTATCACAGTTGCATTTCAGGATTGTAATATTAAAACTAAAAAGCTCAAAAAAAGAACAAAATGTCGTCAGTAATACACGAGGACAACTAAGAGTTTCTATGAAGATAAAACAGGCGATAAATTAAGAACAATAATGATGAAAAGACAACCGACAGTAGTCCACAAATTAATTTTTTATTGTCGCTAACAAGGGGGAGACTGGTTTCGTAATTTACCATATATATACCCATATACCCCATCATAATTTACAGAATATAAATACCTACTACATGCCAACTGGTTAAAAAAAATATGAGTCTTACGTGGGTTTTGCATGTAATTCAGAGTGGTTAGTATCCGTATTTTTCTTTCTTCTTTCCAAACTAGTTTTATATTCTTTCAGAGTTTTAACCTTCAAAGGGGTTTTATATTTCACTCTAAAGACACCTTGAACACTGCTGGAACTACACGTTTTCATTATCTACAAGTATTACCGGAAAATCATAATCCAGACAACTATGTGATACGTAATGATGCCGAAAAGACACGCACTACAGTAAAATACTGATCAGAACGGTTGATTATTAACTATCGGTAGTATTTTCTGTATTATCAGTTTACTGTTCAATTGACAAAAACATCCCAGTCAGCTATGATAAGCTGACTGAAAAAGTTTCAGCAACATGCGCGCTCCAGCACATTGCCAAGCGACTCCGTGTAAACAACTAAAACTATTAAAAATAATCTGACACCACGTTGTTGTTAGAAAAAGCACGAATGTGACTTCTCAGAAAGACCAGCCCGATTCAAGCAGGGAACCAATAAAAGTTTGGTTAGGCTGTGACTATCGGGAGGGCCGAAAGAATTTTATGGGTTCCCTGTGACGTTTTGACGAGCATGGTCGCTTATACGCAGAGGCGGACTGTTACTCTATTAGGATTAATTAGTAAAATGGTAAAAACTAAAAAATATGGCAATTTTAGAATTATATTTCGTTAAATGTATATTCAAAGTTTTACAGCACAAAAACATATTTAGGAAGGAATAGAGAAGGAATCGACCTGAGACGAGATATAAAAGAAACCAAAAACAGAAGGTTAATTGGTATCACAAAATGGAACAAAAACAAGAATGAATGGAAGTACATTATCTGCTAGGCAATAGGAAATATGAATATTTATACCTTTTAAGATATATATCGTTTTTATAGCTCAATTCCTAGTTTAATTTCTCTTTTGTTGTTGTAGTTATTTTCTTTTAGGTGTCTGGTGCTCAGCAAAATTTTTACTTGGCAACCTGCCAGTGCGCATTATTTTTAAATGACCATACCAAATCTACCAAAACAGTTGATGCCTTTCTATATCCCCAATGATTGAAGATTATATCCTATTGTTTTTTTACTTCTTATTATATCACTACGTGAAATTCACGCCAACCTTCTTAGCACTGTGATGATGTCACGGTTTTAAAAACGAGTCAGAAGACTCGCCAATTTGCGAGTATTGCAATATTGGACATGGCCAATACATCCAAAACAGCCACGTGCCGTATTATTAGGCGGATTAGAGGAAATGGTCTACAGCTAGCACCTCAGAAAACTGAGGTGGTAATTCTCAAGGGAAGCCAGGACAAATTCGTTCATTCTTTACAGTGGAAGGCTTGGAGGTTGAACCGGCAAAATCCGTGAAGTATCTCGCAGCCTGGTTGTCAAAAGGGCTTAGGTTCGGAGTACACGTCCAAAAGATTTTGGAAAAGGCGAACCCAAGTGTGAAGGCGATGGTACGGCTAATGAAGAACATTGGCGATACAGGTAGCACCAAAAGAAGGGTGCTAAATGGAGTCTTCCAGTCGGTGGTGTCCTGTGCTGCCCCGGTGTGATTCGGTGCGTTGGGTATCGTGAAACCGTATTTGTGAACCAAATGAGAATTAAATGTGTCTCACAATACAATTATTTGGGAACTACAATCAATGACTCGTGAAAACAAAATGACGTCACCCCGAAAGCAAAAATAAAGCTCCTTAAATGTTACGTGTACTCAGTGCTCCTGTATGGAGTAGAAACGTGGACATTGAAGGCGGAAACTCTATCAAAACTTCAGGCTTTTGAGCCATGGTTATACAGAAGAATCATGAAGATACCATGGACAGAGTCACCAATGAAGAAGTACTGCGGAGGATGAACACAACCGCGGATTTGGTCAACATCGTAAAAAGCCGTAAGCTGGAGTACTTGGGACAGGTTGAGTTTACTGAAAGTACAAGCTGATAATGGCCGCAAATGTCAAACATGGAACAAACAATTTTGGTACCGCATTGTTGGCATGTTCTTATAATGTAGATGCTGTATGCTTCAAATATAAAAAAACAAAGTTTTAGAAAAGTAAATTTTGTTTATATTATGTTATAAATTCTGCAATTTTTGATTTATATAAAACAATAATGAGTAAATATTTGTTTCTTCGAAGGTTAATTGCAGTTAATTATGACAATTTTTTTTTGGCAGTTACCCTTTGATAGATTAAGGAATAGATTTGGCAATCGTCAAATCAGCAGTTGCTAGATGTTTGCAATTAATCTCGAAAGAGGCAAATATTTATTAGTCATTGCTTCATATAAATTAAAAATTGCGGAATTCATAAAATAGTATAATCAAAATGTACTTTTTAAAAACATTATCTCTTTATATTTGAAGCATAAAACATATGCATTATAAAAATATGCCAACACTGCCAAACCCAAATATTTTTGACATTTGCGGCTATCTTCAGCTTGTACTTTCGGTAAACTCAACCCTTGAGACATATAATGAGAAATCAAGGCAGATGCGAGCTACTCCAATACATTTTGTGGGGTAAAATTGAAGGAAAAAGAGCCCCAGGACGAAGAAGAATATCCTGGCTTGCTAACCTGAGAGCATGGTATAGAAAGACCTCAACTCAGCTATTTCGTATAGCAACCAACAAAATCATCATAGCCAGAATGATCGCCAACGTTCGGAACGGACAGGCACCCTAAGAAGAAGAAGAAGAAGGGTATCGTGAAGTATGCCAAACTCCCTGGAAAATGCTCCTTAGGATATCAAGCGTCTACAGGACGGCCTCAAATGTGTGTGTGTGAGAGAGAGAGAGGAGCGAGAGAGGAAGATAGAAGAACTGTAGAGGGAATGGGCGAGTGATAGCAAAAAGGCTAGGCGGACGAAGGAGTTAATTCCTGATCTTACCGTGGTGACACAAACAGGATAGGTAAAGCTTCGGCGAACTGCGCTGTCTATGAAGTGTGGACGCTCCCGCCCATCTTTTCAGTGGTAAGAGATGGTCGAACGAGATTTGATCTCACTGTGAGTTTATAATTGCTCCGAGGTATGTATACTTGTCTATTTTGGGATACAGAAACGAAAT
Organism: Diabrotica balteata; assembly: GCA_918026665.1. Lineage (NCBI taxonomy): Eukaryota > Metazoa > Arthropoda > Insecta > Coleoptera > Chrysomelidae > Diabrotica > Diabrotica balteata. Next base: position 118,289,783 of record OU898279.1, on the reverse strand, counting down.
ATGGTGGTTGACAAAGAAAAGTTCTTAGCAAAATATCGTTTTAACTAAGTAGTGAGTAGATAATGTTTTGGTATGAAAAAACGAGGAAGAGCTTCGTACCAGCTTCTGTACGTTTTCTTTTTTGGTTTGCACTTGTTTTCCGTTTCTAATTTATGGAAATAACAGGTATACAAATGTATATTCTGGTTAAGTTAAGCAGCTTATGAATACCTTGTATAGCCACTTTCTTTTGATGTGAAAGAAGTCTGTCGTGGGTTCTTATCCAGTCCCCTATTTTTTAGAGTGTATTGGAGACTACTTTTGATTCTGCTGTTAGACTTTTGGCTATCTTTCACCCCCTACTCTTTACAAAGAACAGTCATTCCGACTCTCGAATCAAATTATCATTTCTTTGCACTGTTATCTTGTTTTGTTGTGGAAAAAGTCATTGATTTTTTATGCTGTAACATTTTTAAGTGGAGTATATTGGAAATTGCATTTTATTCTCTGTTCTATTTAATCTATATACCTATATCTATATCTTATTACGCCCATCTCTTACTCTCTAGATTTCCTCCCATCATATTTACTTTCATATAAATCCATTATCGTCAGAATTTTCCTAGGTAATTGAAGTGACTCTTTTGTTCTAGTGGATAATTTTAAATTACCATTTTTTTCGTTAGGATATATACATTCAAACTGAATGACTCGAAATTAAATGTATGATAATAAAGCTTTTTCTTTTAATGTTTATTTTTGCTTGACAAATGTTCTTGTATACTCAGTTATATTCAGATTAAGTAAATTCCAAAATATAATGTTAATACCAAGCGCCACAAAAGATAGTAGATTTACCAAATATGGCACCACAATAATTTTATCGTATTTGTCAATTTTATTAAATCTTTGCGCAGTTCGGCCCTGGATCGATATGGTTGTAGAATATTATGCTTTAATTCTGACCTGCCCCTTTGGATATTTCATGTACTGATGGCCTGACCGGGGTTTTAGCATCTTTAAAAAGAAAACTAACTATGCATACCGATAAAATATGACTAGCAGGCTTCAGATTAGTGTTGTTCTATACATTAGTGGGGGGTGGAGGGAGGTTGTAGCCGTCAAACTTTATGACTTTACCGTTTAATGGGTTTTAAGTTCGGCTATGGTAGTAGTAAACTCTGTGTCTGGACGTGTTTTTGTCAGGTCAAAATGGAACACTTGTTATTTAAAAAATTCAAAAAAAAAATTTTTTTTATTATTTTATCAATTTTGTGGCATTCTCCAAGAATTATATTTGAAGCAAAGTGAGACGCCATTAAAAACGTTTCCAAAACAGAAACAAATCAATTATTTTTATACTGATCACCGATTGAGTGTTGATTTATGACTTGATCCACGAAAGAAAGTTTATAGAAAGAAGTATTGAAAGCTTAAAAATATATGAAATGATAACGATGAATATAGGTGAGAATTTGCCGAAAAAAATTGTAATTTACATAAACGATGAAATAGAATAGTTTAGAATATTCGGTTAAAGTCTAGAGAACGTTCCGATTAAGGTTACACACAGACTGGGCGGTTTGAGCCGCGTCTGCACCTCGTCGGCTGCCGCGCGGCTTAAAACACATTAGGCAGTTTAACAGTGGTTTTGCCATTGTAGTCGGTGTTGTCAAATTTAGTCGAGTTTTGGACGTACAATGGTATAATGATGTCTCTAGAATCATCTAGTAAAAGACATCTTCCGAAATAAAACTGTGGGTAACCTCTTTCCAAGTATGTTTTTTTCTTTATTTTATTCGAATAATTATCTGACCTAGATTACCAAAAAGCGTTTGATCGTGTCCAACACCACAAGTTAATGCAGATTCTCAAGAAAGTTGATATAGACCAAAAAGACATAAGATGCATTGAAAACTTGTACTGGCATCAAACGGCACAGTTAAAAATAGACAAATCTATATCCAAACCCATACATATAAGAAGAGGTTCGACAGGGATGTGTGCTTTCCCCTCTTTTATTTAACATTTATTCGGAAGCCATATTTCAAGAGTCTTTGGAGGATGCAGAGATGGGAATCAAGGTGAATGGAGTATTGATCAACAACATACGATATGCTGATGATGGTGTCTTAATTTGTGACAACATAGTCGATCTTCAGCAACTTGTCACTATAATCGAAGAATACAGTAAGCGAATGGGATTAGAGATTAATACCAAAAAGACCAAATTCATTTCATCATCAAATTCATCATCAAAAGATCAAATTCATCATCTCCAGAAACTTAGATGCACTTGAAAACTCCACCATAACACTAAATACTGATGAAGATGGTTGGTAGAGAAGAACCAACAATGAATTAATGGCTTTAAACAAAGAACCTACCATTACATTAGAAGTTCGTCAAGTCACAAAGAATCAGATGGTTGGGACATGTGGAAAGAATGGCAGCAAACATAATGCCTAAACTAGTAATAACCAGATAACTAATCGGCCCCAAAAAAAGAGGTAGACCCAGAACGAGGTGGATTAGTAAAGTGGAGGAAGACCTTAAACACGTGAAGGTGATGGACTGGAAAAGAAAAGCACAAAATAGAAGCGAATGGAGAAATATTATCCACCAGGTCCTTCAGAGTAGTTAAGAATGTTGTATATACATATTTAAGTTAAAGTTTTGTTTAAAATAATTGTAATTAGTTAATATTAGGATTATGTTTAAAAAAATGCCCTAGACGTTAACGGCCTGTTGTGCGTAAAAATAAATAATAAACTGTATCAAAGCATATTTAAGGCATAAAACATATACATGATAAGGACCTGGCAATACCGTAAACGCAAATTTGTGTTTTATTGAAGTTTCTTTGTAGCTAACTTCATCGAAACGTTCTGTAGATTTTAATCGAATATTCAAATTTAGATATAATTTGTATTCAGTGATGTTGAAAACCTTCCAGTACCGATTTATCTTCAATTATTTCAAATTTTATGACATTTGGTGCGCCATATTGAATTCGCCATTTTGAATTTTTCAACTTTGGCAACAAATTCGTAATCAGTGATGTAAAAATACATCAAATTTGAACGCCATATTGGATTGGTCATTTTGAATTTTCCATATAGGCCCTACAGACCTGCAATCCAACTTGTGACAGATTACCGTGTAAAAATGCATATTTTGTAAGTTTACTCTTTGTTGTGCAACCTAAATTTGCTCAATTTGACCTTAGCCAAAAGGACCTTCAATGTTCATAAAAATTTATTTTTAATATTTTCAATAAAAATTTCTCAAAGGTGTTAAGTTAATAAAAGTTATCCATACTCGATATTTTGTCCTATAAAATTTTGAACTATAGCTTATGAACACCATGTAACTTTCCCGCTTTTTTTTAGCCATCGTCGAACTTTCAACAATACTCTCAAGTTTAACCCATTTAAAAAACTCTCCCTTTTTTACTGCACTCATATTTCCAAATTTAAGTGTAAAATTCTCTGTGGTGTGTCGCTCGGGGCAGTCTTTTACAATAGCCATAAAAATATAAAATTGTGGCTCTGGCCTAATAAAAATATCGTAAAGTTTTATTTCGGACTTTGGTACTCTGAATACAAGGAGGTAGGCGATGTACTTTTTTCAAAGGAATGCATTTTTCAAAATGAATGGTACTGCGTTTTACATTGTTGATATATTATTGATATATTTAGTGATATAGCAAATGGTGTAAAATAGTTCGAAAGAATAATTTAACCTTCAACAAACCAGGTAGCGTCTTACAAACTACACTGATTATAAATTTGTAAATACCTCTTAAATCGAACCGCCTACAAGTTGGCCAAACCATATAGTACTCATTAGTTGTCTCTCACTCTAATTTCATGTTAATATAGATAGGTACTATTGTGCTGGTCTTGAAAGTAAGAAGCGAATCGAAACAGAAATATCAAAGAGGAGCGACAAACATAAAATGGTAAATTATAATAGATGAGAAAGAAGAGTGCTTAAAAAACCTCAGGAAAGAAGTTTATGAATAAAGAGATATGGTGGTGGTCAAGCAAAATTCAAAGAAAAATAAACGGGAGGAAAAAACTGTATAACGAGTGGTCAGAAAATAGATCTGATACAGATCTTCATAATTAGTGAAGAAGCTGACATATTCGAAAACCTGTATGTATTAAAGAGATTCTTCCATGGACGTATTATACGTCCATGGATTCTTCCAATAGGAAGATTTACTAAATTAAAGGCTGAGGTGAGTATAAAAGGAAGACGAAAAAAAACTTGTGGTAGACAATTATGTAGGAAAAATCAGCTTTTGATACTTCCATGGAAATTTAGCAACAAGAGCTAGAAAATTGTTTGTTTTTCAAAGATCAAAACTTTGTAGAAACGCTAATAGTACCTGTTAAAAGTACGCAAAAAGAACCCAGCTTAAACAAAAAAGTACTTTCAAAGTTAAAATAATAACATGTATCGTATTTTAGTTGCAAAATTATCCAAAATAAAGCAGCTAATAACTATGTCTAACGTTTTGGTATAAGTCGCTTTTTATTGTTATTTACTTATTTATGTATTTAAAAAATAATTATATTAAATAAATACTTTTTATAAACGGTATTAAAAAAATCGTATATATAATACTATATTATAATAAATTATAAATTTTTAAAGTTTAAATGCATAATCTTACTTAAAATAGCATATAACAATATAGCCTTATAACTATAGCCTTATAACAAAAGTGCATGTTGCACAGAAAAAATGATGGTCAAAAAAATGGTTTAAGCAATTTTTTTAAAGATACTGCAAAATAATTTTTTTTAGGTTAATTGTCTGATTCTGGGTAAAAAATGTTCTCTTAGTGTAGTAATTTTTTTCTTAAATGCACCGTTTTCGAGTTATTAACAATTTAAGGTCTTAAAAAGTCATTTTCAAGGCTCGATAACTCAGTGAAAAATTAATATCTTTGCTAAAGTTTAGCAATTCAAATTAAACCTGAAACTCCTTTTTACAAGATCTCGAAGATTTTTTAATTAATATTATTTTTATAAAAACACATTGTTTTTTAATTGTTAATTTCGCGCATTAGGTACATAGTTCCGCGATCGCTATAATATACATATACGGTGTCGAAACCACATACAAGATATTTCAGAAGTTATAATTTCTCATAATATTATATATATATATATATATATATATATATATATATATATATATATATATACAATTTTTTGTTCTAAAAATAATCTTTTAATACTAAAAGACCGATTTTAATAAGAGTATGTGGAAAAATTGTTTATAAATAACAATTTAATAATGTTTAAAAATAACATTCGCAATAAAAAGGTGACTTAAAGAAAGATTTGTACATCCCATAGTCATTAGCTGGTTTGTTTTCGATAATTTTGCAATGAAAATAATATAAATGTGAAATCAAAATTTAAGTGCCAAGACTGCAGAGTAAAAAGAGGATCTAACTGTGGGACAGATCACTACTTTCTTTTAGCTAATCTTTTGTGCCTCTTTAAACAATATTACAAACAGAACACCGAAAGGGAGAGAAACAATACTACAGAGTACAAAACGGAGAGATATAAATTGCACCTTTTATTTCAACCAAGTATTAAACATCTTTTTCAATCTAGATTAGAAAAGGAACTAAATGAGGTGAAAAGAAATACGGATGTAGAATAAGAATACAACCAGAGAACTACGAACGCAGAGAAGCGACACTCCTTTGATCTTGCGTGGGCAAGCCGCCAACGAGTGAAAATGACAGGAAAGCACCTTATTTTTTAATAGTCAGTGGGCATATTACACAATATAAATTCTTAAATAAAATTGAGCATTTATGTTGACTTTCAATAAATATGAAATATTGCACTGAAAAAATAATTACATGCAGGCCGGCTTTTGTTGACATTCTAAATGGTGTAATTATTTTTGATTTACAAAAGGTTGCAAATACATCGCACAACGCAAAGTAATGGTGAAAATCGTATTGATGGAACCATAGATAAAAATACTTTTTTGTTTATTCTGATGTTGACGATGATAATACAATAATACACCGATTCTTTTTGGCTTGTGTTGATACAAGATATAATTTATTTTTTATTATATTATTTATTATTATATTATTTATTATATTATTTTTTTTGACAATAAGATTATCTTCACAATGTAGTTCACAAATCCTATAACTATTATAAAGTATATCCATTTTTAACAATAAATCTTCTCGTCTGCAAGCTTCTATCCACATTTTGGCACTACAAATTTTTAACAGAACAAATTTTAAACAAAGAATTTTTTGTATTTATAAATAATACTTCATTACTTACAACTATAAGGGTATTAGTATATTCTAAGTGTATTGTAAGTAATGAAGTATTTAACTTTTGTCAATATCTCATCTTAATAAATTTACAGTTTTCTCCTAATTAAGTCTCAAAATTGTCACTAAATATTGAGATATACAATAAATAAAGTTTTAATATTTTTTATTTGTAATTCCCATTTAAATATTTATTCCCTAAATATGTTGTGTACTCCGATCCATATATTTGATCTTTGTTATTTATATTTAACGAATTAAACATTGACAGACAACTTTTGTATATAGCAAAAAGTAGATGAGCATTTAGTTTTTTCATAATTTAATGTAAGTTTGTTTGGTGAAAAAGACAGCAAATATTTGAAGTTATGTTAATGTAAGTTTGTTTATTTGCAATCATGTTTTTATTTTGAAGTCTTGTTCTGTTATAATTTTAAGATTTTCCCAATTTTCGATCTAATTATGTTTCCAACAATTTTTAGTTTGAGCATTTTAGGAATTTCTTTGTTTCGTTTAAATCAAATATTCTCGTGTATAAAACCCTCTATATATTTTTATTTCCTAAAAATACTATATTCGTATTGTTGTCTGCGAGCGCTTTCACATCAGTAGGCCAACATCTCTGTTGATTTTTTGACCTGAGCCTTCGGAGACAATAAATTTAATGTGTGTTCGTAGTTCTCTGGTTTTTATTTTGAACTATCCCTTGGCAAACCAAAATTTATTTTTTTATTGCTTCACTTTACGAGAGCTCGGGCGGACACGTCGGTGTTGGCTTACTCAAAGTCAAATTAATACTATTATGTAATAACTAATAATAATTACAAAGCAATAGTAATTACCTATTATTATTCTTAGGAAATCTAAATAAACTTATTCCTTTTCCTGTCACAGATGAACATCCGCGAAACGCACAACAATAACCAGAAGACATTTTAAATACTTATAAATTAAACTTTTAACTATAATCTATAACTATAAACTTATATATTTAACTTATATATTTTAACTATAACTATAAACTATAAACTTTTAACTACTAAATAATTAGATAAATGGTCAAATGCACTTGTATCAGACTTTTGTATAGTCGAGAGTTTACCACAGATGCCTACGGACTATCGTAAGCAACTTAAAGTTGAAGAAAACGCACGTGTTTTTGACAGTAAAGCACCTTATTTGGGTCATGCGTATACAGAAAAGAGACACGAATTCCGGGCCTCGTGTCGCTTCTCTGTGTTCGTATGTTCTCTGATACAACCTCAAAACGATAACAAAAAATTGCTTATAAAGTATTAGGAACAGAGAACAACGACAAAAAACACCACGAACCACCATGGATGACAGAAAACGTAAAAGAAATAATTCAAGAAAAAAACAAAATATATAAGAAATGGCTAACAAATAAAACATCTAGCAATAGAGTAACATATTAAAGGAAAAACGGAGAAGTAAGCAATCAAATAAGAGAAGCAAAAAACAATTTCTGGGAACAAACAATGTCTCCAAGTTGAAAATTTAATTGGTAGTTCTCAGATCACGGAAGCATGGAGAACTATTACTAATCTAAAGAAAAACACCCATAACTCCTTAAGCAACTTAATTCCTATAGAAAAGTGGGAAAATCACTATAAAAATTTACTTCAAAAGTCCAGATTGGAATATATGGGAGAGCGGAGAAGTATACAGTATGGAGAGACAAACAATAAGTAACATTAATACTACTAATAACGAGGTCCATATTGCGTTAATTAAAATGGAAAACGGGCGATCTCCAGGACCTGGCAATATAGCTGTAGAGTTACCTAAAGCAGGAGGTCCACTCCTAATACAAAGAATAACTTTTCTAATCATGAATGTATCTTTACCTAATAACTTTTCTAATGAATCAATGCTTCCAACAAATTAAAGTACCATCTGAATGGAAAACTGCTCACCAAGTGTCCATCTTTAAAAAGGGTAATCGAAAAGATCCTAACTGCTACAGAGGATTAAGTGTCATACCTACTCTCGAGAGATTGTTTGGAAAGATAATAAATGAAAAAATACAAGATGATGTTGGACATCTAATCAGCGAAGACCAAAGTGGATTTACGCCTGGTAGATCTGGCACTGATAACTTGTTTATACTCCAAGAATTAATAGAAAAACAATAGCGGTTGGTACCGAAGTACATCTAGCCTAGATGTAGTATCAGTAACTAAAGGACTAAGACAAAGATGCAGTATGTCACCCTTACTATTTAATTTATATATTGTTGCAGCCCTCCAAAATTGCAAAAACCACTGCCAGGGAATGGGAATCCAAATAGGAAATGACGTACTGTTCTCCCTTAACTTTGCTGATGACCAAGTCGTCCCAGCTCAAGATTCTTATGATTTAGAATTTATGATAAAGCGTCTATACAGAGAATATGTAAAATGGGGGTTACAAGTCAGCATAAAGAAAACAAAATATTTAGTTACCATTTCTGATGCAAGGTTTGAAGTGTTGATAGACGAGGTCGTGGAAATCAAACAAGTGGAAAAATTTTAATATTTAGGTGCACTCATTGACAAAAACGGCTTGGGAGAAACCGAAATTAACCAAGTTAATCAGGGACGTAAAATTGTAGGATGTCTGAAGTCCTTATGGTGGGATCGCACATTTCCAAAAGGAACAAAAAAATAATAGGGCAAACCATGGTTGAATCAGTTCTTTGTTATGGCTCTGAAGTGTGGACAATTAATGCAGACCTGAAGAGAAGATTGTTGACAGTTATAATAGATTATTTGAGAAGAGAATTAAAACATCAAGGCTGGAAAGGAAGACCAACGATTCTATAAGAAATAGCATGAATGCTACAGAAACGGTCATTGACAGAATAGAAAGAAGTGGTTTAAAATGATTTGGACACCTGTTGAGAATGTCTGACGAACGTTGGCCCCAAAAACTTCATGAGAAAGAGCAAATTTAGTCTATAAAGTCTTATAGTAGATCCCGAGATATACTGGTCATTCATTCGGCTAGCCCCACTCCTGTTACCCAAAATCAGTTGTAAAAACACTATATTGCTGTCTTTGTTTGATTTATTTTGTTGGTTAAAGACAAGTGGCCCAATTTTATAGTAACTACTAGGTAATTTGAATAGAAAGAGCACGTGACATAATGAATAATTAGTAAGACAATCAAACGAATAAACTGTAGCTGTGATAATATCATCTATTATCAAGGTTTAACTGAACTAAAATGATTGTTAAATTCATGTTATTTGATTCAATGGTAGTATAAGTTTTCTATTCTATATTTTTGTCTTATTTCTTAAAGGTATATCCACCCTGTAAAGTTTCAGAGCCACCATTGGTCCTCGTAGAAACATAAATAATGAAATTCGTTTTAAACATATACATATAAGCGTCCCGTAAATGTCACCATGATAAGAGGAATCATAAAATAACAATTAATAAGTGAAATTAAAGTTTACGATGATTTTAATTTTTTTATTTATGGGACACTAACAATTTAAGGAGTTTGTGGAGTTTAATTAGTAAGTGATTGAAAAACTAATTAATTCAAAATTGGTAAGAGCAATGGCTATAAAATCGGAATGTTGGTGAAAGGTATAAAATATATGTACTGTTGAAGAAAAGTGGATCGAGAGTATTTCTAAAAAAAAATTGACAAGAAGAGATTTAAAAAAATCCGTACACCAAATAATCACTTGGACCTAGTTTTTATTGCAAGCAAACCATTGTTGCTATAACTGCAGCCTTAATAGTTGTCAAGGCATAAATTCACCGTAAGTTTTTCCTTTTATCCTGTTTTAGCAGATAATAATGGGTTTCCCACTAGGGACGTCCTGTTTTTGAAATTTCATAGCGGCTATTTTGAATATAGTAGAACTGTCAGTTGTTGACGTTTGTATTTAGTATATTCTAAAAAATTACCATGCCAAGATCACAGTATATAGAGGTTCCACAGTAGAATCACTCTCGGCAAAATTGGAAGTAAAGTCTGTCAACGCGCAGGGCGACTGCGCTTATTTCTTAGTCGCTCGAGAATCATTCTTCTATTGCTAGTCGCGTAGAAACGTAAGGGTGAACAGTGCCGTATTTTGGTTAAATTGAGTTAGTGTGAATAATAATTGTTAGAATTGTGAAGTACATATTGTGTGAACATGAGTAAAAGTCGAAGTGGTATTAGTCGGTGTTCAGCGAAAATGTGTAAGAACAATTCAAAAAATTGTAACTACAGTTTTTTCCGATTTCCCAAGGAAGCTATTAGGTACGTATATAATTTTAAATTTGCTTATTTAACCACCTTAACAGAATAGCATCAATTATTATTGGAAATAGTAAAATGTTAGGTGCAGTTTTTTTAAATACTTCAAATACAATATTATTATATTTACAAAGAGGAAAAATTTTCTAAAGATATGTTGATATATATATATATATATATATATATATATATATATATATATATATATATATATATATATATATATATATATATATATTATATGTTTATATATATAAACTCGGGTTCAAAACGTCCTCCGACGTTGTCCGATGCCTTGTTGCCAATATCTTCTATAATTGCAATTTTCATCTTCTAATCCTCGTATACTCATTGATCGTCTTACTCTTTGTATCCACGCCATTCTTGCCCTTTTTCTTTATCTGTTGTCTGTAGGTATCCATTTCATAATTTTCTTTTGCAGTCTCTCCTCCCCCATTCTCTGAACATGTCCGTACCACGTTAATTGTTTATTCTCAATGCATATATGACCGTTTCCTGTAATTTCATTCTTCGCTTTACTTACTCATTTCTAACCCGGTCCAATCTCGATGTTCTACTGGTGTTTCTTTATTCTCCATGTTTCGAATCCGTATACCAATGTGTTCTTAATCATGGTGTTGTATATTCTCATTTTTCTTTGTTTCCCTATATCGGTACTCCACAAAACTCAGTTCAATGATGATTTAATTATCATTCTTTCTTTATTTATTCTTTCTTTCTTTCTTTATTTTATGTATTTTTGAAATATTTAAAAACCTCACGTTAATGTTATTAAATATATGTAATATACACAAAAATGCTAAATTTTAAAATACAATAAAAATTTACAACATAATCCGAGTTGTTGGTTTTTTATTTTTATCTTCGTAAAGTAAGTTATGTATATTGGCAGTTTTAAATACTTATGAATATTGCATTTTAATTTGTATTGTATTATTTTATTGCATTATGTTGCAGTGTATTGTAATTTTTATATTAATAACAAAATAAACAATGAATTTTACTGCAAGTATATGTAAATTTTTTTTTTTTGCATTCAACTCCTTTTATACATATATGAAAATAAAAATATTTATTTTCATAAATCAATCTTTGGTATACAATTGATACAATCTTTGGTACAATATTAATCCAATCCCTATAGCATTAAATATGAAATATTGTGCAGATTGACTCACATATAAATTTGTAACGGCGAAAGCGTGTACAGAAGTACACTTCTAGAACTTCTACCGGCAGTCCCACTGGACTGCCATACCCGTTTTTTTTTCAAGTTAAATTGTGGCTTATATTATTAGAATAGTTGATATTCGTTTAATTTATTAAAAAATTATTGAAATTGTTAAAAATAAGAAAGACGAAGAGAATTTTTTTATTTAAATTTGTCGCTAAAAATCACCATAAAATATAAAAAGCTTCTCGAGACTATTAAAAAACTTTTTCCATTCATTTACGGTGATTTTAAGATTTGGTTTTACTGTAAAAGCATGTAAAGCTTTACATGCTTTTACAGTACTAAACATTGCTAAACATAAATTTAGTCCTTAAAACGTGACCTTCAAAGTTGGTAACTTTCAACATTTATGAATTAAGTATTAAACATTATGGAAGTGTTGGAATATGCGCATGTCTAATCCAACGTAAAAAATTAAAGAACTGTTCCTCATCCCATTCCTTATCACGCTTTCTATTTATGGGTGTTACACTATACCTTCTTACTCTTCTTTGCTTGTTAAGAACTCTGGCAGATATAGTCGCTACAATTGTTAAATAAAGTGGGACTGCTGCCATGGCCAAAGCAACTTTTCTATTAATCTTCATATTTATTTAAAATTATTTCACTTTTCTATGAATCTAAAGACCAGAAAAAATTCTTTAAGATCTATAAAAATTTGGTTAGGTTTGTATTTTCTGAAGTAGTTTTTAAATATTATGGTTAGGTATTATGTCTAGTTATAAACCAATCTTATATCTTGTGAATTATGATTGTGGTTAAAGTTATGTTCATGACTTATGATTATGTACTATGTCCGTTTATAAACCTGGCTTAATAGTAATGCCGTAAGAGCTTCGAAATTAACCTTTTTATATGACGTGTACAATGTATTAAAAACCATTGAGATTTAAAACTTGCGCAATACCGTTGATATTTTAAATACCGTTGAAAAATATAAACATTGAATTGTAATATTGTTTTTTATTTATTAAACCTTTTGTTTTTGTAATATTAACATTAAGCCGCATTTTTTATTTTAATAAATAATAGTAGTAGGCTCAGAAAGTTTTAATACGGCTCTGTAAGGTTTACCAAAGGAGCGTGCTTGCTCCGCCGCATCTACCACTGGTGAATTATCAATTTCGTACTTTGCCGGCATTACTTCCTAAGATCAAACTGCCGACAAACGAGTGGTTCTACCAGAGAACTACGAACGCAGAGAAGCGACACTCCTTTGATCTTGCGTGGGCAAGCCGCCAACGAGTGAAAATGACAGGAAAGCACCTTATTTTTTAATAGTCAGTGGGCATATTACACAATATAAATTCTTAAATAAAATTGAGCATTTATGTTGACTTTCAATAAATATGAAATATTGCACTGAAAAAATAATTACATGCAGGGCCGGCTTTTGTTGATATTCTAAATGGTGTAATTATTTTTGATTTACAAAAGGTTGCAAATACATCGCACAACGCAAAGTAATGGTGAAAATCGTATTGATGGAACCATAGATGAAAATACTTTTTTGTTTATTCTGATGTTGACGTTGATAATACAATAATACGCCGATTCTTTTTGGCTTGTGTTCATACAAGATATAATTTATTTTTTATTATATTATTTATTATATTATTTTTTTTTGATAATAAGATTATCTTCACAATGTAGTTCACAAATCCTATAACTATTATAAAGTATATCCATTTTTAACAATAAATCTTCTCGTCTGCAAGCTTCTATCCACATTTTGGCACTACAAATTTTTAACAGAACAAATTTTAAACAAAGAATTTTTTGTATTTATAAATAATACTTCATTACTTACAACTATAAGAGTATTAATATATTCTAAGTGTATTGTAAGTAATGAAGTATTTAACTTTTGTCAATATCTCATCTTAATAAATTTACAGTTTTCTCCTAATTAAGTCTCAAAATTGTCACTAAATATTGAGATATACAATAAATAAAGTTTTAATATTTTTTATTTGTAATTCCCATTTAAATATTTATTCCCTAAATATGTTGTGTACTCCGATCCATATATTTGATCTTTGTTATTTATATTTAACGAATTAAACATTGACAGACAACTTTTGTATATAGCAAAAAGTAGATGAGTATTTAGTTTTTTCATAATTTAATGTAAGTTTGTTTGGTGAAAAAGACAGCAAATATTTGAAGTTATGTTAATGTAAGTTTGTTTTTTTGCAATCATGTTTTTATTTTGAAGTCTTGTTCTGTTATAATTTTAAGATTTTCCCAATTTTCGATCTAATTATGTTTCCAACAATTTTTAGTTTGAGCATTTTAGGAATTTCTTTGTTTCTTTTAAATCAAATATTCTCGTGTATAAAACCCTCTATATATTTTTATTTCCTAAAAATACTATATTCGTATTGTTGTCTGCGAGCGCTTTCACACCAGTAGGCCAACATCTGTGTTGATTTTTTGACCTGAGCCTTCGGAGACAATAAATTTAATGTGTGTTCGTAGTTCTCTGGTTTTTATTCTAAACTATCCCTTGGCAAACCAAAATTTATTTTTTTATTGCTTCACTTTACGAGAGCTCGGGCGGACACGTCGGTGTCGGCTTACTCAAAGTCAAATTAATACTATTATGTAATAACTAATAATAATTACAAAGCAATAGTAATTACCTGTTATTATTCTTAGGAAATCTAAATAAACTTATTCCTTTTCCTGTCACAGATGAACATCCGCGAAACGCACAACAATAACCAGAAGACATTTTAAATACTTATAAATTAAACTTTTAACTATAAACTATAACTATAAACTTATATATTTAACTTATATATTTTAACTATAACTATAAACTATAACTATAAACTTTTAACTACTAAATAATTAGATAAATGGTCAAATGCACTTGTATCAGACTTGTATAGTCGAGAGTTTACCACAGATGCCTACGGACTATCGTAAGCAACTTAAAGTTGAAGAAAACGCACGTGTTTTTGACAGTAAAGCACCTTATTTGGGTCATGCGTATACAGAAAAGAGACACGAATTCCGGGCCTCGTGTCGCTTCTCTGTGTTCGTATGTTCTCTGGTTCTACTGTGGAACCTCTATATACTGTGCCAAGATATACGCTTGAACAACGTTTGGAAATTATCCTAAAATTGTATGCTAATAATCGATCTTTTCTGAATACCTATTGTGCATTACTTGAAAGTTATGGATGGACCAAATCATCGTCCTGATGTGTGTGTAATTCGTCGAATCGTGGAAAAGTTTGAACGTGAATTTACTCTACACGATACGAAACCACCAACTAGACACCGAAATGCCAGAACTCATATTGCTGCTGTAAGAGCCAGTGTAACGGAGAATGCAAATTTGTCCGTAAATCGTCGTTCTCAAGAACTTGGACTCACCAGAGTAACAACTTGGCGAATTCTGAGAAAAGATTTAGGCCTACACCCTTACAAGATAGTTCTGACTTAAGAACTGAAGCCACTGGACCATCATAAGCGTCGTTTGTTCGCTGATTGGGCTCTAGACAAACTCGAAAATGATATGATGGCTATTTTTTCAAAAAAATAATTTTTTCCGACGAAGCTCATTTTTGGTTTAACGGCTTTGTGAATAAGCAAAATTGTCGTGAGATTCTTGAGAAGCCTTTGCATCCAGAAAAGTCACTGTCGGCTGTGGTTTATGGCATGGTGGCATCATCGGACCTTATTTTTTCGAACATGGTGTAACAGTCAACGGTGAAAGGTATCGACAGATGATAACGGATTTTTTGTGGCCTCAGTTGGATGAAATGGATTTGGATAGCATGTTTTTCCAACAGGACGGTGCCACATGTCACACTACTGCCCAACCATTGATTTATTGAAGGAAAAGTTCCCGGAAACATTGATTTTTCTTGATGCCAGAGATCCCAGGAAAATTCAGCAGCTTCAATCAGATGTTTGGCCTCCAAGAAGCTGCGATTTAATACCGTTGGATTATTTTTATGGGGCTATGTTAAGTCGTTAGTCTATGTGAATAAACCACAATCTATTGAATACTTGAAGATGAACATAGAGCACACCATTCGTGAGATTAATGCGGACATTTTGCATAAAGTGACCGAAAATTGGGTTCATCGGATTCGCTCCTGTACACGTTGTCGCGGTGGACATTAGAATGATGCGATATTCGGAACATAATTGTTATCTATTATATTTTACTATAATTTTTTTTTATTTACAGCAATTTTTACCGTTTTCGTTTAAAAACAACATCAGGACATTCTGATTGGGAGATCTCTTACAATGCTGAATATTTTCTGATAGGAGACTGTTGAAAATGGAAACATATCTGTCATTATTTTTTAGTTTTTCTTTTACATGTACCCAGTGCAGTGCAATGTTAGCGTTTTTTGAGAGAGGGTACGTCCCTTATGTTTGAAATCTGGTCGTAGTGTAACCAATTGAAAAATTTCTGGTGTCCGCCAGGATCGATTCGGGTGCTTTGACTTGATAAGCCAGTAACTAGCCACTGAGCTATGGCGCCACACTTTCACCTAGTATTATTCCATTAAAGCTGTTAACGTAAGGTACAATATTATAATATTACAGAGAATATCAGTGGAATACATTTAATGATCATTGTATAGCTAGGCGGCATAACTACACTGCGCGTCACGAACAAGAGACCACCTAGAATTTTGTAAGAGTTTTTCAATAACTTTAAGTTTATACAATTTATTCTATTGTAACTAAATTCCCACAATGCAGAAACACTTTTAGCGTCTTTTAGGCACCGACAAATGGTGCCGACAGATCAATTAAGGGTAATAAGTTTGCAGGATTGATATCAGTTTTACGACTTCGGATAATGCACGTGTTGTTTGTACCTTATTTTTCTTGGAATATGGCTATTCTGTTTTTCAAAAACCTTTTATAATGTACATTAAAAACTATGGCTGACAAATTTGCTAGATCTGTTCAAATTGTTACGTTGATTGGTCATGGAATGAGTCAAAGAGAAGTGGCCAGACAGCTTGCAGTCAGTCGTTGTATGGTCCAAAAAATTTACCAACGATTCGTAGAGACTGGATCTCACGAACGACTACCAGGATCAGGCCCGAGAAGAATCACAACAGCCAGAGGACCATTCTTTAAAACGCACTTCTTTGCAAAATCGGTTCTTTACGGCGAGATCAATCCAAAACCGTTTTCAAAATGCTCACGGATGGACTTTAAGCACTTCTACCGTGAGAAGAAAGTTGAGGGAATTCGGTCTGAAGGCTCGCTGTCCAGCAGCAGGACCTTTGTTATAGTGTATTTTTATGTATGAGAGAGTAATAAAACAATAAATTATGTATGCAAATCCCTAAACTGTTGATACGGGTGACTCAATGAAAAACAGATATTTGTCAACAAGTTTACAGAAGTATATAGGAAAACAATTTTAAATTGAGTATGACCACCAGGTATAAAGGTTGGAGCAGAATAGAATACAATACTTGTGAGGGTTACTAATCCCTAAATAAGGTTGCCAGTGTCGGAGTGATGGAGGTTAACAGGTACTAATGAATTTGCAAGAAATGTAAGATGTTTATTTTATTGGTTATATATAACCAATAAAAGTTTAATAAGTACCTACCTATTTGCAAAATAAAGTTTAATTGTTTAGATAAAATAAAACGTTTTCTTTTATCTGAAATGAGTGCATTCCACGAAGTAAGGGTTTCAACAATCAAACATTTAATTCTTTAATTCCAGGAATCTACGACAGTAATTGACTAGATAATTACCTTCTAAACTTATTCCACAGAAAATGTGATAGTGGGTTTTTCCATTTTGTAGGAAGGTCCAAGTGGCGTATTCAAAATTCTTAACAGTTCACTAAAAGTAGGTACTTCAGTTGCAAGGTGCAGTTTATTGTGCATACTAGTGTTATGGAAAATTTGGAAGTGCCGTGTAAACGCCGAAAAATTGGTCCTTTAACAGTTAATGAAAAAACATTAATATTTAATTGTTTTAAATCATTTACAGACAAACGTTTATGTGAAAGTGTTGATGAGACCGTTGAGTTAGTTAGCAGTACACTTGGTGTTGGGAAATCTACGATTTACAGAGTTATTAAAGAAGAGAAATGTGGTAGTTTTTAAATGCCACGTAATGCTCCAGGGAAACAAAAATTTCAAATAGAATATCATTTTAAAGAAGGACTTCGACGGAAAGTGCATGAATTCTTCTTTAGACGAGAATTTCCAACATTGGATAAAGTTCTTGTCTCAGTTCGAGATGATAAGGATTACCCAGAAATGAGTCGAAGTACGTTATGGAAACTTTTAAAAGAAATAGGCTTCCGCTGGAAAAAGAATCCTAGAAAGTCTATTTTATTAGAAAGAAGCGATATTATCATATGGAGAAGACATTTTCTAAGAACCATAAAGGAAATGAGAAACCAAAAAAGAAAAATATTTATTTTGATGAAACATGGGTCAACGAGGGTCATACACCAACTAAATTTTGGCAGGATGAAACTGTTACAAGTCAAAGGCACGCTTTTGTAAATAACTTATCTACTGGTTTAAACCCACCATCAGGAAAGGGACGCAGGCTGATAATAGTACACATTGGCAGTTCAGACGGTTTTGTTGAAGGTGGTTTATTAACTTTTGAATCAACTCGTACCGGTGACTACCATGAAGACATGAACGCTGATGTCTTTCAAGAATGGTTCGAACAAATGATAGATCTTCTTCCTAAGAACTGTGTCATAGTAATGGATAATGCAAGTTATCACTCCAGACTCATAGAAGGACTGCCCACAACCAAGTGGTTAAAAAAAGACTTGCAGAATTGGCTGAGTTCAAAAAATATTACGTACCATCCCGGATCTATAAGAAAGGAACTTTATTCGTTGTGTGCCCTTCATAAAGAAAAATTTTAAAAATACGAAATTGATGAAATTGCCAAAAATCGTGGAATGAAAGTACTTAGATCCCCACCATATCATTGTGAATTAAACCCGATTGAACTGGTATGGGCACAGATAAAGAGTGAAGTTTCAAGAAAAAATACCACTTTTAAAATTCATGATGTTAAACAGTTGTTTTTGGAGGCCGTAAATAATGTAAAACCTGAAAACTGGGAAAAGGCAGTAAATCACAATATTAAAGAAGAGGAAAAAATGTGGAAGCTGGACAATATTACTGATAAAATGATCAAGCCAGTTATTATAAATCTTGGTTCTGAAAGTTCATCTTCTGAATCTGATTTGGATTTGTAACAAATAGCTGTAAGTTTTATATTAATATTTTTATTCATCTAGTTAACATACCTTAGACGGTTTTAAAAACTTTTTTTCTCTTTTGTAATTTTTAAAAATTAAAAAAATGTGAATTTTTTAAAACCCTTTTTAATGTAGGCCAGTCAGTTCTAATATAGTGTGTGATAAAAGAAGTCACTTTTGTTTACATACACATAACACTTTATAACACTGAAATAATTCATTTATTTTTTACAATTATTCAAAGTAATTTTTCAATTAATCTTGAGCACGCCCATGGAGTGGTCGGAGATACCAGTTAAAATTATGCTAATTACTCTCTCGTTCATAAAAATAAACTATAAGAGCAGCACATCGACAACGAGACCACAGGCATTGGACGATAAAAGATTGGAAAAATGTTTTGTTTGTGACGAGTCCAGGATAGTTCTTTATGGCTCAGATGGTCGCATCAAAACATACTGAAAACGTGGGGAACGATATGCTACTTGTGTTCGACGAGTACGTGTTGCTTTTGGGGAGTTCTTCATCATCATTTCTTCATTAACTTTTTTTTAGTTCTTAGTAAAAACTTCTCCAGTTTATCGTGTAGGTATAAATAGATATGTAATAATAAAATTCTAATTCGAAAAAACCCAATATGTTCTTTCTTGTGTATTAAAATCATTAATGTATGCAACAAGTTCATAAAGTAGTAGATATTTTCACGAATTCTTACATTATATCTGTTAAAATTGATAGTAACTTTGGCAACATTGTTTCATTTTAGGACTATTCGCCAAAAATTTTTGCATGTCTGACCACTGGCAAACTTGGCCGTAGGAATCGGATTTCCATACAATATCGGACGTGTCCGATGCAGCGATGCAGAGCACAGGCAGCCGTTCCCTCTTGAATATTTCAATGTCGCGACCCGTGTCTCCACAGCTTCACTACCCACCACCTCCTTTCTCCGAGCATTTCCCTTACCGTTCGATGCTCGCTTTTCCTTTAGGAAGGAAAGTGTTTTAGGTCCGTAACTAATTCCTGCTAAGGATCTTTTAAGAGGGTTGTTTATAGGAAAAACCTTTATGTTAAATGGAAGTGTCTTAGAATATTAATTTTTGACTAAGATCATAAAAACAGGTAATCATTCATACATATTAGGATGTAGGTAGGCATGTAATTATTAACAACCTTATCCCACTAGCGGTTGTATGGGGCTTGTCACTCCACGCCCGTTTTAATTTATACCACTAATTTTGAGGTTTTTATAAATAACTTTTACACTATACTTTGTCTCAAAGTGACTAGTCTGTACAGGGTAAGATATGCAATGCTTATCTTATGGCATGGCAATTTCGCCAAGACGTTGCCAGTTTTATGCAGTGAGCGATGGCGTTCTCTATTGTCTATCTTTCAAAATAAACGGAATAAACCAGGAGTTCTCAATAAGTCCTCAAGTATAATTTTATGTAATTTACAAATATCGTTTGCTAATAATTTTACATAATACTATACATTATTTGTTTCTAATAGTAACTTATCAACTTTTATCTTTTATTAGTAGCAGTAGCATAATAAAATGTGCATTAAATAAACATTTGTTTAAAAGTTTTTCAAATACTTTCTTCTAAGTTATTCAGTAGTTAAGAAGCAATTAGAGTAATTCTTGTACAGAATATGTTTGAGAATAAGCAGGTGTTGTTAAGAACGCTGTAGAGCAGACCTACAAGTTCATCACGAAATCTTGTAAAGGTAGGACATTATTTGCCATTTTAAGGAAAATCTTGTCGTAGATGTCATTCACGTACTTCGCGAAAAGTAGAAACAAGAATAAAAACTATGTGTTCAGGATGTAAGCTTCCCTTGTGCAATGACTGTTTCCAAACCACTCGGTGGCTCAGTGGTAAGAGCGCCTACCTTTAAACCTAAAGGTCGTGAGTTCTAATCTCATCTGGGTGGAGAAATTTTCGTTTATTAAAAATGAATGAATGAAAATAATTTCTATCCTTGTGCGATCGGTACTCACCGGAGGGACCGCAGACGTTCGGATACAATTAGCGTCTCTTAGCAAAGACAATGACGTCGACTTTGCTAAGTATCAAGACATTTACTCTACACACACACACACACACTAGACTAGGTACCTGAGTGTACCATGCCAATGATCATAGTTGTCGAAGCATTAACTCAATAATAAAAAAAAATTATTTAATTCAGTGATATTTGATATATAGATAAGGTATTTTGCACGTACATTAGAAAAGAAATAAAAGTTGTATTTTGAATGCCGATTTTTCCTGGGACCCATTTGTTCCAAAAGTAAAATTAAGTTCTTCTTTTTCAAAATAATATCGTATTCAAAGAGTTAAAGAGCAGCAATAAATGGGATACAAATAATCATCGTGAAAATCAACTTAGTAAAGAAGACGATCGGATAAAAGAAACTTTACCAGTTTTTTCCTATTGCCGAAATTGAATGTTATCTTAGTTGGTAAAAAAGTTTCTCATCTCTGAGCTGTACTGTTAACTATTTTCTTTAAATATTCGTCTATTTCCAAAGCATTAAAGCATGTTATTGCGTTTCTCCCTTAATTATTTGCGTCTTTATAGCTTTTCATTCCACTGAATCCCACAGACTTTAAGAGGTTTAATTTTTTGTAAATATAATTACTTCCAGAATTTATTTGAAATATGTAAATTTCTCGCAAATTTCTATAAAATAACTGGTAAATGTGTACAGTCTCCAATCCAATTTGAGAAAAGGTCTATTACAAGTAATCCCTGTTTGGCTTATGTTACCTAATTGTATTTCTGGTGCTTGGAGCGAGTAGATTATAAATTCCCCGTTAGTCGTAATTAAGAAAGTTAAATTAGTACTATAATGTTGAATTACAAGCTAATACTCTAAATTGGAGTGCCGTATCGCATTGCTGGATATAAATACGAGCTTGAGAACAAGACTTTCGAAGACAACCATGAACCGGGATTATTTCCACGGTTGTAAACACAACTGATGACTTGACAGTCTCTTTTTGTCGTGCCACTGCCTTTAATAATTTTAAGATTTTTTGCTGTTCAGATTTTTTCCGTCATGTAACTATCCTGGAGTTACAAAATTGAAGTATTCTTTTTCTTCTAATTATCAATAGGGCCTCTGTGATTCAAAACGAATGCCATTCTCGGAAATCCTCAGACAAAATGCAGTCAAAGAAATGAATAACAAATCATCACAAAAAGGTGGCATAATCGTGGAGATGTTGAAGTGTGGAGAAAAAATAACAATATAACCGTGTTCTTTTATACTGAATTAGTTGAATTTTTCGCGGAAATGATGATACTTCGAATATACTACAACATAAGATATAATTGAGCAAGCCTTAAGGGTTTAAGTCAGAAGGCCTTCCCACCCAATAACCTAAAATAATAAATAATGCTACAAAAGGTCTTCAGGAAGAAGTGGTTCTGCTCTTCAATCTGTCAAGAAATATATAAATAAGATGAGTCGCGGTAACATATATATTATTCTTCTTCTTTAGGTACCTTCTTCTCTATGGAGGTTGGTAATCATCATAGCTATTTTCACTTTTGAGATTGCAGCTCTGAACAAGTCGACGGAACTGCAATTATACCACTTTCTCAGATTGTTGAGGCAGGAGATGCGTCTTCTTCCAATACTTCGTTTTCCCTGTATTTTTCCCTGTATTATGGTTTGTAGCAACACATATTTATCCCCTCTCATAACATGTAGGACAGAATCTCATTGAACGAGTACAAAATTACAATTACCTCGGAATAAGTATTAACGAGTCAAACGAATACACCAGAGAAATAAGAATAATAATAGAGAAAGCCCGCAGTGCATTTAACAATATGAAACAAATGTTGTGTAGCCGAAACCTAAGCCTAAAGCTGAAAATACGAATGCTTAAATGTTATGTTTTCTCGGTTCTGTTATATGGGGTGGAGGCGTGGACACTAAATAAGCAATGTATGGGTAAGCTGGAGGCATTTGAGATGTGGGCGAACCGAAGAATGTTAAAAATCTCCTGGAAGGATAAGATAACTAACCAAGTTGTATTAGACAGGATGAACAAACAAAAGGAGGTCGTATTGAGTGTTAAAATAAGGAAAATACAATACCTGGGACATATTACACGTGGGAATAAATATCACCTGTTACAACTAATTATGCAAGGAAAGATTGAAGGTAGGCGCAGCATAGGTAGGAGAAGAATGTCATGGTTGAGAAACCTCAGGGAGTGGTTTGCTTGCTCTTCCATACAATTGTTCCGAGCGGCAGCCTCCAGGGTCAAAATTGCCATGATGATAGCCAACCTTCGTAGCGGAGATGGCACGTTAAGAAGGAGAAGAATAACGTGGCCGAGATATTGTAACTATCTTATCTTAATCGTATTCATGATTTCCATTTCCATTTCAAACAAAAAGATGTTTACGTCTGTTTTATCGACTATGAGAAAGCATTCGATACTATCAAACATGACAAACTTATAGAACTATTACGTCTTTCAGGACTTGACACTAAGGACATCCAGATTATAAAAAATCTATATTGGAATCAAACAGCCCACATGAAGAATGGACATATGGTGAGTGAAAACATAACCATTTCTAGAGGTGTAAGACAGGGCTGTATTCTTTCGCCACTGCTTTTCAACCTGTACACGGAACAAATATTTCTAGAGGCACTAGAAGAGTACAATGAGGGCATCAAGATTAATGGCGTACCAATAAGTAATTTTCGATATGCAGATGATACTATTATACTGGCCGATAACATCGAAGATTTACAGATGATGCTACATAGAGTTAATACAACTGGCAGCCGATTTGGAATGAAGATCAATAGAAAGAAAACTAAATTTATGGTGATCAATAAAAAAAAATTTCAACATATCGACCTGCATATTGAAGACGAACGTATTGTAAGAGTACACCGATTTAAATATCTGGGATATACAATAAATGACAAGTGGGACCCAGAAGTAGAGATTAAGATCCGAATTGAAATAGCAAGATCCAAATTCATCAAAATGAGAAAGCTCTTAAGCAACCGCAACCTAAGCATTAACCTCCGATGGCGCGCCACGAAATGCTACGTACTCTCTACGCTACTTTAGCAGCAACTATAAAGAAGTTAGCGGCTCTAGAAATGTGGCTGTATCGACGCATACTGAGAATACCTTGGACAGACAGAGTGACCAACACAGAGGTATTAAGACGAATGGGTAAAGAGGTGGAATTGTTAACAACTGTTAAAAGGAGGAAAGCGTCATACCTGGGCCATGTGTTCCGTAATGATAAGTACAGTATGCTACAGCTTATCGTGGAAGGCAAGATTGAAGGTAGAAGAGGTTTGGACAGAAAGAAGAAATCCTGGCTGAGAAACTTGAGAGAATGGTTTCAAATATCAGAAGCTGCGAACATAATTCATGCGGCACAAAACAGAGAAACCTATCGTATGATGGTCGCCAACCTTCGGTAGAAGACGGCACATAAAGAAGATTTCCTTTGTCATCTTTCTGAAGACCTCAACATTTGTTATTCGGTCTACCCAACTTATTTTTAGTATTCTTCGGTAGGTCCACATCTCGAATGCTTCAAGTCGATCGCTCACCTCTTTCTTTAAGGTCCAGGCCTCTACCCCATACAGCAGCACCGAAAACACATATGAACGTAATATTCTTATTTTGAGTTGCAAACTAAGGTCTCTACTGCATAATACTTTTCTCATCTTATTAAATGTTGCCTCATCTTATTAAATATATATTGTAAAACTCTTTAAATCCGGCTAAGTTTGATCCCTTTTCTTTTACAAGCCACCAGATGCTCGTACAAAGCGTTTTAGTTGGAAGCAATTTGTTAGTAGAGTACAGAGTGTTGTTTCCTGTACTTCAAAATTATTTTGAATAGTAATGTGGCGTCCGTGGGACAATGTGGTTGAAAATATTACGTATGATAACAGCACTGATTCTGAAGAAAGTTTCTTTGCCAGTGCCGGTGAATATTCGAATACATTTATATGATGAAACACAGTAAGTATGTTTCAATGTGTACACAAGTCTACATAAGAAATTCGGCTTCGATAAAAAACTTACAAAAAAATACAAGCAACTTCTGATTTAACAAAAATTACACTTTTAACTGTATACAAAATAGTTAAAAACCCTATTATCGCAAGAATCGATGAGACTACAAATTTTTAAGACCTATAGATAATGCACATATAAAGCTATTGAAAACGACAAGATACGATTGCTATAGAAGCAGTGAAATACCTACAATAGAAATAATAAGAAAGAAATCGGAAACACATAATCGGAACATGAAGTGCTGTGAGAAAACTCTTCAAAATTGGATAAAGAAAATTGGCTTTAAATATATAAACGTCAAGAAATTATGGAAAGTCAAAGAATAGTCAACAGACAATAGGTATATAGACAATATATACCTAGAATAAATTAGTAAATATAGCCAAGAGATTAGAAAAATTTACTATTTAGACGAAACTTGGTATGATACCCAGGATACAGTTAAAAAGGACGGACAGATGGTTTAAAAACCGAAAAAAAGTGCTGTCGCTATCAAATTCGCGACCACTGGCAAAAAGACAAAATTTGTAAAGAAAGAAAACAACAGAAAACCAACCAACGCAAGGAAACCAAAGACAGTCCTATGAAAAAACCAAAGGCATTTAAGCCAAAGACTGCCAAGGCTGCTGAGAGTTCATCGAAAGCTAAAAAAAGCTACTCCTTTGTAACCTCGGAAACCTTTTTTGGGTGGTACTAGAAAGATAACCAATGGAGAGAGACACTGCGGACGGCAGCCAGATGGTTGGTGGAGAGCGAGTCGTGGGTTCGAAACTAGCTTTTGGAACCGGGAATGAATCCAACGGAAGAAATAGGTAAAGATAGGATAAGAGATATTAGAAAAGACACAGAAATAAATAAAAAGATAGATGGGTAAAATTACCAAAGATAAGAGAAGATAGAAACAGGGCGCCACTCAATTTTTTGGGGTTAAGGAGAAAATTAAGAAAACCTTAGAAAAGAAAAGAGATAAGAAAAGATATTTAGGTTCAGAGATCAAACCCAAGGAAATATACCAACAGTAAATTATCAAATAAATCTGGTCAACGCAATATATAAACAAATAATAAATATATTAAGTATTACACTTACTTACCTACGAAACTTAATCAGCCTGATCTTTCTACAGTTCAAAAGCATAGTAATATTTAAAGATAGTAATTGTTCAGAGCTATTATTTTATCAGGGAACTTGTTAGGAGCCGACAAATAAAATACGTGCATAAAACAATAACAATATATTAAACACAAAATTATGATTCTGCTAAATGAAACACAAGTAATAAAAATACACAACAATGAAATGGTGTTATATATGTATAAAATTAAACAATAATGTAATAAGAAAATAATACCTTTGCAATAAGGCAATCATATACAAATATAGTTTGGCGTATCTCGAGATATCATACGAAAGATAATGAACAAAAATTATAGAAAATACAAAAGATAGCAAAAATTACTTAACTCTAAATTTACAAAAAAAAAACAAAAAGGTTACAAGAATGAAAACATAAACCAAACCGCACTTGGCTAAATCAATTAACTATCTCGCACTATTATTTAATAAAAAACTGAGACTTGTATGTTCATAGGTAATATTTATAGAAATTTCTTGAATGGTTCAATTACATTCAAAAATCGGCAATCTTCAGGTGAAGATATAGATGATACGTCCAGATAATGGCAGGTGATATTATGGTACCATACCATATTACTCGCCCAGATAATTGTAGATAAAATTACTTACAGTAGATCTTGACGAAGGCAGCTTAATTCACTGAATTTAATACTTTTCTGGTACTAAACACTGAATTTAATAACCATTAAAGGTAGTGTAGAACTATATATAATTTAATATAGTCTAAGGAAAGAAAACTCAAATATAAAGTGTATACACACTTAGAAAATAATTCCCAAAGACGATACGATAAGAAATAAAGTGAGCAAAGCGTAACACGAGATATTGGCCTTAACTCAACAACGGCCCACCAACAAGTCTCACGAGATATTACCTCACTCAACAACTACCCACCAACAAGTAACTTGGTTCCACTCAAAATTTCACCAACTGTCCATGAAAAAGGAAGAAGAAAATATTCTCCCACTCAAGAATGATAGGACAGTTGTATGTGTTTCTCAGAAGGTAAGGCCTTGACGACTATTGGAAAATTTGAGGTAAAATAATCGGTATTAACAATTGGACATAAGAAACAGACAATACTTGGGATTAAGTTATTGTCAAAAGAAACGGGCCTTCGACGAAAATTACCAATTTATGAAAAGGAAACTGCATACCAAAACGCATTATACTCTTTTCATAATGAATATTATGACGGAAGGATTAAAAACCATTCCTAATTAGAGAATTCCATTTTAGCTGGGTATCTACAATATTTTGCTATCGATACACGATCATAGGCGTATCGCACGGGGGTAAAAGGAATTAGAAATATTTAATATATTAATAATAAAAAAAATGTTACAACTTCTAAAAAGAAGTAACTGGACAAATTTAATATCCTTGAAATATTAAAAACAAATATCTTCATACATGTAATATATTTCAAACGGGATACCTTTGCGTTAATTATCGAAGTATTGAGTGTTGACGATACGGAAAAAACATGTCTTTGTCAATAAAATCAGGTTCTCTAGATTCCAAGGATTTTTTTATTTAGGCAACAGAGGTTTAAGAACTGTGATTGGATTATAGATGCCAAAGTATTCTTGAATAGCTGTTAATATGATTTTTGATGGTCTTGTTAAAGAAGAAACTATTTCTCACTGAACAAGCTCAGTGGACAGATTCTGAGTTGAACAGGTGTAGAACCTGATAAGATAACAAACGCACCACTGAGTGCCCAGTTCCTGAAAAAAATATGACAGAAGCCAGAAGAGATGTGCTGGTAGGCAGTCGATGAGACATGTATGTCAAGGGTAACAATGTTTGTATAATCAAGGATAGAAATATATGGAAAAGGATAATTGTCTCGGATATGAAATAACAAAATTAAAAAAAAATGAAAATAATTTGTTGAAATATTTGTAATTTTCTAGTATAAGTTTATTCCATAAAACACTTACCTGAACATAGAGAGCAATGCATTATATTAAAACTACACTCACCTGAAAAAAAAGAGAAAAGTTTGTTAAAATAATGAAAATTGTACCTAAAAATGCAAAGCACAAAACTAAAGATAATTATTGCCATGCTTATGTTCAAACAGTCTAATAAAGTCATTAATTGTTACATACTTTGGGATTTGATTTTCCTACATCATGCAGTTCTGCTTTTGAAACACATTTTTGTCTTTAAGTGACTACGTAATTGAACTACCGATTCCATTTCCTGTATGCGAATAAAAGTACATTCTGCTGGGTTAATTTTCAGGTTTAAGCTATAACATATGTTCCAATGAATGGCCGTGAGTGGCGTGAATGGCCCTATAGCAATATACCTCCATTGTATTGAAAATACCATTGACAAGTAAATTATCATGAATTATTTACGGATGATAAATAGTTATATAGATGCAGACACAGCCGGTAAATACCAAGCGACATAAAAGTCATTTTGTTGTTCTTTCAAGTTACGGGATATTCTTTAAGTTTTGGTATTTAGCTCAAAATGAACAGAAAGACGTTTTTGTGATATGAACTTGACAGATATGGTGGTGCACAATACTGCAACTGAAGCTATTATATTATACAACACATATCAGAAATTTGTGGGCTGGTTGACTTACGGAAATATTTTAAACAACAATATAGGGACTAATATATATATATATATATATATATATATATATATATATATATATATATATATATATATATATATCCTATTTTAATTTTATTAATTTCCTCAATTTCCTCTTCTATTTCCTCTTGTGACTTGTTTAGTATATAAATATTTAGTACAATAACATCTTAAATGCGAAGTTTATAAAAAGCAGACGATGAAGCAGCCAATAAAATAACAGGGCAGCTCTCAAATATTCCGAACGACATAGCTAGAATTAAACATTCAGTCTTAAATAAACCTCCAGAATCCAAGAAAGGCTATAGAGGTTAATAAAGTGATTCTTAAAGTATTAAAAGTACTATCGCATAGAGAAATAATGTTACAGCAAATACACAGGATAACATACTGTCGCTCGGTTTTCTAGAATGACTTGATAAGCCTTTGATAAGCTTTGGCATGTCATCATCATCAACTAGCCTCTAACTCACATCACTCTTGTTATGCCATCTGTCCATCTCGTTGGGGGTCGACCTCTATTTCTGTAAGCTTGTATTCGGGTCTCCATTCCAAAATTCTTTTTGTCCACCGGTCATCAACTGCTCTTGCTAAATGACCTGCCCAGCTCCACTTTAGTGTTGCTATCCTCTCAATAACGTCTGCTACTAATGATCTTTTGTATAGTAGCATTGGGTATTCTATCACGTAGAGAAATCATTAACATTATTCTCACTGTTGTTTTTGTGAGTGTTAGGGTTTCTGCGCCGTAGGTCATCACTGGCAAAATACACTGCTTAAATACTTTTCTTTTCAGACACATTGGAATCTTAGACCTAAAAATATCCTTCATCTTTCCAAATGCAGCCCAAGCGAGGTTTGTTCTTCTTTTCAGCTCGATTGTTTGGTTGTCTCGACTTATTCTGATCTCATGGCCCAAGTATTTATAGGACTCAACTGGCTCAATATATTTGTCTTTTACTGACATGTTTTTGTTGAGGACTAAATTTGTCATAAATTGTGTTTTTGAAAAGTTTATTTTAAGACCAACTCTTTTTGTGGCAGTATGGAGTTCTTGGAGCATCTGTGCCTGATCAAAGCTGTCTGCAATAAGAACGATGTCATCTGCAAATTTAATGTTATTTAAAAATTTTCCATCTACATTGATGTCCTTTTCGTTCCAATCTATTGTTTTACAAGCGTATTCTAGCAAAGTTGTAAATAATTTAGGAGACTGCTGTTCTTGCCGAACGCCTCTTTCAATACGAAAGGTCCCAGTATCTTCATTAAGTCTTATACAGGCTGTAGCATGCTGATAGATGTATCTGATGAGGGATATTAATCGGTTATCTATTCTACATTGTGTTAGAGCTTGGAGCATTTCACTTTGATTGACCGTATCAAATGCTTTTTCAAAGTCGACAAAGACAAGTATCAGAAGTCTATTATATTCAATGGTTTTTTCAATTAACGACTTAATGGTTTGCAAATGATCATTTGTTCTGTATCCAGCTCTAAATCCTGCTTGCTCGCAAGGTTGATAGAAGTCTAGTTTTGATGTCGACCTATTAGTTATTATTTTCATAAACAACTTATAACCGTGATTAAGTAATGATGATTGGCATGATGTTTAAAGATCTTAAAAACTTTCCAACTCGCATTACCAAGTGTGCACACTTTCCTAGTCTATTCTCAGAAACTTCGCCTCGACTGCATATTGTGATAAAGCAATGTGTCCAATATCAGTGTTATTTCGTAAAGTGAAATTAACACGTGATTTAACACGTTGTGAGTTGTTTAAAGAGAGACGATTAGTTAAAAACCAATTGAATAAGTTCTTTTCAGATTTTTTTTCAGAAAGGTGATAGCTTACATAGAAAGTAGTGTAATTAGAAAATAAAACAGTGTTAACTCATTAGGTTAAGTCAGGTCGTTAATATAAATGAGAAATAATATCGAAACCAAAACCGAACCTTAGGGACACCATACATCAGAGTTTGTTTTTGAGAATCACACTGGTTGAAGTGAACACAATAATGATCACGATTTGATAAATATGAATCAATAAGTTGAATAGGATCACTATGGAAATTATAATAAGTTTTCTTAGCAGAATACTATGTGTGAAAGGAATCGCTTTAGGTCAATGAGAGAAGCCCAGCTTCAGTGCCAATAAGTTAACACTTATAGGATATAAAATAATAAAATGTCAAAATACTTCTTCTTGTTGTCGATGACGATTTAAGTAACTGGACATCCAAGTTTGCTAAAAACTACAAGACGATGTTAGGAATTTCTTTATTGCAACAATAGATAACGTCTTGTAGCTTTTAGCAACTGCCCCTATTGAAGCTGTCAATTAGATAAGACAGGGAGTTTCCCTGAGTTCTCTATTGTTCAATATGATTATGGACGAAAGAATAAAAAAAGTATGAACTAACAAAGGATACCAAATGGTAGAAAAACAACTTAAAATAATCTGCTATTTTAATTTCCCCAAAAAGGACAAAATTTATGGTTATAACAGCAAATTGGAGCTGGAAGGTCAGATAATAGAACAAGTGATGGAGTTTAAATATCTAGGCATCACATTATCTAGCTACGGAAAGCTAGAAACTGAAGTGGAATATCAAGTGAATAGAGCAAACAGAGCCGCAGGTTGTCTGAACGAAACAATATGGAGAAATAAAAATATCGGGAAAGAAATGAAAGACAGAATTTACAAAACAGTCATCAGACCAATAATGACATATGCGGCAGAAACAAGACCTGACACAGAGAGGATAAAAAGGATGTTAGAAACAGCAGAGATGAAAACACTTGGGAAAATTTATAGTAAACCACCATGGGACAGAGCTAGAAGTACATATATACGAAGCAGATGCAAGCTGGACAACATCAAGGACTTGGTAAGAAATAGAAGAGTAGAATGAAACGATCATATAAGCCGAATGATCCTAATAAACAACAAATAGAGTAGTAAAGACGAGAAGAGACGGTTTCGCAATAGAAAGACGGTCACTAGTACGACCACGTAAACGATGGAAGAAGAAGATTTTCAATGAGGCAAGTTTGCAAAGTTTTGGTTAGTTATTTTTAAATTTAGTTCTTAAGCTAGATTGGAAGACGATAAAAATCTTTAAGATGACCTTTAAGAAAACCTAACTAAAAAATCAAATAACAGATACGTATCGAGGTTAGAATCATTTTAACATATCTGTAAATATTAAAAATTTGATACTTTGGGGGCTTTAGGCAATAATTTCGCGATAAAGATGTTAATATTTTTTACACCAATTTTTAGAAAATGTATTTTTGTTAAAAGTTCTCATGATGGTAACTCAAACAATTTAGTTTTAATTGGTATTTGTTTTATTGGCTTTCCCAAAATGAACATTTTCTTCGTTAGTTCGTTATGCTTTTGACCCCTTCATTCTTCTTACTTCTTGGCTTCATATTATTTCAGATCTCATTACGGAATTGATTTGTCTCCGTCTTTGCCCAGCTAGTTAGTAAACAAGTCGAGACAGGGCTTTTGTAAAATTGCTTAGAGTAGTCCTTATGCGCCCTTAGTCATTGTTAAAGGGCGCTAACGGTATAGCACTTTCCGGTTAGTTACTCCCAATTATTAACGGGACCTTGTTGAAACAATAACGGGCGACTTGCCACAATTTTCACGTACACCTAACGACATAGAGAGAGACCTCGTTATCGGTTTCTGAGAAACAATCCAAAACGCCAGTGGCCATGACATTCCGTCCCTTTCGATGTGTTGGTGATGGGCACCGCCCGACTCACATAACAGTGACATAACAGATCGTTACTTAATAATACGATTGTAAAGTAAGAACAATTACTTTTCAGGTTTTGTTTGGATTTTGACTTTTGTTTTTAAATTAATATAGTAGCTTCTCATCGCGCCATATGCAGTAAATTTAAATAGATTACTAGATTATTAACATTTATTTGTTTTTTTTTTGTTATGATTGGGGTCTAAGAGTATAAGACCTATTTGGGGTGTAGTACCGAACTTAAAAACATGGTTTTACTTTACTCAGTTCCCGGAACATGATGTATTACGTAGGTATATATATTTCGAGCTTACATATGTAAATGCCATATTATATTCACAAAAGAGAGATTAGGGCCAGTAATAGAGATAGAAATAATATTACAGTCGGTTAAACCGGATAGATAGGATGAAGATTATCCATAGATCACAGCTCTATTAATGATATGGTTCGAATCGTCACTGAGATTATCAGGAGAAAAGAAATTATGAGCTCATAAGAGCGCATAATAGAAAGAACTGACCGAGATAGCTCAATTTTTTTAAAAGAATGTGCATGTGCAGCGGCACACCTGAAGTTACTTGTACCAGGTGGGTTACTGGCGAAGAATGGGAGCGTGTTGTTAGTTACTGGCTCTGAGGTATTTTGCGTAGTGGAAGTGCATACGCTGACACTAATTGATCCGAATTCAATGCACACCAAGTCATCAATTCAACTAATCGGAAGATACGGCTCAGTAGTCTTTTGAAAGATTTTCACATCACATAAGCTTTGTAGAGTTCGAACTTGCGTTGTGTTATATCGAACTTACATTAACACTAGTTTTTTGTCCTTGTTTTGTCGAAATCCATGTTTTTGATGGCATTTGAGGAATAACCAATATTAATTTTTTATACTTCAGATCTCAGGTGTTTAATCAGCTCATTATATACTCCACTTGCAATGTATATTCTTCTGTTCTTCACATAATACTGATGAATAAACTTAAAAATCAAAGCATTTATGGCATAACTAAAGTCAAAACCGTGTACGAAGGCCGTTCTGGGATTAAATTCTGATAACTTCATTACTAGTGGATCAGGTAAGCCGAGATATCTTTTAAAAATCTTTATATATAACATTTTACTGCTCTGTTAAGGAAGGAGAATTAACAGCATGAGTGAGTATGAAATAACTAAAGTAAGTAAAATCGTAGACACCCAAAAACTTTAGGTTTGCCCCAGTCAATTAAGTCAATTAAGAGTATTATATGATATGTAAAAACTAAAGAACATGTAACAAAAAGCGCTGTGTTACAAAAAATAAGGGACAAGGGGTTATTGTACCAAAACGATGGCATTTAAAAAAAAGACACTCACAAATAAACAATCAAACCTATGATAATCCGAGGCAAGTTGTATTTTTAGATAAAACTTGGATTCATGCAAATCATCCTGGCAATATAGCACAACGACGAGAGTTTAATTTTTTCGTCCACAAAGAGTTGAGAGGATTTCCACGGAAATATTGATGCACATATTTTTGAAGAATGGTTTGAAGAAAATTTGTTAAAAAAATTACAGCGACCATAATAGTGTTGGACAATGCATCCTATCACTTAAAAATAATTTCCTTCAAGCAGCTGGACTAAAGAAGAGCTAAAGACGTGGTTAACAAAAAAAAAAAATGATGACACTGACATATTTCTAAAAGTCGATTTACTGAAAAGGTGTGAAACCTACAAAGTTCAAAAGAAATTTGTCATCAACCAAATGGTTTTTAAATATGGCCATGAAGTTTTTTTACTTTCGCCCTACCGTTGCCGTTAAAACGAAATTGAGTTGGTTTGGAGTATAGAAAAAAAATTCTATGACAAGCATGCATCCAAAACAGCAGGTGACGCTAGCGTACTTAGTTTATAAAAAGAATCGCGAAAATAAATAAAGACAAGGGCAAAATTGTATTAGACAGACAGAAACTAATGATTCAGTCCTTTCAAACTGAGCAAGTTGTCGATGGAGTGCGACCTCTAATTATTAGCAAAGATAATTTAATATTTAATATTAATTCAGATAGTGACGACTCTGATAGTGAAGTATGAAGATACGGAATAAAAGCATTTTTATTAGATGACGTCATACAGTGAATAATAGGTATTGTTATTCATATTACACCAATGTGCAAACGCAAACATCAGCAGAAACATTATTAAACAAAACTGTTTATTTTAAGTTTATTATTTACTATTAGTATTTAATTTATTTAATCTTCTTCTTTGGGTGCCGTCTTCAATGAAGGTTGGCGATAACCTCAGCAAAATCATTTCTGTCCCTGGCTTTTCTTATTAAAGATTGAGAATCCAAACCAGTCCACTCACGAATGTTCTTCAACCAGGACGCCTGCCGTCTACCAGGACCACGTCTTCCTTCTACCTTCCCCTCTATAAGAAGCTGCAGTAGCTGGTATTTATGGTGGTATTTATTTAATATTTAGTTTATTTAGTATTCTTAATTAGTGTTTAATTAGTAATTAGTGAAACCTAAGAGAGTGGTATAGTTGCAGCTCAGTAGATCTTTTTAGAGCAGCCAACAATGAGGTACGGATAGCTGTGATGCCAACCTCCGATAGGAGAAGGAACGACAAGAAGAAGTCATTAGTATCGTAAAATATACGAAATTAAACAAATTACTTTTCAAGTGACGTGGAATTAAATTTTAACAACTGTTTCATCGCTTAATCCCAAACCGGCCATCTAACATGGTTTTGACTATATTATATTCCCTATCATTTTGCTTTTACACATATATAAACTGTTCACAAAAATTATCAAAAAAAGACTGGACGCTAAGTTAGACTACTTATCAGCCTAGAGAACAAGCTGGATTTAGATCGGGATACAGCACTAACTTGAAGATACTTGAACCATCTTAGAAATGCAGATGATGTAGTACTAATAGCCGACATGTGGAATGCACTGAAAATGAATTTCAGCAAAACTAAACTAATGTCAAACAAAGATGACAAACCTATGGTAATCGAAGGGACAGAGATAGAACACGTAGATGAATATACATATCTGGGTCAAAATGTCAAGGTAAGCAAAGAAAATCAGACTACCGAAATAAGCAGACGTGTAAAAATGGGATGGGCAGCATTCGGAAGACTCTCATACGTACTTAAAAATAAAAATATACTTCAAAGACTGCGAACCAAAGTGTTTAATTTCTGTATATTACCTGTGCTTACATATGGAACTCAAACCTGGACATTCACTAAAATAAACATGGAGAAGATCAGAAAAACTCAGAGAGCTATGGAACGACAGATCCTGGGTATTTCACACAAAGACCATAAAACCATAAAGATATTCGTTATAGAACAAAAGTAAAAGATGCTGTCGAACAGGCAGCTGAACTGAAATGGAAATAGGATGGACATAACAACCGTCTTACTGATCGCTGATGGAATAAAGAAATCGGGAACTGGCGGCCATATGACGCCCAAAGACCACGAGGAAGACCGCAAATGCGATGGAGCGACGATATTAAAAGAACTGCAGGGCCAATGTGGAAACGTCTTACAAACAACAGAGATGAATGGGACATGAAATTCGTTTAGGCAGAGTTAACCAGACATGTGAGCTCCCACGTCGCATAGGATTAGCCTGGGCAACGTTTGGTAAATTAAACTATGTATTTAAATCGGATCTACCCATATGACTCAAAAGAAAAAAATCTTTGACCAATGTGTGTTACATGTACTCACTTATGGAGCGGAAATAATTAACACTCAGAAAATCGAAAAAATCGCGTCGTTAAAATGGAATTGGGAAAATGTCGCTAGATTATCAGACAACCGATGGACAACACGTATTTTAGAGCGGAGACCAAGGCAAGAAACAATACGGAACAGAGGACGCCACTAACTAGATGGACTGTAATAAATGGATGCAAGCCCCACAAGACAGATACAGTTGGAAAGACCTGAGGGAGACCTATGTCCAGCAGTGGACGCATACAGGTTGATGATGATGATATTGCCTATTTAGTATAATTTAATTTAAACTCACGTGGAATTTTTTTTCCGTCCCACCTCTAATTTTCATCATCATATTATATTCACACTGTTCTCTTGGCTGATTTCCGAAGCGACGGACATCCTGAATATAATATCGATCTGTATTATCTTTTTTGGGATGGTTCAACGGCTCTCTAAACAGCTTTTTATCATGGATGATAATAAGTATATATTATAAAAAATATTAAAAGACTAATTACATAAGGCGATTGTTACTTATACAATTTCTTTCAAGAGGTGAGTCTGTACTATACAAATGTGGACAAAATCATTCTCAAACAGATTAGTATGGTTGATATTCTACCAAGAGTTCTTAATGCATATTTAACGCTGCCTTTCCATCTTTTTCCAGCCAGGGTTGCTCGTATTGTATTCACCGAGTTTGTATTCCGTAGTTTCGCCACTACAAATCCATCTGGTTGGTGATCTTACTCTAGTTCTCTTTTACTCCGATTTTCCCTGTATCATTAACCTTCCATGGATTCCCAATTGCCTGACTGTGAATTTTTAACCTACACCAAAACAACTGTTTATCGTTTTAGATATATAAGGTATTCGAAAAATTCTGCATATCTCAAATACGCAATTCTTCTTCTGTTTTCTCTTCTAATTTTCGAAGTTTTTGAAGCATAATTGAATATTTAGAAATCAGGGGTGAGTACTGGATTGATCTAGTATTTTTTATTATATTTGTGATTCTGTAAGTACCATAAAATTATAATAAACAATTATTGTTATTCACATATGTAAGCACACGTTGTAGTAAAATATGTCATTTAGAAATAAATAACTACAATAAACATCTTTCAAAAGTATATTGTTTAAATTAATTTATTTCATGTAGTAACCGATTGCAATTATCTAGAGGTCTTGCCTGTTATATATTTTCTTACAAATTCCTAACTTTGACTGTGAATAAATAATCTTTTCAGTGCCTGGATATTCATCTAAGTTTACTATAAACCGGTCCCGAACACGCATGAGATCTGGGTCGGTTCACGTCAATGTATGTGGATTTTTTTCTAAACTTTAAAACGGGGGATAACCTTTCTTCGTGTTATGTTTTTGACAGGTGCTCGGTGGAAGCGGGCATTCCAAGCCGACTTTGTTCTTGCATTCTTTCTTTGAACGAAGTGAGGTATGAAGAATGGTGGATCTGTAACGAGATACGAACAGTGGAAAACGAAATATATTTGAAAATCAATAGATGATTTTTGACACAGTTTAAAGAAGGAATAGAACGACCGACAAATGAATGAATGTTTTCCGTAAAATACGTAGTTTGATATTTAATGAAATGATAATACGTTGCCAATTAATGGAGAAACAATACATAACAATACATAATACAATACAATATATAACAGATAAACCCCATAACGTAATTAGAAACCAGATAGATTATATATTGGTAAATAGAAGATTCAGAAACAGTTTTAAATCTGTCAAAACATATTCAGGAGCGGACATTGAATCTGACCACATACCTTTAGTGGAAGTCATGGATGTGAGACTGAAGACAATAAAGAAAAAGTCTAGACCTAACTACGACATGACAGCCCTGCAACATCCGGAAGTTAAAAAGCAAGTGGGGGAATATATTAACAACCAAGTTAAACAACTAAAAGAAGAAAATAACATCCAACGAGAAATCAATCAATTCGAAGAAATAATTAAGAAAACTAAACAAGATCTGCTAAAACCAAACAAAGAAACAAAGAAGAAATCTTGGATGACTCCAGAAATCCTTCACTTAATGGAACGCAGAAGGTTAATTAAAGGAAATAAAGATGAGTATAAAAAAGTGCAGGCTTACATCAGAAGAAAAATAAGAGAAGCTAAAGAAAAAGAAGCTGTAGAGAAATGTAAAGAAATAGAAAGACTACAAGCCAAGCATGACAATTTTAATGTACACAAAAAAGTAAAAAAAATAACGGGTACTTTTAAAAAGCGAACACAAATGAAACTCATAGACACGAGATGAAAGACAAATGGAGAATATATTTGGAGACACTTTTTCAAGATCAAAGAACGGATTATAGGCATCCATTTTCAGAGAGGATGACGGGCCCGGATATAAATCCGAGGTAGAAGAAGCAATAAAACGGATGAAAAGCAGGAAAGCTTACATCCTGATTACAAGCCTGATAATATCGAAGCTGAATTTTTAAAATTCTTGGAGGAAGAAGGAATAAATTGGATCACGCTTGTCTTCAATAAAATATACAATACAGGAATCATCCCTGATAAATGACTAGAATCAGAATTCATAGCGATACCTAAAAAACAGGGGGCTAAAAAGTGCGAAGAATATCGAACAATCAGCCTAATGAGCCACATGTTGAAACTGTTTCTTAGAGTCATCCATGGAAGAATTTATAAGAAGTGCGAGGAACAAATATCGGACAGACAGTTCGGCTTCATTAACGCAGTGGGTACCAGAGAGGCACTTTTCGGAGTACAGGTACTGATTCAAAGATGCAGGCACGTTAACTGCGACGTATACGCGTGCTTGACCGACTATGAAAAGGCATTTGACAGAGTACAACATCAAAAGATGATAAACATTTTAAAAGAGGCAGACATGAATGACAAAGACCTCAGAATAATTTCAGAACTCTACTGGAATGAGACCGCATACATGAAAATTAACGGAGAAGAAACAGATCACATACAATTACTACGTGGAGTTAGACAGGGATGTATCCTATCGCCGTTGATATTTAATATGTACTCAGAGAAAATTTTTAATGAGGCTCTTTACGGCCTAGACGAAGGCATCCTTGATTGATGGATTCGATTGTTATTGAAGGCATCATTGAAGGCATCCTTCTAAATGGTGAAAGAGTAAACAATGTAAGATATGTCGACGACACCATGGTGATAGCAGATAGTTTAGAGGGACTTCAGAGGCTAATGGACAGAATAAACGAGTACAGTCAACAGTACGGACTAAACATTAATATCCACAAAACGAAACAAATGATTATCAGCAAGGAGAATATAAACGGGGCTTATCTATACATTAATGGAACGCAAATAGAGCGAGTAAAACAGTATTGTTACCTGGGAACTATTATAAACGAACAGTGGAGCAATGTACAGGAAATAAAGTGCCGCATAGGAAAGGCAAGAACGGTCTTTAACAAAATGAGCGCCATCTTCAAAAGTCACAACATATCCCTAGATACAAAAATGAGACATTTGAGATGTTGTACGGGGCGGAGGCATGGACGCTTACAGACACCACTATTAAAAAACTTGAAGCATTTGAGATGTGGCTTTATAGAAGAATGCTGAGAATATCATGGACAGCAAGGATCACGAACAAGGAAGTTCTAGGAAAAATGAAGAAGGAACCAGAGATTGTGTTTACGATCAAACGTATAAAATTGCAATATCTGGGACACGTTATGAGAAATCAGCACCGTTACTCCCTGCTACAGTCTATATTGCAAGGTAAAGTCAAAGGTAAGCGAGGACCCGGTAGAAGGAGAATATCATGGCTGCGGAATTTAAGAACATGGTTTAAGAAAACCTCAACGGAGCTGTTTCGAGCCGCAGCGAGCAAAGTTATGATTGCCAATATGATTTCCAACATCCGAAACGGATAAGAACCAGAAGAATAAGAAGACATAACAAACATATGGGTTAGAAGTCAATGATATAAATTGTCAATAGTAATGGACTATTTTTTTGCAAACCTCAGAAGAGACAGATTTCGTGCCCTTTGCCATTAAGTTATAGTGTTAGAGGTTCCATCGTTCTCTGAGTTCGGTTCCACATCTGTTTTAGATAACTTGTTGAAGATATCTACTATAGAAAAAGTATAAAGTATGACAATGATGTATTTTCTATGTGTTTTGATTGAGCTATGTTCTCTGAATTCGGTTCAACATCTATTGTAGATAACTTGTTGCAGATATACAACAGGAAAATATACAACAGGATATACTACAGGAAAAGTATGACAATGATGTATTTTCTATGTGATTTGATGGATCTATGTTTGTTATTATTTCGGGGTAGTGTTGTATAATTTATTGATTTTTTAATAGGTAGGAGAACGTGATGGTAGTTTGGATCTAATACTGCGGTTATATATTCACGCCTCGTATCCACATCAAAATATAAAAGGTAGATTTATGTTAGGTTTCACTGATACAGGTTACAATAATATGTAGACAAAGGTTAACGAAATTACTATTTTTTTTAATTAAGGGGTTACATAGGTCTTGTATTTTTAAAAAATCGATTTATTTTTTTAATCCATATGAAAGTGTAGTACTTCAAAAGTTATAGAGATTTGAATACCGCGTGATCACTAAGTGCGCTTTCAGTTTAAAAATTTAAAAGGGGTTTTTCTCGAAAATGTGTGTTTCCATGCGTTAGGCACGATTTTTTGAGGACTAATAGACCGATTTTGCTGAAACTGTTCACAATTCATCTTAATAGTATTGTTTCGTGATAGAACAAAGGGATTTTCAATCAGTCAACTCGTTCTTGTTTTATACACAAAAATGGTTTAATATATGGATGAAAATCGGAG
This sequence comes from Diabrotica balteata, assembly GCA_918026665.1. Lineage (NCBI taxonomy): Eukaryota > Metazoa > Arthropoda > Insecta > Coleoptera > Chrysomelidae > Diabrotica > Diabrotica balteata. Next base: position 118,248,483 of record OU898279.1, on the reverse strand, counting down.
AAATGTTAAAAAATATGAGACGAAAATTCTGTCAAATTTATTTAAAAAGGTTACATTTATTTTTTTCAATGTCCAATAAAGAAACAATACTATTAAGATGAAATGTGCAAAGTTTTAGCAAAATCAATCGATTCGTTCTCAAGAAATCGGGCCTACTGCATGGAAAAACAAAGTTTCGAGAAAAACGCGCTTGAAGTTTTCAAACTCAGAGCGCACGTACCGATAGCGCGGTATTCAAATCTCTGTAACTCAGGTAATATGGCTTGAATTTACTTCAAATTTGGTTTAAATACTCTTGAAGTACTATACTTTCATACAGACTATACTATACAGACATGAATGACAAAGACCTCAGAATAATTTCAGAACTCTACTGGAATGAGACCGCATACATGAAAATTAACGGAGAAGAAACAGATCACATACAATTACTACGTGGAGTTAGACAGGGATGTATCCTATCGCCGTTGATATTTAATATGTACTCAGAGAAAATTTTTAATGAGGCTCTTTACGGCCTAGACGAAGGCATCCTTGATTGATGGATTCGATTGTTATTGAAGGCATCATTGAAGGCATCCTTCTAAATGGTGAAAGAGTAAACAATGTAAGATATGTCGACGACACCATGGTGATAGCAGATAGTTTAGAGGGACTTCAGAGGCTAATGGACAGAATAAACGAGTACAGTCAACAGTACGGACTAAACATTAATATCCACAAAACGAAACAAATGATTATCAGCAAGGAGAATATAAACGGGGCTTATCTATACATTAATGGAACGCAAATAGAGCGAGTAAAACAGTATTGTTACCTGGGAACTATTATAAACGAACAGTGGAGCAATGTACAGGAAATAAAGTGCCGCATAGGAAAGGCAAGAACGGTCTTTAACAAAATGAGCGCCATCTTCAAAAGTCACAACATATCCCTAGATACAAAAATGAGACATTTGAGATGTTGTACGGGGCGGAGGCATGGACGCTTACAGACACCACTATTAAAAAACTTGAAGCATTTGAGATGTGGCTTTATAGAAGAATGCTGAGAATATCATGGACAGCAAGGATCACGAACAAGGAAGTTCTAGGAAAAATGAAGAAGGAACCAGAGATTGTGTTTACGATCAAACGTATAAAATTGCAATATCTGGGACACGTTATGAGAAATCAGCACCGTTACTCCCTGCTACAGTCTATATTGCAAGGTAAAGTCAAAGGTAAGCGAGGACCCGGTAGAAGGAGAATATCATGGCTGCGGAATTTAAGAACATGGTTTAAGAAAACCTCAACGGAGCTGTTTCGAGCCGCAGCGAGCAAAGTTATGATTGCCAATATGATTTCCAACATCCGAAACGGATAAGAACCAGAAGAATAAGAAGACATAACAAACATATGGGTTAGAAGTCAATGATATAAATTGTCAATAGTAATGGACTATTTTTTTGCAAACCTCAGAAGAGACAGATTTCGTGCCCTTTGCCATTAAGTTATAGTGTTAGAGGTTCCATCGTTCTCTGAGTTCGGTTCCACATCTGTTTTAGATAACTTGTTGAAGATATCTACTATAGAAAAAGTATAAAGTATGACAATGATGTATTTTCTATGTGTTTTGATTGAGCTATGTTCTCTGAATTCGGTTCAACATCTATTGTAGATAACTTGTTGCAGATATACAACAGGAAAATATACAACAGGATATACTACAGGAAAAGTATGACAATGATGTATTTTCTATGTGATTTGATGGATCTATGTTTGTTATTATTTCGGGGTAGTGTTGTATAATTTATTGATTTTTTAATAGGTAGGAGAACGTGATGGTAGTTTGGATCTAATACTGCGGTTATATATTCACGCCTCGTATCCACATCAAAATATAAAAGGTAGATTTATGTTAGGTTTCACTGATACAGGTTACAATAATATGTAGACAAAGGTTAACGAAATTACTATTTTTTTTAATTAAGGGGTTACATAGGTCTTGTATTTTTAAAAAATCGATTTATTTTTTTAATCCATATGAAAGTGTAGTACTTCAAAAGTTATAGAGATTTGAATACCGCGTGATCACTAAGTGCGCTTTCAGTTTAAAAATTTAAAAGGGGTTTTTCTCGAAAATGTGTGTTTCCATGCGTTAGGCACGATTTTTTGAGGACTAATAGACCGATTTTGCTGAAACTGTTCACAATTCATCTTAATAGTATTGTTTCGTGATAGAACAAAGGGATTTTCAATCAGTCAACTCGTTCTTGTTTTATACACAAAAATGGTTTAATATATGGATGAAAATCGGAGAAATGTTAAAAAATATGAGACGAAAATTCTGTCAAATTTATTTAAAAAGGTTACATTTATTTTTTTCAATGTCCAATAAAGAAACAATACTATTAAGATGAAATGTGCAAAGTTTTAGCAAAATCAATCGATTCGTTCTCAAGAAATCGGGCCTACTGCATGGAAAAACAAAGTTTCGAGAAAAACGCGCTTGAAGTTTTCAAACTCAGAGCGCACGTACCGATAGCGCGGTATTCAAATCTCTGTAACTCAGGTAATATGGCTTGAATTTACTTCAAATTTGGTTTAAATACTCTTGAAGTACTATACTTTCATATGGAATAAAAAACTAAATAGATTTTTTGAAAATACAACACCTATGTAACTCCTTATACTAGGAATTTGTTTTGTCACTTAATAATATATTTACGCCAACAGACCTTGAAGTCCAAGGAATCAAATTTGTCTGAGCTGAATCATTACAATCACGGTTATTAGTATTTACGTTTACATTAATTTTACTAATTGAATTATCTTTCTTTATATTCTTAGCTCTTTAAGTGCCAGGAATGTGTTCTTTCTTTTTATTATGTTATATGAAATTTAACAAAAGTAATGTATGGTCTCTAATCTCTAGCATAATACAGACATTGTATCATACAATGTCACATCATAAATAAAAAACTCGCAAAAATTCCTACAAATACTAGCAGAAATACATTACAACTACAACAACATGCTAGTCAGTTTTGATATCATCAGCTTTTTCACCAATGTGCCATTGGAAAAAGCTTTAAAAATAATAAGAGGTAAATTAGAGAGCGATGATACATTGACAACAAAAACCAGACTGAATGTATCAACTATTACGGAGCTATAAATACTGTTCAATTTTTCACATGTAAAAAACCATGTTATATTTTATTAATTCCTATCATTCTCAACCTCAATTTTAAAATCATAAGAAGAAAAAACCTGCTAACAAAGGTTCTAACTAAAAACGACTACCCATTGTCATTTATAAATAAGCAATGATAAATAAAATAACCATACTGTCGATGTAAAAAGTTTATTAAACAATAATTATTAGCCTGAGAAACTGAGAATTAAACATGTATTTGAGAACGTTGACATAACCTTAAAACTTAATTCTTCTTTTTCTTATATCTTGAATATTACATTAGTGCGGGAGCTTATATTAACACTCCCACTCCAAAAGCTTGGCTTTTTTAATTACCTTTTTTTATACGTGGTTCATGCTAATATCAATCCCCCTTAGAAATAATATGTTGATTATTATTATCCAATAGATACTCTCTCGCAAACTTCGTCTGTCTCCTTCGTATTCTATGGGGTTTCCATTTTAGAATTTGCTTCGGTATCGTTACTCATCAATTCTCAGATTATATTCAGACCAGACTGTTTTATTTTATTTTAATATCATCTGTTAGTGTATGTTTTCTATCCATAATCGCTCTTATTTAATTGTTTGTCACTCCCTTTGGGATCGGTTTTCCAGCTAACCGTTGCCAAAAGTCCATTTCTTCCCCTTCTGTTATCCATTCTTCATTTTAACCTTTGTTGTCACTCCACTCCATCTAAGTATTCTTATGAGAATAATAGAGAAATTTCACTTTGAAATTTCTCTATTATTTGATCCAACAATAATAAGAACAAATAGGGGTTGAGCACCAAGACAATGCCCAACAACGTTGAGACTCATTACACGGTCGGAATTTGTATCATAGTTAACTGATCTGAACTCCGAGAAAAAAATCATGTGATTAGTTAATTAGTAGATGTCAAATAACGTGTCAAGATTCTTGTATTCTTTAGAACTATCACTTGGTAACTCATGCATAATAAATAATATATTATTCATAAATACAGAATTGTTCGTTATTTAAAAATCTGGCTTCGTTCATTTCCTATACAATTAATGAAATTCAAAAAAGTTCAATTTGATGAAATTTGCCCCTAAGGTGACTCACGCACGTTAATCAATTTCCCATCAAAACGAACTGAAACGGAAAATAGACATAGCTGATTCAGCCTGTTGTTATTTTTACCTAAGGCGATGAATAGGCAACGAATAATTTAGTCATATTTACATACCTGTGCGTATACCAATTTCCGTAGGTACACCAAGATTGTAGAAATAAACAATAACAAAAAAATTAAATCAAATTGACCTGGAGCAATGTGGGAAAGGGAAAACAATTTTTATTTTTATTAACTTTTTTAAAGTACATTAGGTTAATTAGGGGTACATTATAAGCTATGCATTAAAAATTTCTTTGGTTGGGATTCACACAACAGACATGATGTAACCGTATATAACCTATTATTATTATTTGCATACCATAAAGATCTTAATAGAAAAGTGCATCGAGTACAATATACCATTGGTTCTTGCATTTGTTGATTACGGGAAGGTTTTTGATTCTGTAGAGATTGAAACAGTACTGGAAGCCCTAAATCAAAGCCGAATAGATTACAGGTACACGATACTAATCAAAAACATCTACGAGAACGCTATATCAAGTATACGACTACACGAAGACACAGAAAAATTCAGCTTAGGTCGAGGAGTTAGACAAGGAGACATTACTTCACCAAAATTGATCACGGCAGGTCTAGAGTCAATATTTAAGAACACTCAATGGCAAGATATGGGCATATATATAGATGGAGAAAGATTAAATCATCTAAGGTTTCCAGATGATGTTGTATTAATTGCAGATAACTTACAGGATACAGTTTCTATAATACATTCGTTTAAAAGTCGGTCTGAAAGAGCAGGATTAAAGATAAACTTTGAGAAAACTAAAGTTATGAAAAATCTCGTAATAAGTGGAAATATAACTATTGACAATAATATCATACAACAAGCAGATACTTACAAATATCTGGGACACGAGATCAAAATAAGCAGAGACAATCAAACTCATGAAATACAGAGGCGAATAGGCCTAACATGGGCAGCACTTGGCAAATTAAGCCATAGTCTAAAAAGTTCAATTCCCATGTGTCTCAAGCGTAAGGTTTATAATCAATGTATTTTGCCTGTACAACCTTATGGAGCAGATACTTTTACATTCACGCAAAAATCTGCGAATAAACTCATGAGTTACACAACGAGCCATGGAACGTGCATTGCTGAACGTGAGCCTTCGAGACCACATAACAAACCAACAAATCAGGAAAAGATCAGGAGTTCGGGACGTCATCGAAAGAACCACGACGCTTAAGTGGAACTGGGCAGGGCATTTAGCCAGAACACAACATGGACGGTGGACAAGAGGTATTATGGAATGGAGGCCCAGAAACTATAAAAGAAGCCGAGGACGACCACCGACTAGATGGACCGATGATATAAAACGTATAGCGAGAAACTGGCTACAAGCGGCTCAGTGTAGAGAACACTGGAAAGAACCGAGGGAAGCCTATGTCCAGCAGTGGACGCGATTGGCTGATTCATGATGATGACGTTATGACATCGTTCGAATGTTTGACGAAGAATAAAAAGAAAGCTGACGATGTAAAACATAACCTAACAATTTAATTTCCATTAATAAGAACTGATTTTTAGACAAATATAACAATACAAAATATTTCTGCGAATAGGTATACAATTCTGTTTTTCAATCAATCAATAACAATCAGCCGGCAAGTATCTATAATCTATAATCCTGAATATAAAAAGAATCTATAATCCTCAACAAGAAAGAATTTTTAAATAACGTATAGGCAACGACACACGAGGATTTGTTAGAAGTAACTAAAAGCAGAGTGATCTCTCTTCCTCATTCCCTCCCTACTAAATGATTATATATAAAAAAAATGGCATCCTGTACCGACTCTATAGCACACTATTCACTCACCCTACAGAACATCTCACCCCCGTAACACACATCCACCCTCCTACTTCTCAAAAAGAAAAAATAACCCAGCTGATTTTTTCATACATATAGATATACTCCAACATCATAATCTCCCCTTCGGTATAAACCATTGGTACGCTTCGACAGATGATCGGGAGGAGTTGGTCAGCGTCCCTTGCCCCTCCCGATGCGCCTCTGGGAAGGTTGCGTGCACCGGGTGCGACCGACAGGAAAATAACGAGGGAAGGATTCGTGGGGGTTGCGGGAGTGGGAGAACGGGATGCGAGATGAAAGGAAAAGAGAAGGAAGGATAACACAGAGCGAGACGGTGGTTGCTGCTAGAGAAACTGGGGTTGTTTTTGTTCGATGGAAATTAAAAAATAGATAGGGATTTAATTGATGTTGTAGTTATTAGATTTTGAAAGTCATGGAACACGACAAGATTAAGGGTTACTTCAGTTTATTCTTATTCGAGAATGGAAATAATTAAGGAAATAAAACACTACAATTTATTGCTTTACAATTTTTTTATTCCTAATGTGTAATAAAATAAATAATATAAACATATTCACATAATTCAACCTCCTGCGGATAAAGAATGATTAGGAATAAAAAGTTTGAATTAATGGGACTGCTCATGTGAAATGTGTAAATGTAATAGTTTTATAAATGAAGTACGTATATATACAATTAAAAATATATTTAATAGCTTTTTAAATCAATCTTTTACGTAAGTCAGTTAATTATTTATATTACACAGTTGCGCCAAATGTAGGCAACTTACATTTCTTCGTTGCAGTACTATATGCATATATACTCCATTCGCTCAGCTCGGGCATATTTTGACATATTCATTGTCGGAAACCTACAACACAACAATTCCTACTTCTCAGTATTAATAGCTCAAGTATACTACTATTGCAGACTGCTTTCTTTGATAAAAAGAAGAATTATTCGAAATAGTGGAAGTGTATACTAAACCCATCAAATTTTGGGTAGTTTATATTTAAAAAATATATTTTAGTTGTTATAATTTAACATAACTATTTATTATATGGTGCAGATAAATAAATATTGATTGTCGGTAATTATATCTGTTCTACTCATCGAGCAAAAAGACAAAAGAGGGAATGTAAAGGTAGTGGGGGCAAAAATATTATTAGACAGGAAGTGTCATCTTGAGAGGCCAAATTAAACAAGGAAAGAGAGTCTTTCCTTGTTTAAGAAATCAAATTTAGTTGGGTTATGTTAGTGTTTGTCCCGATGGTTTGTCCCAACTGTCACATGAAATCTTATTTGTATTGAAGTTTTTTAACAATTGTTTCATATTTTAGACTGTTATCGTAAATATTTAATTAAAACTTTCTCGTCTAATGACACATTCTGAAAACTATTTTATAGCTACTGTTATAAGTGCCCGAAAATTTAAATTTGGCGCATTCGCATTTGCGGATATGTCCGCTATCAGAGGTCACTTTTTTGGTCTCTTTTTCATAACGATTAGATTCCCTCTTTTGTCTTTTTGCTCGATGGTTCTACTACAACAATTCATTTCTGACTTTGTATTCCTTGCAACCAAGCATATTCTCACGGCGAATAGCAATTCTTTGAGTATCTTAATCAGTAACCAGACAAGAAGTAGATGGGTACAGAAGTGTATTTTGAGGTACACCTAACTCAATCGACACTGCTTCAGAGTTTTGAAAAGGTAAATATACAAACAAAGCTATACCTATGATTCCTATATAGTTATTTGACTTTTGTGTCTTTTATTAGTATTTATTTCATCAACTTTCTCGAAAATTTTTCAAAATGTGTACGTTTCCTTTGTGTTTCCTTGTGGAAGCTACTTTCTTCCTTCTTCTTATATCCTCCTTTAAACTACCACACAAGACAGACCTGCTTTTCGTAGTTTAATAACTTTACCGGTTGAAACTTAATAAATTAAAGGAATTTTTTCCTTTACGTATTACGTATACTTCATCTAATTTAGATAACGACTTACGTCATTATCTACGTCAGAGACCGAAGTTGACATAGTTGCCAAAGTATAAAAAAATCCTGACTACATTTTAAATCAAATAGATTACATAATTATTGCAAAAGTATAAAGTATTACCATCTCTTTACAACGACTATTTAAATTCTTACGTGACATTTTTGAAATAAAACGCACTAATTTTGTTCTAAAAAGAACAGATTTTATTAAATAGTTAAAAATATAAAACAAGAGATATTCACTTTAAAATTCAAAATAATGAAGTACAAAAAGTGTCAACACCGCAACTGTCAAATAAGTGTTACCAATTTATGCCAAAATTTTACCTTCGTTCGATTACAGTTACAGTATGTTCCCAACAAATGTTCTTGATAAAAACGCTTTATAATGCATTTATACAAATGAAATGAAACATATTATTGTGTATTTCTTTAAGTTAACATTAATAGAAATTTTTAAAGATTATTTCTACGCGTATATTATAAAATATGTCTAGTGGCTGTAATACCAGTGTACTCGGTAAAGTGATTCTAAAAAAGAACACACCTACACCCTAAATATTTTGTGTTGGTATCATGTGACGTCACAGGCTATGACGCCGATGACGTGCATCGTTATATAAATTAGATGAAGTGTATAAACTTTTTGGTTCGAAACTTTTGTTTCCTTATCATTGATACTTTTATTTTCTTATCATTGATTAAAACTATGCTATGCCACTTCTCATTAACAAATTATATCCATAATCAAATAAAATAGGTCTTTGATTTTCAGCACACGTTAAACAAATATAAACACGCATTGCTCTTTATTCTTTTAATCACCACACCAAATTTATACATAAACACTTGAAAACCTTTTCGTTGGTTACACTTCAAACGCGAGCCGAAAAATTACCTTTACACGTGCTCCCCAGGGAACAAACAACTCCCGCAATTCCACAAAGTAGACTTTTTCATAAAGATTTTCGCCAAAACTAAATTAGCGTTTTCGAAAAACACCTTCATCCGCACACATTACGTACCAAACTTGTTTAAAGGCTTTTTCTTTGATCTTTCGACGCTGTATATGCAAATGACACTTTCCAAAAACGCCCCTTTCTGTTTATGTGTACAAAGCCCATTACCTTCGCGCTTCCAAGTTCACCAAAAATGTGCAAAAATTGAGAAATTGTCCTTCGAGTCAAAGCCCCGACGAGTCGTTATCTAAAGGAAATTGGAATTGGGAAATTTATTTGAATATGGTTTTATGGGTACAGGGAGGGATCGACAGGATTATTAAAAAGTTTTCTCCAATAAATTCTCCTCCCTTTCTGAAAATCAGTGCCTCTTTGGGAAAAAAAACAGAGAAGAGAATTTGTTATTTAGTATTTGTTACTATACCTTGTTGTGATCGGCTTATTTTTCATTCAACACCAGTGGTTTACTTAAATAAAAAGCATCAGAAAAGCCTAGAAGGAACAATTAGGTATAAGGTAGCATTCGTCCATTTCAAGACGTGTCATATATTTAAGTGTCATTAAGTCATACTAGAAGTGTCTTAAATAATCAAACAGTTCAAGATTTTTCAAGAGAGGCTGTTGTTTTGTAGACATTTGACTATCCGCAAATGACAGTTGGCTTTTGAATACGTTAGATACATTTACAAATCAGTAGAATAGGTATGTTTTGAGTCTTGTACAATATTTCAGTTGTACATATGTTTCACTTATATTGTAGACTATAGTCTGTAGACTACAGCTAAAGAGGCTGTTTGAGAATGTAGACTTTCCCACACTGCTACCTGAAAGGTTTTTGTGGGTGCTCTATAGCTACGCTTGCGGCGGCCGAATAGGTTTCAGCACCTCTTCTCGAGCCTTTTTTATTCGAGATCTTGTTTTAACAAATACTTACACCTTTCTTTACAGCTCTCCTTATGCTTGCTTGCTGGATATTTCTCGGTCTTTTTTGAGCTCCATCGCGACAACTTTGTATTAGTGCCCCTTTTTCAAATATATGGCCTGTAACAAGATTCAGTTCCATCGTTTCAACATGTGCCTCAAATATTTAGCTGCAAGAGAAGGCTAAGAAATCTAGATGTTGCCTTATATATGGAGTCGAGGCGTTAGATTCCACTCCGTTGTACACACTTCACGGAATAAGCTAGAAAAACGGAGCATAAAGCCCCTCCACCATAACAAGATCTCACAACTCGCGGAGGGTTTCCTGTAAGCATCAAATGAACATATTAGGACCAGCTGTTATCTCGTCTCTATGAGGCCCAAAGATCGTTCGTTCTACGACTAATAATTCTGTTGCTCACGCTTGGTCAGTATCCATGTCTTACTTCCCAAAGTTATTACGGGACGAATTATTGTTTTATATACCTTTGTTTTAGCTGTCTTTGAGAACAAATTTGATTTAAGTAGCGTCACTAGGAAGTAAACGCTCTATTTCCTGACATGATTCTAGCTGGTACATATTTTTCATAACTGTTTTCACTGCTCCCAAGTCTTTGAATTCTTTAAACACTTTGAAATTGTATTCATTTATCAAAATAGTTTGTAATAATTGTTAATCTTGAATTTTTAATAACTACCACGTACTTGGTCTTATCTTTGTAGACCTTAAGACCGATTTCCCTGGCCCCATTTTTAAAAAGGGTAAAGTCTTTTTGTGCATATCTGGTGGACTGTGCAATTGTGTCGATACCATTAGCAAAAGCTAACAATCCCCAGGCAGCGAATCCATTCGTTAATTTTGTGGTGGTTGCCTTGCGTGTCCTAAGGCGAAGTTGAATACAAAGGAGTAAGTGGATCGTCTTGTCTTAGATCCGTTTCGATTTGAAACTCATCTGATGTACTGCTGCCAATTAGGTATACATGAATCTTGCACACACATCTGGGATAATCCTACTAGCTTTCTGAATACTCCCATTTCCATCATTATCTTCCACAGTGCATCAATGATTACAGAGTCTTTGCTTGTTTAAAATCTACAAAAATTTGATGTACATCTTTGCTGTATTGCCAATTTCCCATTTTTGGTCCCCAGGTTTGGTTGGAAGGTCCATTTTTGACCTTCACGGTCAGAAGCCACTGGTAATCACCCATTATTTCTTCTGCGTACGGAATTAATCTTCTCAGTTGAATAATCGACATAACTTTGTAGGTTGTATGAATTAATGATATTCCTCTATAGTTCTTAGATACATGTTCATTTCTCTGATTGGGGACGGGTACTAATTTGCTTTTTTTATCGGCATTTCTTATCTTCGCAAAATTTCATTTATAAGGTGATGAATTTGTAGACGAAGTACCCACTTTCATTATCACTTCCGCATAAACGCCATCTGGGACCGGGGCTTTAATATTTCTTAGTGCCAACAGTGCTGCCTTTACTTCTCGCTATTTAGGTTTCTACTGAGTGGTACTATTTTTGTTCGTATTTTGTTGTTGATTGGTCAGTATTTAACAATTGCTTGAAATATTTTCTCTATTGTCGGCTTATGTCCGTGTTTTCTGTAAGGGGTAGTCCTTTTATAATCTTTTATCAATCGCAGACTATTTATCTTATTGCACTTAGCGTTTTTATTGCCTTATAAAACTGCCTAGACTGACAGGTTCTGTAGTTGCTCTTAAGTTAGTTGCTTTATCTAATTTCTTCGGTATTGTTTTTTCTTCCTTCTCAATACTTTTATTGTTTTTGTTCTTAAAAATTATCGGTAAATGTGCCTTAATAAGAAACATAGTAACTGAGGATCATCCACTGTAATCTTCAAATAGAAATTAAGGGTTACCGTCAAGGTCATAAACCATTGCCGTACGAATGTATTAGTTGAAACCAATAAGGTTTTTTTGAAAAATTACGAGTTATGTATTAAAGTTTGTTTAGTAACATATCGCACCTCAGCAACAACACTGTCATAAGTCAAAAATTGCCAATTTGAGTAAATCGGGTATGAACAATATGCTGATAGCTGTCTCTATAGATGTATTTTGACTGATCAGTCATTCTTCTATGACAAATTCACAAAAAACACATTTTTAATATACAGAAAACACACCAAAATGTGGCTTTCAGAATAATGTGACAATGTTGTTGTCAAGACATATCGCTATTAGTAAATAATAGTCATATAGCACAATTTGAAAAAAATATATCTAAAGATTACTTCAACACTGTTATAAGTGAGCTGTTACACTATTGCTGAATAGAGTTCTACAAAAGTAGTTATTAATTGAATTGTAAAGAAAGTAAAAGTAGTTATAGCTATAATAGACATAAGTCGCCATCTAGCGCTTATATGACAAAATATCTTTTCGACAGTGATGCTGACAAAAGTTTAACAAAATACCCATTTAATACAATAAAAATTAAAAATACTGAATTTCGACTTGTGACAGTGTTGTTGCTGATGTGCGATATATACCGTCTTTTTTTAGTTTCAATTTGTTGCTGATGGAGCGTATTCTCTGAGAGAAAAAACTATTGTGGTAACTGTTCATGACTCCCTTGTTCATCAACAACCTTTGACATCAGTTAATAATGCAGTGATTATGTGCTCCTGTATGACAGGTGTTAGAGAAAGAAGCATTTAAAGTTTTTAACTGAAACTGGACTCTTTGAAAAATAATATCTAAAACTACATTTCAACAGGAGAGGATATTATTTTGAGTGATTTGTTGAGCTGCCAGTTGCAAACAGATAAAGCATACGAATTTTCTCCCATGTTTCTGATTGTACCAAACACTGTCTGTTTTTCAATGTTTTCAATAACGTCTTTAAATTTCTCAATTATTGAAATCAGATTTTTCTTTTCGTACTCCTAAATATTTTTTGGTTTTTTTCACGTTTTTTGTCCATCTTAAAATTTTTAAAGCTTAGGACTTTTTAAATCATTTTTCACAAAAATTCCAAAAATTATTATATTTTATATTCAGTCTCATAATGGTTAATTTTTGTTTTAATGTTGTTTCTAGAAATACTTGGCATTCCATCTAACAATTCATCACTAATACTAAATATAACGACAACATTGTATACTATAGAAGATTTGTATATCTTTTTTAGTTATTTTTAGATGTTCGAGTAAAATAGGAACCTATCTGTCTGGATGACGCTGTCTAAAAATACGAAGTCCGACGGAAAACGTTTACTCTGTGAACAGACCGTTTCGAAGCATTTTTACTCGAGTTTTTATACCACAAAATGTGGAAGTGTGGAACTAAGGTTGATGTAGTTTATGTCTATGTTAGAAAGTCTGAATGATATTATATGTAATGGTACATTATTGGGTATAAATTTCATAAAAAATGGTGAAATATTTTCTGGTCACTTTTTGGTATACTCCTATATCCCTATACTATTACTATAGAAGAACTTTGTGGATTTGTAGATGCTCAAATTGGCCTTAAACTGATACAATAGACAAAAATTACGAATATATTTCAATGACGAGGGTGATAAACATTTAAACTCCTAAAGTTAATAAAGTTAATGCATTCACATGCAAGAAATCCATTCACTATTTTTTTAAATATCTTATAAATTGTTTATTCACATTTACCCTATAATATTGTGGCGAATGGATTTAGTGTCCGCAGTTATTTAAACACAAATAAACAACAACAACCTATCACATTGAATAATAAAGCAGGAAGCAAGGTTTAGATATCTGGGAATAGATATAACTAGTTACGGAGCTGTTGAAGAAGAAGTACGACAACAAAGCTTAAAAGCAAGTAAGTCGGCGGGATCTCTTAATGACACAATCTGGAAAAACAAACACCTAAGACAACACACAAAAACAATAATCTATAAAGCAACAATTAGACCTATATTAACATATACAGCGGAGACAAGACCTGACACACCTAAAACGAGACGAGTACTAGAAACAATAGAGATGAAAATACTCCGACGAATATAAGGGTGAAGTCTGTTGAATAGGGAGATAAGCGAAACCATAAGAAGAGCATGCAATATAGAAGACATAAATGGATGGGTGACAAAAAGAAAACAGGAGTGGAACGAACACATCAGTAGAATGGCAGAGGATAGAATAGTACGAATAGCACGAGATAAGTCACCAAATGGACGAAGAAGTATTGGCAGACCAAGAAAAAGATGGTGCGACAATTTAAACAATTTAGGAGGCTAATATTGAAGAAGAAACAGGCTTCAAAGCCTACATACTGGAAGGAAGAAGAAGAAGAAGAAGACATTGAAGTCATTGTTTAATTTCAAGAAAAAGAAACAGGTACAACACAACAATGCAGCAACGTTAACACAACCAATACATTACAACATTCTATCTAGGACCAAAAAGTAAAATGGTTTAATGGGTTAAAATACTCTATAAAAATACGATGTAAAGACGAAAAATTAAATTTGGAAATGGTAAAATACGTGCGTGTATGTGAGAAAAGTGAATAGTCAAGGGAATCAAGTCTATTTGCCACAGAAAATTGTATACAGAATACAAAGTTGGAGATTAACTTGTTACAATTCTACTTTTACTTCTTTAATGAACATCAACAGTTCTATAATGTTCTATTGGCAGTTAACAAAATGCGTCGGAGATTTAGTGAAAGTATTTCATTTTAATAGTAACGAATTGCGAATTGAAGCATCAGATTTTTATAAATACTTCTTGAAATCGAAAAAATAAATAGTTAGAATATTTGTTAGAGCTTTGATCATCATGTCAGGATGAGCACTGTACAATTCGTTTCTTAATTTCAGCCTTACTAGAGCCCTCTTTAGTAATTTAAATTCTAAGGTACTTGTATGACTTAACATTATTAATTTCACACTGGTCTAGCACTAGTCTGTCTGGATGTAATACAGTGGAACCTCGATTATCCGTATCTCTATTAACCGTCAGGGTCCATACATAAGTTATATTGACTACATAAGTAAAAATTTCAATTTAAATAGATAATGATAAATGATACCCTGCTTTTAAAGTTCTATCTTTAGAGGCTCAAGCCTAAAAAAAACGCACAGCCCAATAATATACAGTCAATATCTGTCTGTCACCATAATTCAGTTTGATTCAAATTTGAACAGTGATTGTGTCATTTGGTCTTTTGATCAATTAAGTTTTGCCAATTAAAATTGTTGCCGAAAAAGCGTTGTTTTTCAACATGAAATTGAATCCTTTATTCAAAGGAAGCAGTTGATCGGAAAAGTTCAAAAATCACCAAGGTATACGGGAACTGAAAATCGATGGAGAAAAATTGAGCACCGCAAGTATTGAAGTCGTTGACGAATATAAAAGAAAGTTTCAAGCTATGATCGGTTAATATGGGTTAACACACGATCAATATGCACCAGGATTTAAAACGCAAAAGCAACGAATCACAGCTCACAGCAATGATGTGTTCAAATGCAAGTGGTGACCATCGCCTTCCTTTATTATTGATTGGTACAGCAAAAAAACACGTTGTTTAAAGGGCATAAATATGAACGCGCTTTCCGTTAACTACTACGCACAACATAATGCATGGATATTCCACTGGAAATACTCTCTGACTGGTTAAAAAATGGATGCACTTCAAACCAAAATTTGTTTATCTATTTTTCTAATGTCTTGTTTTTTAAGTTTTATACCGGACGTTCGACAGTACTTGCAAGCAAAAAAACTGCCCATCCTGAAGCCGGTATGCTGCGAAGTGACGATGGAAATATCACGTGCTCTTTTCTGCCTGCGAATACAACATCATTAATACAGCCAATGGATAAAATGGTCATTGAAACATTAAAAAGAAGATACAGAAAAAAATTTATTCAAAACCTCGTTATGGAAGAGGAATATTCATTGCCAGAATACTGGAAAGCATACAATTTAAACCACGCAGTCGACAATGCTGTCGGGTCGGGTGCACAAGTCGGGTGCTTGTGCTGATGTTTTGGAAGTAACGCTGAAAAGAGCGTGGAATAAATTATGGCTTGAATCAACTCAAAATGAAAATTCTCCCGTGACATCCGAGCGTAATGCAGTAATAAATGAAGTTATGCCTGAATCAACTGTTTTGTTTTCGTTGCCTAAAGATGGCATAAACGAATGGTTAATTTGTGATGAGGACGCAAACGGCTATCGATTGCTGACAGATGATGAAATCGTTGAAATGACAACAGAGGCAGACGAAACTGATTCAGAAGCTGACACAGACTTTGACGGTGGCGATGTTAATGATGCTATTGCAACTCGCAAAGATTTGCGTAAAGAAAATAGAGAAGTTGTATCGCACATACAAGAATTCATAGAGTGGTATTCTCGGCAAGAAGAAGCAAATTAGTCTTATATTGTCAAATAAAACATACAAATAAAATTTAAGAGTTATACTATGAATTTTTTTTTTAATGTTCTGTTGCTGACACATTTCTATGAGCCTATCTCCATTGTCATTTACATTTTTCTCTCCTTATGGCCCGACAACGTTATTTATTCTATGTCTTCTTCTTCTACTTCTTGGAGATCTTTCGATTTGTTTAATTCTGAAGCTGCCTCTGGTTAATTTACTGGGAGGCAGATTGCCAACTATCCCTCCATCTTTTAGGTGGTCTTCCGGGAGTCTTGAACCGGGCGGGTTGTTTTCTAGGGTAATTTTTGGGAGTCTATTCTCATCCATTCGTCTTACATGATTGTACCATATCCTCTTACGCTGCCTTCCCCATCTTAAAATATCTTAAATTTTGCACTGCTCTCTAAAGTTTGTATTTCTCACCCTGTCTCTTTTTGTTTTGCCCACTATTGTTCTTAGGGTTTTCATTTCGGCAACCTTTAACATCTGTTTCATTTTGTTGGTATCTTCGCACACTTCTATGCCATATGTCATGATCGCTCGTATGCAAGTCTTGTAGATTTTAATTTTACTATCTGTATGAAATCGAAAAATCCATAAACGACATGAAAAGAAATAAAGCGGCCGGTGAGGACAAAATACTGGTGGAACTGCTAAAAGAAGAAGGAGACACGATAAAAAAATGCTAAAAATACTGTTCAACAAATGTCTGTTTGGAGGTAAAATACCTAAACAATGGAGAAATGCCAACAGAATCTTAATACATAAGAAAGGAGACCGAACAGACCTAAACAACTACCGTCCTATTTGCCTTTTGTCACAACTATATAAAACCTTCACAAGAATAATAAACAACCGACTAACCTATAAACTTGATAACTACCAACCAGTGGAACAAGCCGGATTCAGGAAAGGATACAGCACAATTGACCATCTACATGCGCTTAAAATCTTAATTGAGAAAACCAATGAATACAACCTTCCGTTGTACTTAGCATTCATAGATTATGAAAAGGCTTTCGACAGCATTGAACACTGGGCGGTTGAAGAAGCTCTGCTCAATAGGAGAATAGATTCAAGATACCGACAATTGATACATGATATTTACCAAAACGCAACCATGACCGTAATTCTGGACGACAAATTAATAACGGATAATTCATGACAAATCACTTCAAAAAGGCCTAAAAATTAACTTCAACAAAACAAAAGTAATGACAAACACGGAAGACCAAGAGGCAATAAAAATACAAACATAAAAAATAGAACAGGTAAATGAGTATATCTATCTAGGACAAGCAATCAGAGCTAACAGAGAAAATCAAACAGCCGAAATATCGAGACGAGTAAGAATGGGATGGGCAGCGTTCGGCAAACTTTCTTACGTTCTAAAAAATCAAACAATCCCTCTATACTTACGAAGCAAGGTATATAACTCAATAACTCCTGTATAATACTGGTGCTCACCTACGGAGCACAGACATGGACATTTACACAGGCCAATTTAGAAAGGATAAGGAAGGCACAAAGAGCGATGGAGAGACAAATGTTGGGTGTATCACTTAAAGATAGAAAACGTAACCAGTGGATCAGAACCAGAACAAAGACAGTAGACGCGATAGAACAAGCAGCAAAACTGAAATGCAAATGGGCTGGACACAATGAACGTCTCCAAGACGGACGATGGAACAATGCCATCGGAAAGTGGCGTCCATACAATGCAAAGAGATCAAGAGGCAGACCACAGATGAGGTGGAAAGATGACATTAGGAAACAAGGAGGTCCCACATGGCAGAGAACAGCTCAAGATAGGGAAAGATGAAGAGAACTGGGGGAGACCTATATCCAACAATGGAAAGATAGAGAATAGGTTCAAAAAAAAATCTGTGCGCATAACGGATTTGACCAGACTATCTCCCGCAGACATCCTGACAATGCGGATGCTTTGTTGATCTGACTCCTTAGGTCCTTTAATGGGTCGTGTATGCTTGATATATCTATGCCCAGATATCTAAATTGCATCACCTGTTCTATGGGGTTGTTCTCAACCACTAACTTACATCTGAGCGGATCTTTTACTATTGTCATACATTTAGTTTTGTTGGTAGAAATGGTCTCTGAAGATCATCTTCTGATTCGGCAATTATTGCTGCATCATCTGCGTAACACACCATACCAATTCTTTTATTGCCCATTCTATATCCGAAATTGAGAGATGTTACTTTGTTTATAATTTTGCCCATGAATAGGTTAAACAAGAAGGGGCTTAAACTCTCGCCTTGTCTAATTCCTCCCGGTGTTGGAATATTTTCAGTGAATTGGTCTCCTGCTCTAACTTTGGTTACATTGTTGTTATTTAGGTTATGGACTATCTTTGTTATGTTGGTTGGTGTTTTTTTTTATTAATATATTTAGAATGTCTCCCAGGCAAACCCTGTCAAACGTCTTCGTCAGATCAATGAAGCAAATATACGCCGGTATGCTGAACTCTATAGCTTTATTTTTTTATTTGTTTTATTATGAATACTGCATCTATTATATTTATTCTATGTGTGTCCATTAAAGTCTCCTAACAAAACTTTTCTTGCTACTGCTTATATGATCTACAAGTAACTTAGTTTTTCATCATGGTCGACATTAGCGGCAACCGGTCATCGTCCTATTATCACTATTTCATAACCAGTTACTACGAGTTCGACTTTTATTCGATATGCTATACATAATAGCATATCAATATTTGATACATCTGGTTATCATCTTTTTAATGAGTATAGAAACGTCCGTCTTTGCCATCTGATCCTTATTTACACCACCGATAGATGCATATACTCATCGATCTGTTCAACTTCCTCTGTCTTTCTTTATCATCTGATGTATCCACCCATAATCTCCTTCTGCTTAGTACGCAGTCCTTTAATATTCCAGGTAACAAAATTCATAATCGTTTTTCGTTTCATATGTCTTTTTTTGTTTAGTCCGCTCGGAATCGTCTATTTACTAGGAGTTTTAGCGTACAACTTTTAATTATGAGTGCAGAGGTGCTGAGTGGTCATACGTTCCAATCCCCCACTTGTGAATTACAAAGATTGACAAAAGAAATAAATTAAGACCTGGCAAAAGAGAGACTTGCAAAAACATAAAACAAATTATGAAAATACTAGCACACACGTAGTCCAGTCGTTTGACAACAAATTTGTAACATTACTCTCAGAGTAGAATAAAGTAGAAAAGTTCTTTCGCAGAGACAGGTTAGAAAACAAATTAACAATACAAATTAATTGTAATAATTAATGGAGGAGTATATCTTCAGGATTACTTATTAGAGTTTGGGAAAATCTGATAATGTTATTCCACTTTTTTGAAACAATGCTCGCAGAACAAATCACACTGGCATCCTACAAAGACAAAAAATAAGTCACCTAGAAGTGTAGCTCCAGAACAACCATCTAAAAGAATGGGTGTTGAATCTAGAATCAATATTATTCAGAGAACCGGATCCGTTTTCTCACTAACCCGGATGGTCTGTCAATATGGAAAGATATATAACAAAAATATGTAAAAGAAAATCAAGATTTAGGTGTGAAAAATGCAATATTCATCTGTACTGTCATTCCAAAAGCAATTGTTTTAGACTTTTTCAGAATTTCCCACAGATTGTTAGTCGATGATGAAAAAAAATGTTTTTTCAAGAAATATTTTTTTGAACACTTTTCACAACAGTCATTAACTGAATAATAATATTACATTGATAAAATTAGTGATAAAGAAAAACTCATGTAATAGAGTTTTAAATATCATAGAGTCCTCTCCATCTCATCAGATGGAATAAAAGGAAATTTATGCGGCGACTTCATAAAACTATTACCTAACAATAATAATTCTTCACAATAAAATATACTTTTGCTTACCTCTTACTTATTACCGTTATTGTTATGTTTTGTTGTTTATTATTAAATGGTTAGACGTAGAATTTGTCTTGCATATTTGCAAAATACCAATTATTTAAAGAAGATTCAGGGAAATAATAAAATATGTATTCCTCCGCTCGGGCTATGATTTTAACAATATATTTTCTGGAAAAACTTCTGACATTACGATGTAACTCGTTTCGAAAGTCCTAAAAAATTGTCTACAATATCTCTCTCGTAACGAGCGCATAAAGAACTTCCTATTAATATTTTCTTCCCTGCTGCGGTGTAATGAAGAGCAGTTATCCTTTTTACTGCATAGTTTCGTAAAAAGTCTTGCACCATAACTTTCGAACCGCCAGAGGCAACATGAAATTGAATTGCCACGTTGTCGTTTACCCAGATCTCAATCGGGTGGTGGTTTATTATGAACTTTTTGCAAAAGTGACAGTGACTAATCTGTCGGAGTTTTAATTTATGATATGCATAAGTTAATTAATATGAACTAATAGGATTTCTATTAACATAAAACTGCAATTTAAATAAAGAAGCAATATTTTAATTTTGTATTAGATATAAATATAAAATTTCTAACGTAAGCCAGATACGATTGAAAATGATGGTAAACGATAAAGCAATTATTAGATAGGTACTAAGCATTGTTAAAATACGTAAATTATTATATCTTCTTCTTCTTCTTTTTCTTTTTACATTATAATCCAGGATGGGTCTTTGCCTGTCTGGCTATGTCCTTTCATTCAGATCTCTTGGACCCTTCTCCTTCATTGTCTTATATTCATGGTTTTCAGCTTCTCTTCTACGTTATCCAACCATCTTGTCCTGGACCTTCCTTTTTTCCGGTTTCCTACCGGCTCTCACTGTAACATCTTCTTTGTCGTTTTCGTGCCTTCTTGTAGCAGAACATGTCCCAGCCATGGCAGTCTTTGACTTTTCACAAATCTTACCTTCATTCAATTCATTAACCTCGTCATTTCTTCTGATTCTCCATGTGCCGTCTTCCTCTTGCACCGGGTCATATACTTTTCTTATTATCTTTCTCTCGAACATCCTGAGTTGGGCTTGCTCTTTTTTCGTCACTACCCAAGTTTCACGACCATAGGTTACTACGGGTCTAATCAAAGTTCCGTAAATAGTCATTTTGGTTTTTTGTCTAATAATTTCGATGTCATCAATCTTTTATTAGTATATTATACGATTTCCACTGGAAATACGTGCATTAATTTCGCTACTTAAGGAATTCTTCTGATTGATTTCTATGCCCAGATATGTGAAGGCATCCACACGTTCAATAGTATAGTGGTCTACTGCTATATTATTTTCATTCTCAGGTGTTCTTTTGATGGTCATGACTTAGTTTTTGTTTCTTTTATTTTAAGCCCGCTTTTTTGTACTTCAGGATCAATTTTCTCAAACGTTTTCATTAGTCGTGTCTTGCTTGTACTAATAGTGGCAACATCATCTGCCTATGCAGTAATTTGTACTATTTTGGTGTTTATATGGCCGGTTTTCTGATGACTACTTCAAGAACTACGTTGAACAGCATGGTTGAAAGTGCTGTCTAAATTATTCTATCTAGAAAGTATTTACTGAAGACGGAGATGTAGTCTTTCTTCTACATAACATAAAAATTGGAACTGTTCTAGGAAAATGACGTGAAGATACAATTGCTTCTGGCTTTAAGTATATTTGTATGCAACTGACAGCTCATCACAAATGCAAATCTTCAGATATAGGTTAAGGGTTAAGGCGGGTTGAGATGATCCAAGTAAACTTGGTTAAAGTCTGCTTAGACGTTGCGCGCGCAACACTTGGAAGCTTCTTCGATTATGTCATATGTTCATCCAAGTACATTTGTTTCAACAGGTTCTATCCAAGTTAGTACGACGCTGGCCAACTTCTTTGGATTCAAGTAGTGTGGTATTGTAAGATTAAAATGACGTCGGTGTGCAAAAATCGAAAACGAGAAGGAAACACAAAAAGAAAATGGTCTGAAAGGGAGAGTGTTGGATTCATGGAGTTATACGAAGCTGAGGAAGCATTATGTAATGTACGGATAAAGGAATATAAAAATAAGGATGCTAGAAGTGCTGCATTTTTTCTTGTTTATTCCTTTTTCTGGATTTGCAGCTCATTTATGAGCATATTAGCAACCACTAAAGGACAAAATATTATTACATAATATTTACGAACAAGCTGAAATGATAGTGACGTTGGGTAATGGAATCGAAACAAGACCAGTAAAAATCAACTGAAGAGTAAGATAAGTAGACACAATATCTCCAAAATTATTTACAGCTGCCCTAGAAGATATCTTTAAGTCAATAGACTGGGAAAATAAGTAAATTTCTATTAATGGAAGATACTTAAATCCTCTTAGATACGCAGATGATGGAGTATTAATAGCCGACACGTGGAATGCACTGAATACGATGATTGAGGAGCTACACAAAGAATACCTAAAAAAAAAGGACTGAAAATGAATTTCAGCAAAACTAAACTCACATCAAACAAATATGACAAACCTATGATAAACATCAAAGGGAAAGAGATAAAACACGTAGATGAATATACATATCTGGGTCAAAATTTCAAGGTAAGCAAAGAAAATTAGAATACCGAAATAAGCAGACGTGTAAAAATGGGATGGGCAGCATTCGAAAGGCTCTCATACGTACTTAAAAATAAAAATATACATCAAAAACAGCGAACCAAAGTGTTTAATTCCTGTATCCTACACATTCCTGGACATTCATTAAAATAAACATGGAGAAGATCAGAAAAACTCAGAGAGCTATGGAACGACAGATGCTGGGTATCACTGGAAGACCATAAAACCAATGAAGACATTCGTAATAAAACAAAAGTAAAAGATACTGTCGAACAGACAGCTAAACTGAAATGGAAATGGGCTGGACATAACGAACGTCTTACGGATGGCCGATGGAATAAAGAAATCGGGAATTGGCGGCCATATGAAGCCAAAAGACCACGAGGAAGACCGCAAATGCAGAGACAAAACCATTGCCGTACGGATGTAGTTGAAACCAATAAGGTGTTTTTGTTTAATTACAAGTTATGCATTAATTATTAATGAATTATTGTCAATACACTATTACACTCATCAAAAACTTTGTTTCATTAGGGCATAATCCTTTATTAATGACTTTGAAAAATTTGACAAATCAACTTTTGGGGTACCTGCCTAACTGCTGGTAAGAGAAATTTGTGACGAATTTGATACCGTCCATCAATTATGCGTTAAAAGGGCATCATCGTTTAAATTTTTTGCTGCTAAAAACGGCGCGTATTCTTCGAGAGAAACAAGTATCGTGTTAAATGTTTATTTATGATTCCCTTGTTCATCAACAAACCTTAACAACGGTTTATAATCAAGTAACTATGTGCTCCTGTGACTATAATAGGTGTTAGTGAAAAAAACATTTAAAGATTTTTAAATGAAAGAAAACAAGGAAACAGTACTGAGCCAAAAAGACATGAAGGGAAACAACCAATGCAAATCTATGACATTCATAGAAACGTCTTTCGGAGAAAAGTTCATTTGTTTCATTTAAAAAATAAGATTCCTACGTTGGATACAATATTAAAGGTAATAAAAGATAAATGATGGATTCACCGTTACCTGATAAAAATTCATTTCATATAACAATAAAGCACACCTTCCACAAAATATATTATAATATCTTGTCAGCTGTAATATATAATACAGTTGTTTCGGCAGAGTGCCTCTTAAAGTGCTTGGTGCTTAAGGTGCCAGTTAAATGTGACGACAGCCCAAAAACTTACCTCGGTCAAACTGGTAGAACCTTTAACAAACGTATAGCAGAACATAAAAGGGTTTTCAATAATAGTAAAACAGATTCTACATACGCACTTCACCTTCTAGATCATAACCATTCTTTTGTGGAAGCAATTTTGTGGAAGTTTTGAAAACATAGTTTTCAGTATTTTATTGCAATAAGAGATAATAATTCTCCTCCCTTTGGCGAGATTTGATTTTTATGACTATTAGGTATATAATCTATGGGTTTGTATTGTTATTTCTATGTGAACAGGGTGAACTGTTTAAAAAATAATATCTAAAACTACATTTCAACAGAACAGATATTGTTTTGAGTTTTTTCAATTTGACCACTTTACCTACTGTTTGCAGATCAGTGAAGATTTTCATTTTTAATGAGCTACCAGTTGCAAACAAATACAGTATCAATATTAAGTGTCTTTAAATACATCAAAGTAGTCCCTCGCCAATGCTATTCAATTCAGAATCTGAATATATTTTCCGTAAACCATTGTAAGATGACTCAGCTGGAATGACGATAAATGAAATTCTTGTCAACAACATTAGACATGCTGACGACATAGCTATAATAGCTAACAATTTGGGAGACCTCCAGAGACTCTGATAAAGTATCTATAGTTAGAATGACCATTTTTTTGATGTCAAGGTATGACCAGTTTTAAAGAGTATCGAAACACCTGACAGTGTTTATGAACGTTACACCAAAAGGAACCTATTTCCTATATTACCAAGTTTCAAGAGTTCAAAATTTTTCTTTAAAAAAAAAACAAAAGGCATAAGAATATGAGAAGAATGAAAAGAAGTCCTATTGGCGCCAAACTGAGTATAATCATGTATCATTATTTTTCAAGACTTTTTATATTTACCTTCAGAAGTTATCGCAGAGAAAGACGAGTGGTTGGATGAACAATGATACGATTACAAGAACCGCTTACAACAAAAAATAGGTCTATTTATAAATGTATGCATACAAGAAATAGTTATATTCCCATTAATTTTGTCGATTCGATTGTCCGTCTATGCTTTTTTTTCTCTACAAAAACATCTTTTTTATTCACCTTTCCTGGAACAGTTCATATAAGCGGGAAGTCGAGGTAATTTAGAAAAGCAAAGAACTAATGAAAATGGTCAAGACTCGTATATCACTTTAATGGGTTTAATTTTGTGTGTGTGCTCACCGATTCTCATCAAAAGGTTTAGGACAAGGGGCAGAACGACTGTTAATTTATCACCGAACATTTTAGAACGGGAACTAAATTTAAATATATTCGAAAGTCTGCTAACTGTATCTAATATACTGGAATTTATGTGTTCTAAGTAAATCTTTCCTTTTCTAATTTTGTGATATTTCAAAATGCAATTTAATTGAACGTCCAATGTCACCGAAGTTTAAGAATGGTGCTTTCTTCTGTAGAAAGTTTACATTTACTTTCCTGTATTATTTTGGACGTAGTTATAATAATAAGTAAGCATCACAATTTAGACTTTATTGTATTTTGATCCATATTATGTTAGGGGAATAATTATTACAGGGGATTTTAACGCAAATATTGGCACAGTATTATGTATACAAACAAATAATTTGTTTTTGAAAGTAATATACATTTCATGAGTAATTATTTTGTAAATAAAAATACGTAATCGAATCTAAGCATTCTTCTGCTTTATAACTCTACTTCTTTTAGTGGCGCCTCCCAATCGAAGGTTGGATATCATCATCATCACTATCTTTTGTCTATCTACTGCTGCTCTGAAGAGTGCTTCTATTGAACTGGAATTAAACCAGCCTCTTAAATTTTCAACCATGATACTCTCGTTCTCCCACAGCCCTTCCTCATCATATATTTCAATATTAGCATTTTATATCGCTGTCTTTTTATAACGTGTCCAAGATATTGTAACTTATTTTTATTGTTTTTATTATTTTCTATTCTTCTGTACATGTTTCGCAATATTTCCATGTTCTGTTAAACTGGGAATAAGCCACAATTAAAGATAAAAATACAAAAAAATAAAAAATAAAAATATAAAAATAAAAATAAAAAAAAATTAAATTTTTTTGAGAACGATTTCCGAAGTGGAAATTGAAACGTCAATAAACGTATTTTTATCTTTAATTGTGGCTTATTCCCAGTTTAACAGTAATTAATTTACAATGCCACAAGAAAATAGCTTCAGAACAATATTTCCATGTTCGTTTCCTTCCATGTCTGTAGCTTATTTATGTGTTCTTGCTTCAGTTTCCAGATTTCGAGTCCATATTGTAGTATCGAAAACGCTTAACAATACTTATTTACGTATATTTTATTCTTCTTCTTCTTTAAGTTCCATCTTCTATCGAAGGTTGGAAATCATCATGGCTATGCGGACTCTGTTGACTGCCGCTCTAAAAAGTTCTGCACTACTGCATTCAAACCATTCCCTTAAGTTCTTAAGCCAGGATATTCTTCGTCTTCCCACATTTCGCTTTCCTCGGATTTTATTTTTATTTATTTTATTATAAAATACATATTTTAACCATTGCTGAAATATCAGTGGCTGCCATGCAATAATCGTGCAGTTACTTGAATGGAATTTCTTCTAACGATGCGTTTAGTTTAATATTATAAAGAAATCGATTCGAACTGTAGTTATTTATATAAGAAAATCCATTTTAGGTTGCATGCGAAAAGAAATTTCAGACAGATCAACATGTCAGAACTGTCATATTTAGCCAAAAAAGATACAACTGAATCTGGAGAAAAATATCAAGCTTCGGTCTTTTCGGTCAAGTTCGAAAGAAGAAAATGAACAAGATACTTTTATTATAGAGTTGTGCCGTGGATTATTCTCTTCAAATATATCGCTTTCAAAATTATCCAATGAAAACTTTTTAAAAAAAATATTGTAAATTGAATATTCCAAGTGAAAGGACTCTAAAGAGAAATCATGTCAACCCGTAGTACTCGTCAGTAATAGATAATATAAAAACTAATATTAGTGACAACTATATCTACGTGTATGTTGACGAAACCAACGATTCGTAAGAAAGATATATCGCTCCTTTAATGATTGGTCCTGTTTAATTTCATGCAAGCAGTTAGAAAAACCAACTCAGCAACAACATCACGTTTTGTACAAGAAGAAATATCAAACTTTTTTCTTGCTGCAGCTGTTCCTAACCATAAATTACTGCTTTTTTACCCGATGCTGCACCATATATCAAGGTCAAGGCAGGACAAAAATTAAAAATATTTTATACCAACTTAATACACGTTACTCGTTTAGCACACGGAATGAACAGATATGCGAAAGAAATTAGAAAAAGGTTTCTTTTTTAAACTCCCTGATATTGAACATAAAAAATATTCCTCAAATCTCCTATAAGAATTCAACTTTATAAAGAAATGCTTCCAAATATTCCACTTCCACCAGAACTCGTTCTAACACGATGGGGAACATGGTTGGAAGCAGCTTTTTTCTATTCAGATTATCTCCCAGATTTAAAAAATATAATTGATACTTAACAGATGAAAGTTCCCAATCTCTGCTAAATGCTAAACAATTTTTTTAAAACAACAAAAGCAACTTCATTCATTACTCCTTATATTCATTAAATCAAATTTAGTTTGCCTCCAAAATCTATTCTTCTTCTTCTTCAGATGCAAATCCACTAATGGATGTTAGCGATCACATTTTCCATTAATTCTCTATTTCTTGCAATATGTATCAGAGATTGTATGTCGTTAATCCCTGTCCATTGCCTTATGTTTCGGAGCCAGGACATTTTCTTGCGTCCCATTCCTCTCTTGCCTTCAATTTTACATTCGATTATAAGTTGGAGGAACTGGTATTTTTCATTTCGCATGATGTGACCTAGATACGCAGTTTTCCTTTTCTTGATGGTTTCGAAAAGTTGGCGTTCTTGGTTTATTCTCGTTTTGAGTGTCGAGCCCTCTACGCCATATAGCAGCACTGACCATACGTAGCACTTAGTAAACCTTAGTCTCAGTTGAAGATCAAACTCTGAACAAGTCAGTAATTTCTTGAATTTTACGAAAGCTTGTCGAGCTTGCTCAATGCGACATTTTACTTCCCTGTCCGATGCCCATTCTTCAAAAAGCCGCGATCCCAGGTATTTAAATTTACTCACTCTTTCAATGGACTTAGTATTCAGTGTTATGGTGGAGTTTTTAAGTGCTTCTAAGTTTCTGGAGATGATCATAAATTTGGTCTTTTTGGTATTAATCTCTAATCCCATTCGCTTACTGTATTCTCCGATTATAGTGACAAGTTGTTGAAGATCGACTATGTTGTCACAAATTAAGACACCATCATCAGCATATCGTATGTTGTTGATCAATACTCCATTCACCTTGATTCCCATCTCTGCATCCTTCAAAGACTCTTGAAATATGGCTTCCGAATAAATGTTAAATAAAAGAGGGGAAAGCACACATCCCTGTCGAACGCCTCTTCTTATATGTATGGGTTTGGATATAGAATTGTCTATTTTTAACTGTGCCGTTTGATGCCAGTACAAGTTTTCAATGCAAAAACTATTACTCAATTAGAATCATCAAAGTTGCCCTTGGTAGAGAGCATAGTCTAATTAAAATAAATAACATCAGCTTGTCAAAATGTTGGGGTGTCAAAGGTAACACAGGTTTTCAGAAACTTACTTTTAGAGTTTAAAAAATATTTTTGTGAATTTAAAATATGCTCATATTACATCCGTTGATGTGGAAAGAAGTTTCCTAATCTACAAATATATGTATTCCGATAGAAGAAAGGAGTTTTTATTGGAAAATTTTGAAAGAAAAATTATTGTTTCCATAATTCAAGGAATAGTATTTTACTTTTTTACTACTTTCATTACAATTAATTAGTATGTTGGTCTGCTAAAGTTTCACATACTCGCATGGTAATGTCTATTCGGTCTTTATTTTGGGAGTTCATTCTAGAACACTGAAAATTTTGATAATGAATAACGTTAGATTATTATAACACATTCATAGCAGAATTTCTATCTAGTATCGTACAAGGTTTCGTAAACTCAGAGAAGGTACAGACTTCGGAAAGATCAGTTGAAAATATTCTTAGGTATGAACTATCACAAACACAAAAAGATCAATTGGCCCTAATTCTTGAAAAGTTACTTGGTGACATTGAAATAATTAATTAGTACATTACAATCATCTATTTGCGTTTTAAAATTTACTTATATTATTTTCTAATTATTAAAATATACATTAATTAATATACCATTATTAAATATATGTTTCGATTAGCAGCAAATGTTAAAAAAATGTTGACAGAAAAGCATATTTTATGCATATTTTTGGGTAAATTAGTGCAGATTTCTGTGGTCGGCGGACATAAGCAGACAAGTGAATTTTTGTGGAAATTTTTTTATTTATTAAAATTACCTAAAAAAAAATATCTGTCGCTGGAATAAAACAGACATACCTGTGGTTCCATATCAAATAGTGATCTTTTTCATACTCACAATTGTATCCATTTTAGAGATGAACTTAATCAATCAAGTCCTCTTACCTGGTTTAGATCGCCGTATACCTAACCAAACGTTTGACTTATTGATTAGATACAGTTATCAGTGAAATTGCTGGCTAGCGAAAAGACTGACGGAGTTATGAAAAAAGAATATTATGTAAATTAATCATTTAATTTGTAATTTGGGTATTGATTACATTGCGTTTCTCACGTCTCTTATGTTTCAATGTTTTCGTTAATATTATACCGTGTGAAATCTATAAGTATGCACATCTAATCAAAATCTGCATCCAAAATAAAAGACATGCATATAAAATCAATAGCTATTCTGAGTTTAAATTATAACTGACTTAAAAATGAAGCCGTACATAGGTAAACTATGTGTAGTAGAATTCTCAACAAAATCGCTTTTAGAGCAAGACAATTGATATTTTTTATTTTAATAAGTAGATAATACTTTAACATATTTATGACAAAAACCAACTTCTATTGAAAAACAAAGCACAAGGAAACGCAAAGCTGAGAACAAATTACAGCGAAATTTAGGAAAAGGCTATCTTACGTTACAAGGAAAACCAATACGTTAACGCGAATCCAAAGTATTAAGCTCATTTCTAATGAAATATAAAGATCACTTTAATGCAAATGTGTTTTAATGAATATTGGGGGTTAGATTCATACTCAAAGAGAGCAACATACATGGCATCTCTTATTCAAGTGAAAGAAACTGCTTCATATCGACCAAAAACAATGGATCTGAACATGGTTAAAGGCAGCTCAAGAACTTTGGTTTATCTGTCGTGGTTGTCTTCTTAACGTTTTCGACGAAAGCAAAAATTTTATTTTAACTATCGCCAGTAAGATATAATCTTCGACCGCAGGTACAGATGTAGATGATAAAAAAGGAAAGATTATACCAAAAACGAAAATTAGTAAAGAAAAATGAATAGAAATAAAAGATCATATACTTTCATTTCATTGTATGAAAGTCACTACTCACGAAAGCACACTTCGAAGAAGTACTTACCATCTCATTTAACTTTACAAAAAATGTACGAATTGTTTAAACAGTCTACACCTCAGAATTTAAAAAGCTTAACCTTGGATTTAAAAAGCCAAAACTTGATACATGTTTTACCTGCGATAAATTTATTATGCAATTAAAAATTTGTACAGATGACCAGAAAAAACTCTCTTTAGACCACAAATACCACCAAATGGAAGCTGATCAAGCGTATGATGAAAGAAGGAAAGATACAGAAACTGCCAAAACTGTTCCACATTTGACATACACTTTCGACCTAAAACAGTGCTTACCATCACCAGATTTAAAATCATCTGTTGCATTTTATAAGAGACAGCTGTGAACGTTTAATTTGACAGTTTAAACCGTAATTCTCATGTATCTGCCATGTTTATGTGGGCCTTGCATAGATCCTCATCTAATAAGTATTAAGCTAATAGATCATAAGTTTATGATACTAGGTCACACTCACTTGAAAGTAGATACTGATCACAGTATAATTGAAAAAAAAAAAGAAGAAAACTGACATTCAATTATTTCACCCTCATGACTGAATGCAACTTGTTCGTTCAAGCAGCTCTAAATTCACTGTTATGGAAATGTCACAAACAGACTTCTTTGATTTCTCATCTTTGCTTAAAGGGTGCATGGTACTAAGAAATAAAGACACTGACGGTTGTCAATTCCGATGGCTGGACAAAAGATGGCTTCGATATACGAAAGACTTGGCAATCGTTCAATACAAAGACAGCCTTGATAGAGCAGATCCATTTAAGACTATTGATTTCAACAGAAGAGGGGGTAAACTACCTTCGGAAGATCCAATTATAAAAAATCAACCAGTCCCTATTTCTAGACAGAAAAAAGCAGACATTATCTCGCTACTGCCTTTAATTCGTACCTTATTTCACAGTTTTTACTCACCCTGATCTTGTAAGTGATGATGAAGAAATAAATTAGTTCAAACTTCATGCTTTTGTTCTGTTAAAATTGTATTTTTAATGTTTATTTCATAATATAATAATATAATATTTATATGTGCACTTCATTTGAACCTTATAAGATAAGTCAATAAGACGTACCTAACTGGACAAGTCAATCAAAATCCAAAATTGTTTACATTTATGTTATTTTTAATTTGTATTGTAATACATGTATCCTATATACATAATTTTAATTAATAAAAGCTACATTTACTCATGCCTTTAATCTTAAAATAGTTTTTATCGCTTCCTAAAAAAACTCAAATTTGGACTTGACTGCTTTTGTCCGCCGACCACACCTTTATGCGCATATTTTTTACTCGCTAATTTGCCTAAATCTAGTTATGACATTAGTAATCATCCATTACTGCTATTAAACACACTTATTAAACATCTTCAAATTTTCAAACTATATACCCAATTTCTTCTGTCACACACTATTTCTTACGACATACAGTTATTTTAACTATGAGTCTTTAAAAATCCAATAGATTATGTCCATGCTAATGACCCTATAATCTGACTGGGCAACTCAATTAACTATCAATTAATTTACAGTATTACTTAATGTTTTAAGCATTGGAAGAAATAATTAAGGTTGCTGCATACGTTTAAATAATTTCTAAATATTTTGTCAATATATACCAAAAATATGATGACAGAAACATCGAAAATGAGTCTTTAATGAAATATGTGGGCATAAAAAAAAATATAAAGAATGGAAATAAGAAGTTATAAGTAAAATTATGAAACATAATTTTTCGACCAATTGGGGAAGTAAATGAGAGAGTATTTCACGATACTTCGATACGAAAACCTTTGGATCAAACAAGATTTCCACAAACACAGTTTAATATGGAATATACCATACATGCATATACAGACGATGTGAAAACCATTAAGAAATTAAATAAAAAGAAATTAAATACAATATAATAATTAATTGATATAATAAAAATATAGTATTAGTAAAATGTTGTCTGCTTTTTGGCACGAATCAAAAGTCCTATCCATATTCTTGCCTTTTCTTTAAAGGCTTAAATTTAGTGTCTTTTTCTTGAAATTAAAGTGTAACAATAAAACACTGAAAACTTTGTTTTCAAACTTCCACAAAATTTATTTTAACTTATCACTACAGCTGTTTCGGCTGATTGCCTTTCTCAACTGATCTATTTTTATTTTTGGCATGTGTTTGCATTTTATAGTCTCTAATGGAATAGGTTGAGGAGGGGAGAACTGTTTGTCTCAAGTTGGTCATTCAGAATTATATCTGTGTTTTTTAATTTGTTGATTTCCATAAATTCTAACAAGGATAGCTTAAGGCCTTTATTTTGAATGTGAAGAATTTTAAGTTCGTCATTAAAAGAATAATTGTGATCTAGAAGGTGAAGTGCGTATGTAGAATCTGTTTTTCTATTATTGAAAGCCCTTTTATGTTCTGCTATTCGTTTATTAAAGTTTCTACCAGTTTGACCGATGTAAGTTTTAGGGCAGTCGCTACATCTAAGTTTGTACACACCGCTGTTAAGTGTTTTTTATTTTGGCTCTTGTTGTTTTTTATATATTTGCCTAGGTTGTTATTTGTTCGAAAAGCTGGTATTATTCCTTTCATTTTTATGTGTTTAGCTATTTTAATTGATATTTTGCCTGTATATGTAATCGAGCAAAAGGTATTGTGTTTTTGGTACTCCACCAGAGAAAAATACATAAAATGAATTTCCATCAAGTTACGGTCGAATCCATCAATTATTTGAAATAAAAGTCATAGTCTTAAAACTTAGCACATAGGTTCCACTTGTTCTAACAAAAGAACGCCATTCAATTTGGAGTCGAAAGTTTTTCCTCTTCTTCTTTTCATATTCTTTTGCCTTCCTGTTTTCTTGAAACTTGGCACATTAAGTTCTGTAACGATCTTATTTTAGACTAGCCATAATATGAGAAGAAATTTACTAACATATCACTATTTCAAAATAAAAAAAATATAAATATAATATTCAAAACAGAAAAAAAAAACAAAGTATGTTATCCTATTTTTCGAAAAAAAATCGTGAAAATTAACAAAAGGTATTCAATAAGAAATTAAAGATTTACTATACATACATTCAATGAAGATGCTAATTTATCATTATATCAAAATTAAATGATCTTGATATTTTTAGGGGGAAGGGAAAACATCGACTTACCCAGAATCTGTACGCCGTAGAAAAAAATGTTTGAAAAATGAAATGCAGTTGAGATGATTTTGAACAAAAATATTTATTAGCACTTTTTGTGTACAATTAACCGTTCTCCCCGAAACAACACTTGAAGCGACCGGCGATTTTAAATGTCAGGTACGCGCGCAAATTAATTTTTTTAAATAAAATGTTAAAATGATAAAGTGCTAATACAAACATTTTTGTACAAATTTATCTTAACTGCATTTTTTGTTTGAAACATTTTTTTCTACGGCATTCTTGGTAAATTCTTGGTAGATTCTTGGTAAATTGATGTTTTTCGTTTTCCCCCCTTTTACGAGGGAGGGTTTAGAAACAAGTCTGGAGATAGAAGTGGCAAATGTTTTTTGTATATTTTTGAGGTCTCAAAATGGACATTTTCAGCAAAATTCAGCTTGTTCGTATGATTTTTAGAGCTCAAATCTCTGACAACTGGACTAATAGATTTTTTTAAAATACACTGATCGTTTACTATGT
This sequence comes from Diabrotica balteata, assembly GCA_918026665.1. Classification (NCBI taxonomy): domain Eukaryota; kingdom Metazoa; phylum Arthropoda; class Insecta; order Coleoptera; family Chrysomelidae; genus Diabrotica; species Diabrotica balteata. The sequence continues at coordinate 118,214,089 of OU898279.1, read as the reverse complement.
CTAATTTATCATTATATTAAAATTTAATAATCCTTATACTTTCACTTCTTTCTTCTTTAAATTTAAGTAAATATTATTTGATTTTTAACAATAAACGATGGTGAAGCCAGAAAATTTTTCCTTTTATATTATTTGCATCCATTGTTTTACCTGTCAACTATCTATGCACACCATTCTATTATGTACACCCACCAAAAAATCTAATTACAGCAGTTTATGGAATTAAAAATTACAAGGGTTGGGATTTTTGTTGTTTGCACAAACGGGCTAAGATCAACCCTCTAATTAATTTATTTACTTTTCTTAACTCCGCCTGTGATTGATGCTGAGTATTTGCAGTAGCCCAGCATCGTTACTGCTGATCCCAAGCCCGGATAAAGGAAGAGGGTTGATGGATAAAACACCAGTCAACGAAACAATTAAGAAATGATGTACTTGCCTCACAAGAGCATGACTTTCGTGAACACTTTTCCTTCAAGATTATTGTGCTCTTCTTGCCTTGTTTTGTGTAATTCTCATATAACTTGCTGTATTTCTATTCTCAACAGCGAATTAATGTCAATATCCGTTACATAAGCATTTCAAATCACGAACACTTCTTGAAATTGACCATTTGACAACCATGGACCATGGTTAAACATATCGCCGCTTGAATGTAAGAAATAGGTAACTCGAAATTTGGCTGTTTTGAGTTAGCTACTTCTTTAATAATACCGTTTCGAGTAGAATTGAATGCATAAACCAGGTAACTTGTAAAATGATTCAGACGACATCTATTGAAATTTGTAAAAAGTAGCTAGAGTTGTAATGAAGATTTCTTTAATGTAAAAATTAGATAACTGAAGATACCTACTTTTTACTGGAAAAGTTGCGGGATACATTTTTAAACAAAAACTAGGTAACTGAAAATACCTACTTTTAACAGGCTAATACATGTCTCAGTTCGATTGTTTGTGTCTTGAGATACGCACGAGTTTAAACAAAAATTGTAGTTATTTTAAAATAAAGATGTCTAGAGGTCTGAAAATGGTCGGAATGTGTAACTTAACAACTGAAGGTAAGATTGTGTTTATTTTTGAAACTTAAATTTAGTTAAATAGAATTTTATATAAGCATGTAAAATTTAAGGTTATAATTTGTATAATCCTATTATTTGTATATTCAGATATAGCACCAGGAGCTAATTATCTGTCTCCTAACCAGGAAAAATGTCCCCAGCATATTTTATATATGGGTAATACATTGGAAAAGCCCATTAGTCATCAAGAAGAAATTACTGAATGCTTTGAAACGAATGTAAATCTTGAATCAAATAAGATTGTTTCTCATGAATTGTCACCTAAAACTAATGTGAGCCTTGATCGGAATAATTGCCCATAAATTGCCATCAGCTAACGAAGAAGTGAACTTGGTATGTACGATGAAAAAAATAAACCTTTGTTTAAAAAGAAACAGCCGTTATCGTTAGTAAATATTTCATAGCAAATAGTTTGACTAAAGAAACGAAAAGAATATTTTAACGCATCTCAAGTCGGACTAGATATAAAATTTCTTGCGTTTAATTATTTTTATTAATCTATTAAATAATGATTTATGTTATTAACAAGTTGTTTTGTAACACACCAAGGGTAAAATTAGATTTATTTTTTAATATAACTAATTGCACATCAGTTCTAAGAGTATGTAAATAGTTGTTTTTTTACTTATTTTTGGGTATGGTTAATACTTGGATAACCAAAAAAAAACTAAATATTTATACCTACTTTTTTAATTCCGTTTAAAACGCATATGAACAGTGACGTTTATATTATTTCATATAATTTTTTTATTTTTTAGATCATCAAAATATTTATCAGATCGAGAACCCAATAGCCAACAACTTAAGCAGCGATGATTCTGGTAATGACTTTTCTCCATACGAGTCTGAATATAATCCAGAAAGCTCTGAGTATAACAATTGCAGTTCTTCAGATGATGATATAGTTTAAAAAAAGTATAAAAGTCAATTATATGGTATGGAAGAGCACCCTACTGAAACTGATAAGCCAAGAAGGAAACGAAAACAATCTTTTATGTATTCAAGAAATTTAAGAAAAAAAAATAGATTAGAAGGAAAAGAATATGTGTCAACAAAAGGAATTATAGTCCCTGCAGCTGAAGTAAAGCCTACATGCAAACAAACTTGCAGGTTTAAATGCTTTAAAATACCTGAAGCTGAGAGGCAAAAAATTTTTAACGCTTATTATGAACTTAAAGGTTATACGCGACAACGCGATTTTTTAAACGCAGATATTGATAAACATTCAAAAAAGTTTAGGACAACACAAGACGAGTCTAGAAGAACTTTTTCGATGATCTACTTTTTACCGATTGCTGGAAATAAAGTTAAGGTGTGTAAGACCATGTTCCTTAACACTCTGGGAATCAAAAAAGGTGTTGTAGATATAGCAATGAAAAAGCGTTCTGAACAAAACCTTGCAAATACTGACGGCAGAGGTAAAGGAAAAGGCAAAACTTTGGATCTAACTATGGTGGAAAATATCAAAAACCATATTAAGCGTTTTCCATGCGTTTCTTCTCACTACGTAAGAATGGATACATCCAGAAAATACTTAGATTCTACCTTAAATTTGGCAACTATGTACAGAATGTACAAATTCTGGTGTGAAGAAAATGATACACCTTCAGCAAAATTATCGGCGTATCGAAATATTTTTAAAGACAACTTTAATTTGGGATTTCATAAGCCAAGAAAAGATCGATGCCGCGTTTGTGTTGCATATGAAGAAGAAAAAAATCTAATAGAGAAAATGAGAGATGATCAAAAATTACATTTGAAAAATAAAGAAAATGCCAGAAGGGCCAAGACGCAAGATAAAGAAAACGCAATTGAAAACAAAACAATGGTAAGCTGTAATTTTGACTTGTAGCAAGTTTTACTCGCACCTAGTGACCCAAAAAATAATGCTCTGTTTTATAAAAGACGCTTATCTACATACAATTTTACAATCTACAATGTAGCAAACCGTCAGGGTGATTGTTTTATGTGGCATGAGGGTCAAGGAGCTAGGGGCAGTTGCGAAATAGCCAGCCTTATTTATAAGTACTTTTTGTCTCTATCCTCTTCCATTAATGAAGTGAGATGTTTTAGTGACCGCTGTGGTGGACAAAACTTGAACAAGTTTGTAGTTGCTATGTGCATGTATGCTGTGCAACACATTGAAAATATTAATAAAATTGAACTTAAATTTTTGACATCCGGTCACAGTGAAATGGAATGTGACTCAATGCATTCCACAATTCAAACAGAATTTAAACGAGTAGGAAAGGCTTTGTGGCCAGGTGATTGGAAGATGATAGCTAGAGGTGCTCGCAAAACAGGAGATAAACCTTATATTGTGCATGATGTTGAAACAAAAGATTTTTTTGATTGGAAAGCCTTTGTTAACAGTCATCTTACAATGAGAACCACTGACACTGAAAAGAATCCTGTTTTATTCCAAAAGATTTGATGGTTTCAATTTAGAAAGGAAAAACCTTATCAGTTTGAATTTAAAGAATCTTTTGAAGAAACCGACTTTAGATTAGTAGATTGTCAAAAAAGAACTTTACGTAGACATGTAATAGAATTAGATCCATGTTATCCTCAAGGTCATCCAATTTCTGAAATGAAGTATAATGACTTAATTTCTTTGTTTTCTCTTAAGCCACCCGCTTTACCTCAAGAATTTTATAATTTTTATTTCCACCTACCTCATGGTGGCACGACTGAAGAAGATGAATAAAAATTTTAATATTTTCTGTTACACCTGAGAACACCATTAAAGAAAAATAATATTTTTTATTTTTATTAATATCTTTAAATCCGAATACATTAAGTTTTTTTAGTTAGCTCTGTAAATTTTTTATTTGAATAAATATACAATATTTGTGTAAGAAGTAGGTATCTTTTATTTTTTTGCAAAAAAACCATTAAAAAAAATTTAAAGTGTAATGATTGCCTAGATATTTTGGCCCATACCAATTTAAAACAAAATAAATAAAACACAATGACAAAATTTCCTCAGATTATACTGCAATTTTGCTTACTAAAATCAGTTTCAACTGTTTGCTTCCATTCCTAAAAATATTAAAAATTGAGTTACCTAGTACTTACATTCAGGCGGCGATATTATTAATAGTAGATAAGTGTTAACTCTAATTTTGGGTATAGAATAAGATTTTATCTCGCTTGTACGTAAGATAGTGATTGCTGGTGATACCTTGTTAGAGAACTGTCTGGTAATATTACCTTTGTGATTCCTCTGGGTTTCCCTGTTTGTTTACTTGGTGCTGAGTTTATTGATTTTTTACTTGACTTTCTTGTTTTCTTCTCTAAATTACTCCTCGATTCTTACAACAATTCATTGATCCATTCTTTCTTCTTGCCGTTTTGACTTGAATAATAAAATAATTCTCAAAAAATAGGTATGAACGCCTGGAATCCATATTTTGCAGAATTCTTCTAAAGCACTTTCACATTCGCATTTGTGAGTTTTTCCAAGAAAAATAAACCCAGTTTTATCTACATTATAGCACGCATACTACTTACTGTAAATATGTCTTTCCAAACTTCAAATAATAAAGAAATCTGCTAGCGATTGAATAAAACAAGATCAAAATACAGTTGGGAGAGAAAATTTGCTAGAATGTGAATGTAGGGCGTCTAGAAAGTGTTTGTGCAATATAAAATACTGTAAATACATATCCTTACACATTTTTACTCCCAAAGTTTCTTCGAAGTTTCCGAATATCAGCCCCGGGCCAAATTTAACCGAAATGAAGTAGCTATAAATTTCCCGTTTTCTAATCTATACCGAACGAACTGGCGCCGCTGCACCTTAAAGCCCATGTCGCATGCCGAGCCGTCCATCCGCTTTAAGAAAGTACGAGGATTGGAGCAGCTCTCGCCGTCTCTACGCTATCTCCTTTAAACCGGCGCTACTCTGCTTACTCGCAGGCGGCCGCGGCCGTGCCGAGCGACGGACTCGACTGGCTGCGGCTCCCCTCTTAGTAAGAGCGCTTAGTAGTCAAAACCATATCAAGAAATTTTAAATTTAAGGTTTTTTTCAAAAAAAAAATCGCATTATTATTTACATATACCATCTGGGTCATCAGCGATATTTATTAATTCATAGTAATTTGTATATAAATGATTTATGTAAGTAGTTAAACAAATTTTAGTTTTCACCTATCACAGGAAACACTGATATTGAGTCTTCTGACTGCTTATTTGAATATTTAATTTAGATAATAGTTATAGAATATCAGAATAATAAAGAATAAAATATATTAGAATAATAAAGCTAATAGTTTGACAGATGACAGATCGAGAATTTGTGATGATAAAGGAGATAGGTAATAGTTTGACAGATGACAGATAGAGAATTTGTGATGATAAAGGAGAGAGTTTACCCAAAATAGAGAATATTTTAAATATTGTGTTTATATGGTATTAAGCCAGAATTAATTGTAATAATAAATACATTTTTAACTAAAAACTCTGGAAATAGTTTTCGAAAAACTCTGGAAATCGAAAGAATGCGACCAATTTGTGGCAATAATGTTGAAATTCTGAGGTTTCCAGAGCAACAACTAACACATCCACGGAGGAAGCTAAGTTACCTGAGGAAAGGAATACTAAACCTTTAGAACGTAACAACAAGAAAAAGGTTAATGCGAGTTAATAGTAAAATAAAGGTAGAAGGTATCGGCATAGCTCGCAACAAAGAAAAAAATATATATAATAAAATATGTATATAAGATGGAAGGCAATCATATATACGTATTTCTGACTATTGGTCGTCTTCAGTACGGTGCAGTCAAGTTAGAAAAGGTGCATGTTAACTTGGGAAAGGATCACTACAGGAGCAATGTAACTAACTTGGCTAACTGGCTAACTTGGCTGCACCTTACTGAAGACGATCACTAGTCAGAAATACGTATATACGGTTGCCTTCCATCTTACTATACATATTTTATTATATATAGTTTTTCTTTGTTCAGAGCTATGCCGATACCTTTATTTTTAATTTATAATAATTATTATTTATATTAATTATTTTATTTATATATTATTATTAGTTAATTATAATTTATAATTAACTTTACGAGTTACCGAACATGACATGGACGAACATGACCTCCATAGGGTTTCAGGGCTGCTACAAATAAGATTAAATGGGCAAATGTAATGGCCAACGTCCTCAAAGGATAAAGCACCGTAAGAAGAAGAATTAACTTTGTTCAGCAGTATTTTTTTTTGAGTTATCAATATGCTCTGCTAAACAACACTATTACAGCAAAGGTTTATTCTTTTATTTCAACAGATAAGTATGTAGTTGATGAGTTGCTTTACTATAATTGACATTGTCTCTTTCAGGTGTAACTTTATTAATTTATCCACATATGTGTATTGTATAATATGTCTTATTGTTAGAGCTTACCGTGTGACATAAGTTTGTTCCCGTCTTGTAACCATATGTATCTTTCTCGTATTGTTTTTGTCTTATTTCCTTTCCGTTTGTATCTTTCCCGTTATCGTTCTTATCTTATCTTCTACCCATTATCTTATTTACTAGGTTTCCCTATTCCTTTCAAAATAGGGTGATGCCCAAATTTTTTCCCATTTCTTCTCAATCTCACTCGTTTATTTTCTGTAGTCTAGCCCTGTCGAACCTCGACCAAGGTACTACCCGACCCTACCAGACTAAAGCACATACTTTAATATCGTTCTTTCCGTAAACCTCCCTTCTGTTTATAAAGAGGGTCCAAGGTCATATTCTATTTGACCAGATTTTTGCATATTTCTGGTTCTTTTATGTAGATATGTTTTTCTTCCAAGTTTCCTCTTCATGTTCCTCCATTTATAATGGATATAAAGAGAAAATTAAATATGGAAAGAGATACAGGAAGTAGAAAATGTAAAACGTATAAGGTAAGATGGGGCAAGTGCATTATCGGGGCAAGTGCAGAACATTATCATAAAAACCTATCACTTTTGAAATATGGGCTGCCATCTATTATTTGGTATCTTTAATACCCGTGACAACAGTCTTTAACAACAGCGAGCTGCTTTATTACGTTTCACTGATGTTATAGGTACGGTAGTGTCACTTGTGTTTTGCAACTTCTCGAGCAAGGTCACTGATAAAAATTAATCCATTTATATCTACCGAATCTGTGAACATCTTTATATTATTTTTGGTAGGTAAGTATCTTAGGCACAATAGTTTATGATAAACATAATATATTTTTTAAATATTTACTTTTTGACAGTTTTTATTGTTGTACCGCTCTTGCCCCACGTATTTTTAAAGTCGGGGCTAGTGCGGATAAAATTGTGGGGTAAGAGCGGCACATATTACGCACTTGCCCCAAATCTCACACAGTTTTTCTTTATGCTTTTAGTTCCACCATGGTGAGAAATTACATTCGCAGAAGTAGCAGGGGCAAAGGATATACGAAAGAGAGTTTAAAAATTGCACTGTCGGCAATTAAATCTGGGCAAATGACTTTATACCGAGCTACTAAATTGTACACAATTCCAAGAAGTACTCTCCATGATCACCTTAAAGGTAGGAGAGGACAAAAAAGTTCCAGCTCAACAGGAAGAAGAAAAACTAGCAAATGGCCTTCGTACTATGGAAAAATGGGGTTTTGGCCTTTCTAGAAAAGAAGTGTTGCAGGTTGTAGCTGACTTCGTCAAAGAGAATAACATTAAGACACAGTTTAAAGATGGTAAACCAGGAGAAGATTGGTTTCTTAATTTCAAGCGTAGACATAACCTCTCTATTAAAAAACCCCAGAGTGTTGAATTTGCTAGAAAAAAAAACCTTGACCCATTCCTGATCTACAACTATTTTGATTTACTTGAAAACGTTATAGAAGAACTTGGTTTACAAGAACGCCCGTCGCAAATTTGGAACTTGGATGAAAGCAGTTTTTGCACAGATCCGTCAAAAAAAAATTGTCGGACAAAGGGGAGCTCCATCCACAAGAACTATTAGTGGGCCTGGCAAACAAAATACAACTGTTCTTATGTGCTGCAGCGCAAGTGGCAAAAAAGCACCTCCGCATATTGTCTTCAAAGGTAAACATGTTTGGGACTAGTGGACTGCTTCGCGTGGCACGGAGTTTTTAGATACTACCTACGCTGCCACTCCTAAAGGATGGATGGAGACAACTGTATTTAGAAACTATTTTGAAAACAGTTTTTTAAAGTTTATTGGTTCAGAACGACCGGTATTAGTAATTTACGACGGACACGCGAGTCATCTTGAAGCAGATGTCATAAATATAGCTGTTGAAAACCGTATTACGATACTTAAGCTCCCTCCTCACACCAGTCATGTACTCCAGCCCTTAGATTTGTGTGTATTTAAATCACTGAAGACCCGTTGGGATGCTAAACTTGTTGAATGGCAGAGAAGAAATGTGGGGGCCGCTGTAAAAAAAAGTATATTTTCCAAGATGATAGGAGAAATATGGCAGGAAACCAGGCCCGAAATATTAGTGAGTGGTTTCATTAAAGCAGGAATAGTTCCGCTGAATAGGAATATTATTCAGCAAGATTAATTTGACCCAGTGGCTCTCCAACGTTGGCAAAAAACCCGTAACGTGGCTAGGTTTGATGGTCCTGACTTAACTTTGCCTAGTACGTCAGCAAAAAATAATGAAAATCCAATCACAGTCGAAGCACAGTCAACTTCCAGCTCGACAGATATACAAACATTTCAAGAAACTGAGAAGATTCTGGATGTTTCATTCGAAGAGTTGTTATTGAGGTCAACCAAACGTGAAAACAATTCTAATTCGAAGAAAAGAAAACGCGTGTGCTTGGGTGCAGAGGTAATAACAAGAGCCGATGTTGAAAAAATTTTAAGTTTAAATACAACAAAAAAATATAAACCAGAAAAAAAAAATTAAAAAGATTTACAAAAAAAAAAATTGCTGAAAGCAGTTCCGAAAATGATAATAGTTCTTGGTACAGTGATTCAAGCGAAAACAGAATTGTTGAATTTGACGAGCTAAGCAAAAGTGATTTGGAAGAGTTTGATGAAAAAAACCCTACTGACAAACTTACATTTACCAAAATACAAATTGGGGATTTTGTATTAGTAAATTTTCCTGGAAAAAAGAAAATGTTCAAATATGTTTGTTTGGTGAAACAACTGATCAATGGTGATGAAGCCTAAGTAACAGGCTTGAAAAGGCTCACAAATAAGTGCCATTTTATTTTAAAACCCAACGATGTCTGCACTATTCTACTGTCGGACATAGAAACAAAACTACCTGTTCCAAAAATATCAATAACTGCTGATTACGAAAAGTATATTTTTGAGACTGCACCTGAAGTGTTTGAAGCATAGCATAAGTATTTTTTCCAATTATTATTATTTTTTGTTACTGTTAACAGGATTTATTCATTCTGGTACGTTTAGTTTATGTTTTTATTTTAAATAAATATTTTTCAGTCAAAATATCTGAAATTGTTTTGACTCTCTCCTAAAAAATATTTCGTAGCATTTTTTTCTTAATATTTTATTAAAGTTAAGCATAAAGAATAAAAATTACATATATGTAAGATTTCTGCACTAGCCCCGTATGGATAATATTATTAGCAAAAATAATGGCACATTCTACTCTTACCCCGGATCAGTGGGGCAAGTGCGTAACATGTACTTGCGAAAAAAAAAATGTATAGGCAAATTTGGTAGGTAATGTATTTTTGTTATCTAAATAGTTTTAATTGGTCGGTTAATAATCACAATTATACGACAGAAGTTTAAAAAAATCTTAATTTGAAAGAGGCAATTTTTGTAGTTAAATGAATATTAACTTGCCTAAGATGTGGCACTTGCCCCATCTTACCTTACGTAATATTAACACAAGGCAAAGTTTTGAACCTTTAGTTTTGAACAGCTGCTATAATGCGAGTTTCTAGAAAGGGTATCAGCATTTAAATAGATTTTTCTTGCAATCTGCGCATAATAATATAATACCTTAATAATATTCTTGTAATCGCTTGTAGCTTCCTGACTGTTCTCTTAATGTCTTGTGATTGCGATGAATATGACCTACTCCGCTACCATAACTGTACTCACGTTTGTTTGGCATCGTGTCACGAATTTTCCAACCATTTCTTTCAGACGTTCATCGTTTTGATCGACTCTCTCCAGTATCTAAACTTCATAGTGTAGAAAAGTGACTTGCTGAAATGAAAAAGTTACTATGCTTGCAAGAAACAATGAAAAGGACTTTTAGTTTCTCAAGGAATCTATCTTCTTAAACTTATGAAAAATCGTTTTTTTCCTTGTATGATTTCTTAACTATACAATGCCTAGATAGTAACCAAACATGAATGTTTGTCATTAACATCATGATCTTTTTATTTATACATAACCTTTCATAATCAAACCAATGTTTTCGTATTTAGCATTAAGTGATGCCATTCCTAAGTTTCCTCGTCAATCATTTCGTGCTATTATTTTTTGTCACTCGACTCATCCATCCACATGCTACATGCAGTCATTGTTCTTGTTCGACATTATCTCGAGAGTTACGTTAGCATTTATCTCTTAGTATACAATAAGCGCCCATATTATTAATCGCTCTTTCTCCCTCTCTCACACACAAACGAAATGAATGCAGCCTAGCGCAGAACTGTTCGAGATATCGGCCTGTTTGATTAACTGTTAGGTAATTTTCAAGATTACGCGATTGTTACTGCCACGATCGTCTCTTGTCTTATGATACGATTTTCCGTTTTTCTTATTACTGCTAATGCCGTCGCCGCCTGTTTTTATGTGGTGTTTTTTGCTGTTTTCTTAGTGCCCATTCGATCTAATTTTTGGCGAATGCATCAGGATGTAGGTTTATTTTGGAAAGTGCTAGTTTTATGGTTTTAGTGTTTAAGTTGATGGTTATGGTGAAGATTTTCGGTTTCTTCGCGGTGGTCGTCGGATGTTTATAGAGGTTTAACAATGGTGGGTGTGAATGTGATGACTTTTATGGGTGGATTCCGGTGTTAAGGTTGTTCTTTCGAATTAACAGTTTCAGTTAACAAACTACATTTTCGTTTATACTCCGATTTATATAGATTTTTCCAGAAAATGTGTGGTTGGAAAATAAATCCCGAACATGAAGGAACTATTTGGTTTTTCAGAGAATTTTGAAACAACGCTAGGCAAAGAAAAACTGAACACCCTCATCTTTTTATAGTTTGGATAATTTACGTCCTCATATTGCGTAACTTCATAAGATTTCGAAATATTTTTCTATAATTTTAGATTCATTTTGTTCTAGGTAGTTCTGGCCTCTCTTTTTTAATAATTTTTTCAGGAATCTATTTAAAAAAGATTTTACAGCAATTATGAGCCTATGGTTAGCGATATTTTAAAACTACAAATTTTGTTGAAACTCATTGTGTACAGGAACACAAATTTAAACTATTTCTTTAAATAATTGGTATTTCAGTATATTATAATTATTTTAGCATTACTAATGACAGGATAAAGATAAAATTACGGAAGAAACTCTAGGGAATAATTTTTTTCTATAAAATATTTAGTGATCAAATTATTTAAAATAAATTTTTCACTGTAAAGCACTTTTTTCGGAAATAATTGATAAGTATTGGAGCTGATCTCGGTAACTGAGCATCTCCTATAGGTTTCCGCTCAGAGTTCTTTTTTCGCTTATTATTAAGATAAGAATAGTCTATGAGCATATATTTAATTAATAGAGTCACAATTTTGAAATTTCACCAACAGAAGAAGCATTGTTCTTTTTCTTCTTTTTATATAGACATTACTGTCTGTTTTTCAATGTGCCTCCAGTAAGTTGTCATTCCATCGTTTTCGTGGTCTTCCTACTGATCGTCTTCCTATTGGGACACCGTCTCTTGCCGTCGTCTTTACTACTCTATTTGGTGTCATTCGGCTTATATGATCGTTACATTTTACAGTCGGTTCACAATTTGTCGATAGCTCACTACAAGTTTAACCCTAATTAGAGAACTGAAATACAAAGAGGATAGGTAATACGATATAATAGTAAAAACCAACCTGAAACTGACGGTTTAAAATGTTTTCGACTAACCCACCTTGTATCTAAAGGAATAAACTACAGCAATCAACCTTATAATCCGATTACGAAGGTATTTTGGTTACAAATGACCGACCAGTGTCGTAGAGTACATGATTGAAACATTTATTTGAACTAAATAAATATATTTATTAAATTGTATTTTTTTTAATAAAACTTCTTTATTTTATTCAAAAATAAAAAGTTGCTTGCCATTTGTAAAAGATACATTTATTTAATTAAGGGGAAAGGCGCCAAATGTCGCCTGACAAAATTTTCAATGTGTTTTAAATGTATCAATTATTTTCGAATCCGGAGAAAACTAATAAATATTTTTGAAAAATTTAAACACAGAATGAAAGATTACATTATTACTGAGGGCAAAAAGTCCCTGAAAACTTCTACAATGTTTATTTTAATATGTTATGTAGCAGGGGTGAAAATAAAAGAGAACAGTACAGCTTGTATTTTATATGACGTATTTTTTCTAGCCACATAACTTTTCATTTGTGCCCAAATGAGTTCAATTGGATTTATTTCGCAATAGTAGGGTGAAAGTCTAAGAACTGTGATGTTTCGCCTTTCCGCCATTTTGTCAACTACGTATTTCTTGAACTTAGATTTGTGTTGCCGGGCAATTTTTAAAAGTTCTGCTTTTACCATTCCATCTTCGTAAGGCAGATACTTATTCCGCAGCCAGTCAAGAATATCCTGTTTCCCACGCAGTCGTTGGAAGTCTTTCTACTAGTCGTGAATGATAAGGTGCATTATGTAATACTATAATTGAATTTGGTGGTATGTGTTCAATCATCTGCTCAAAACACTCTTCGAAAACATCAGCTGTCATCTCCTCCTGATAGTCTTTTGTGCTTTTGGACTGAAATTCCAACAAACCATGCTTAACAAATCCTTTTTCACTGCCAAGGTGATAAATTATTAATCTACTGCCTTTACCAGAAGGTGGGGAGATACCAGTAAACCAACCTTCCGTAAAGACTTGCCTGGACCTTAATATATTTTTATCTGACCAAATTTTTTTAGAGTATGACCTGAGTTTATCCACGTTTCATCCTGGTATAAGATTGACCTTCCTTCAGCCCGGAATTTTCGTATAGATCTTAGATAATTTCTTCTCCAACGTATTATCTCCTCTCGGTCAATCAAAAGTGATTTTCGGTCTGATTTCTCCCAACGGAAATTTAATTCTTATAAAACTTGCCACAATTTAGTTCGTCCGATATAAGGCAAATCCGGGTCGTCTCTAACTTTTTGTAAAATTTTGTTTAGGTTTGGTATTTCTTTAAAAAAAAAAATCCATGAATTTTCCTTCGAATACCATTTTTGGCAAATTCATCAATTTCAATAGGCTTTTTCACTCTCTTTAAGTGTTCGTTTGTGTTTGGGTTAGCGTTTTTGTTTTTGTCTTTCTGACGGGAACTTATATAGTTTACTCCCCTACGCCAGTCATGTTGGCACAACTTTCGACTGTGTTGCGAAGAGTGTTTGTGGGATTCTGAGAAACCAGAACATCGTAAACATTCAGGACAATAGTCTTCTCTCTTGCTGAATAGATAAACTTACTGAATGTACGCAATAGCACCGGTGTAAAACTTGATGATGTTGATGATGAAGCCATCACAAACAATCCAACAAAACAAGCACGAGCGAAAGGTACGCATATGTTCGTAGGTATACGGAATAAAAAATCTCTCACGCACTGCATATAATTCGCAAAAGAAATATTCGAGACGCTAATTACTGCCATAGACGCGGAAACACCGACGAGCCGTTAATTACATGCGATCAAAAACGTACTAAACAAAACATTGTTTTCGTTCGTAATAACTTCACCCTTTCAAGTTAAGTTTCGAATATAAACTGAACAGACAAGGCACGTGGCCAAAGCCGGTATCTTTATACCCAATATATTATTAAAAATCTGGGGAATTCCATCCTAATTATCTTGCAACGAATAGTACCTTCGGATATGAATTCCAGGTTTTCTAGTAAAGTGATTAATCGCGAAGAGTAGTATGCAAATATCCAAAGAGACAAGGTATTCTTACTTACAAAATTGTTAATGGTTAAATTCTTATTTTTGTTAATATAATATAATAACCAACATTAGCCGTCAAAGTTTTAATTGTTTTTTGCTAAATATATTGGTATTAAAACATTATTAATATTAATTTTAATGAATAAACACCTCAGGAACGCCTATGATGATACAAATTTTACGACCGTTTTATGACTTTGAAGCACATTTCGTGCTATCAACAATTTGTGAACGGATAATACTCTTCTATTTTTTCCCAGTTTTTGATGTTCTCCACCTTGCATCTGTGTCGTATATCTGTACTTCTAGCTCTGTCCCATAGTGTCTTACCATCAATTTTTCTAAGTGTTTTTATCTCTGCTGTTTCTAACATCTTTTTTGTCCTCTCTGTGTCAGGTCTTGTTTCTGTCTGAATATTAGTTAACAAACAGTAATTTGTCTAGTAGGGCAGCTATTGTGAAAAAAATTGAGGAAAACTTGACATAAACCAGGGTAAAAAAATGAGAAAATTGTGACCATACATACAAAGTACAAAAAAGTAGAGAGTGTCTTTAGTATAAAGAGTAGTTAGAGTATAAAGTATCTTTAGATATTTTATACTTATTGGATAACGCAAAAACAAAATACCTATCCAATTTTTTCTCATATTCCTTCTCAATTAAATTAATCAACATCATTTATTTAAAGTAGTTTTGATTGATATTTACTTGACCATTACATTTACTAAAATTAAATACAAATAATGCAATCAAAATAAAATTGAATTAAATTTATAAAACGAATAATTTTCACAATTAACAAAACATACAACTCGAATTAACAAAAAGCTTACTCGTACTCGGTTCAGTTATTTTTACGAAATATACTAATTATCTGTTCATTCAATAAAAGCACCACTTTGATGTATATATATTTTAAATAAAATGTAATAAATTAATGACATTGGTTCAAAAATCTAATCATTATAGTCAACAACAAATATTAAATTATATTAGTTGTAGTTCTAAGCTTTGGTTCAACCAGACAGAAAAAAAAAGTAGATAGTGATATCATTATAACGTTATATCCGTCACATATTTATTTTTCTTTAAATAATTGTTTTAATTCAATTTATTTCGATTTTATTCGTTTATTCACTTTTCTCTTTCATCTTACTATTTTTATTCTAAAAATAATTGGCGCGCAACTCTTCATTCAACTTTCTATTTACTAAATATTTTGTCATAATCTAAATTCCAATTTTAATTTTCACATAGTATTTTAATTCCCTGTATTCACACCCCATCATGTTCTATAAGATCAAACATATTATAAATTTCTATGCAACACTTTAGCCGACAAAATATATTTGTCAGTTGGCAGCTCTGTTCGATGCTTGCATTAAGTGATCATGCGACCTTGCATCTTTTAAGCGGTCAGGGTATAGAAGAAGTACTGCCAACTTAAACCTCTAAAAATACGCTGCATATGAAAACGAATCTTTATTTTGGTCTACTCTCTACATTTGATTTGTGTCGAACTTTCCATCTCACTACATATAAAAGAAAGTACAAGAAACGACCGAAAATATACTGTAATCAAGAAAAACAATTTAAAATATTACCGGAAAATTGAATTTGTCGGCAATGTATTGTACCCCGTAATTGCTTGTGATTGGAAACTGATGAAGTTGCTTTATGCGGTAGAAGCCATCAAACAGATATATTGGTACAAATAACGAGGTTAATACAAAAGGAAATTGTACAAAAATAAATAAAATGAGGAAATTTACTAAGCAGCCTGGTTTATTTTAGATACACTATAGATATAATGCATACATTCAAAATGCAATTTTAGTAAATGTAATGGTTAAGTAAATATAAGTCAAAACTATAAGGAGAAAAATGGGAAAGCTATGTTTTGTTTTTGCCTTATCCAATAAATAAATAAGAACCTTGAAGTTCTTATTTACCTTCATAATTCTTTCATTTTATTCTTGTTTGAGTCAAGTTTTCGTCAATTTTTTCAATCCTAATTCATCCTCAAACAATAGCTGTCATATTAGACCAATGGATAACCTACATAGGTTTGATAAAATCTATTATTAAAAATTATTTTTTATCGTATTTCAAGGTATTTTGTTGTTGTTTTTATCGGGTTTATTTCAAAATAAATCAATAAATCATTGAATTTATTCACGAAGCTAAAAGTTTTATTATTATTATTATTATTAACATATTATTAAAAATAAATTAATATGTAGTAAAATACCCCAATCGAAATACACCTGATAGACGATTATTTCTGACCATTGATTGTCGTTTACGAGAAACGGGCACATTCCAACCGCAAGTTGCTGGTAATAGTGGCCATCCAATAATGGATGCAACTGGTGAAGATATTTTAGAAATCATTGAAAAAGTCCCTGGAACAAGTACAAGGGTAATAGCTGCTCAACTAAATGTTCCTCACGTAAGGGTTTGGAGGCGTTTGAAGACTCAAACGCCTCCTGCCGCTTAAACCCTATCACTTAACAACGGTTCAAGAGTTGTTGGTTGGAGATTATCCCAAAGGGTTGAATTTGGTTGTTAATGGAAAACACTCGAAATGTTAATTTTATTAGAAATATTTTGTTTACCGACGAGGCTACCTTCAGTAGAAATGAAAACAAACCATCATAACGAGCACATTTGGACCGACAAAATCCTCACGCCAAAAAATCGACTCATCATCAAAGGACTTTCAAAGTTAATGTTTGGACAGGAATTGTGGATAACAATCTAATAGGCCCAGTATTTCTTCCCAACAATTTAAATGGTGATAATTGTTTGCAGTTCTTTACAACGATTTACAAGAGTATTTGGAAGAGTGAATATTGCAACAAGGCAAAATATGTGGTTTCTACAAAATCGCTCTTCACCGCATTACAGTAATGAAATCCGGGAATACCTTTGCAGGCAGCATCCTGGTCGGTGAATTGGAAGGGGTCGTGACACACCTATTTCTTGGCCACCCAGAAGTCCAGGTTTTAACCCCATGGACTTTATGAACGAGAAAGTGTATTCTGTAACAATAGACGACGAACAACAATTGAGGGTTAGAATAATTGACGCTGCAAATCAATTTCGTCAAAAAAATATGATTTTTCAGCGCGTTCGGTTTTCCTTATTAAAACGATACCGAATGGGTATTGAAGAAAATGGGGGTCATTTTGAACATTTATTGTAATATATTTATAGAGGTTATAGAGATTTTTTGTACTTGTTAATTCATTTAAGCCATTTATTTAGTTGCACGTAATTTTTTAAAGGGTAATGAAAAGGGCCGTAATTCAATAAAAACTGTTTTTTGAAAAAAGTGATGAGGCAAAAACATTTTTTTAAAATAATGTGTTAAACTAACGATTCATTCGATTTGAACGTACTCAAAAGTTTGAGGGGATTTAGGGCAGCACAACCGCCTTAAAATTTTTCTGTGCGCTTAGATTTTGTTCTTTCCTTTTTATGAAAAATGCGTTCAGAACAAGAAAGTAACGTGTCCATTTTTATTACAAAATGTCACAAAATTTATTTTTGTCCCCGGAATGAGTGATTTAATGTATGACATACCTTTTTTAAAAACCCTGTATTATACAAAAGAATGAAGTGAAAATTGGTCGATTTCGTTATGAATATTTTATTATTTCAACCTTATTTTTTTTATTAATATTAATGGTATACATTTTAATTAAACACAGATTAGAATACTCTGCATTCCATATATTTCATAAAATTGATGCGCCTGTCTTTTATATTAAATGGTTGACTCATCTTTTCATAAAGACGCGGCAATACTTTCTAATTAATCCACTTAATTCTTTTTAAGCCATAAATTCGATGCTGCTAATTACACTTCTATAGAACCGAAGCTGCCATATTTAAAATCCTCAAAAACAACCTCCCCATACAGGAAATAACATCAACGTACGAAATTAAACCATTTGCTTTGTGTGTGGCGGAGGAGAGGAAGCCATCACATTCTAATTCGTACTCCGTACGAAAATAAGCGGTAGACTGTGACGCTAAAGGGCCCTTTCGCCAAAAGATCAGAGTGCCTTCCTATCCCATATGTTTTGCGAGGCTCAAAAATTCAAAATGGCGCCGGTTGCTGGTTATACTCGCTGCCCTATTAATAATAATGGTCCCAGGGTGCAGTTACCCTTCGTGTGTATATCTGCCCTTACCCACCCCAAGTTTTCGAACGCACAGAGGGATGGGGTGGCCGATATACTATTACACAATATAATAATCATCGGAAATGTGCAGCGAGTGTGTTCTCGGGACCATTTCGAATGGGGTTCGAAATGCATTTGGAATTAATCAATGGCGGCATCATCAGCTTCTTTCCTATAAGTGTGCATTCAAAAATATCGATCCAAGCCTCACTCTTTATATTAAATATTGTATTTATATTTTAGAACAGACAATGTGATTGGTAGTTTGCTTTCATTCAGTAGTAGCTATGCTGTTCTTTTTGCGATGTGCATTACATTGTATAGAAGCAGAACAAATCATACTTTACTACGCTTAGCAAGTTTTTTTTTAATTATTATCATAATTTCTGTCATCACATATATATCATTTTCCTTATTTCAATTTCAAATACAATAAAACCTCTCTAAGACGAACATCAAGGCAGACGCCAAAAATTCAAGTTTAATTAATCAAAGATTAATTCTTACTAATTTTGAGTTAGAGAGGTGAAAATAAAACAAAAAATCAATTTACGTAGGTAACAAATATATTTTATTTCTTATAAAACAAACTTATTTCAAAACATGACATTAAAAATTTCAGTATTTTTTTTGCTTTAGATAATTCGGTTGTTCGGTAAAAACAGCAGAAAATTCTTACTCTTTAGAATAATTGCTAGTTTGCTCCACAAAATTCCGTTAAGTATTCAATGCTGTTCTTGCCTCTTTGATGAAAATCCAAAGAGAGCATGTAATATTATTCAAGTCTTCTACAATATCTAAATCATTAGTATCTATTTTCTGAGCTACTGAAGCCATTTTCAAAGCTTGCAATACGTTATAGTAGCATTCTTTTTTCTTTCATGTATTTAACATGTTCCTGACAAATTCTCCTGACAAAAAATGGTGTACTCACATTGTCGCTAAATTTCAGTAGCTTATTTTTATTCGAACTATAGAGGTAGGTATGTAATAACTTTCAAATAATTGAGTTCTAAGGGTTGTAGAATAAAACATTGTTATATTCGAGATATAGAGGTCCAATCTAATTTTTCGAGTTCTAGAGGAAAAATATGTACCAAAATGGCTTGCAGGGACTCACTGATTATTTTGATTCATAGAGATTTCGAGTAATGAATGCTTTGGGGTTTGAAGGGCAGAGAACAAACCATTTTTAAGAGATTTTACTAAGCTGACTACTACGCAGAAAGCCGGAGATAGAATTCCGGCGCGCACCGGCGAGAATATCAAGATACTTTTAAATATTTACAGACCCCAGGTCGACTTAGCCTAAATAAAATGAATACCTTGGGTAAAACGAGGAGCAATAATAAGCCGTTGAAGCGTATTAGCACTGACCCTGCTAACTTACTTGTATACTGTAGGTCCAAGAGATTGTAGACTGCTGTGCTATAATCTTAAAACCCCACTAGCGGGATAAAGAGGGACTATTATTATAAACAAAATGATTTTCTCTGCCTGTTCCTCGTCTAGCCCAAAGAGGTCTTTTTAGAACCTGATCTGGTAACACCTAACTATCACTTAACTCCGCAACGAACCCTCTCAGAAGGATAAAACTTTTGAACTATAATATAGATATCATCATCATCAACCTGTATGCGTCCACTGCTGGACATAGGTCTCCCTCATATAAAAAGATCTTCCATTGTGAAAAGGTCTCCAGGAAAAAGTGAAATCCAAATGCAATAGACAACAAAATCATTTCGGTATACTTAGATGAAGAGTTAATGATAAAGCCATTAAATATGCAATAAATATAGTCGTACTGCCTTATTTTTATTAGGACAGCAGAAAAGAGTTCATCAGATGAAAGTGTGGAAAACAGAAACGACTTAGATGATACAATTCACCCAAATCTGACATAAATACCTGCTTCTTTAAGTATGTACTAATGAGTACTACATCATGCATGTAGAAAAAAAATGTTAATTAAGAATAACATGAGAACTAATTAATTGAAATTATTTATATGCTAATTATAAAAAACTCTGAAGTTCCTTGAAATTTAATGCAAAAAAGTTTGTACAACTTGCTATACTGACTTGTTCTTGAGTGTAATATTTGATAGTGTACCGTTTTTAAATTGTTGTGGTTCCCACAAATGCTTAAATAACCCACGATATATAGATAAAAAAGTAAACAGGGTTCATAGAGAATTATATTGTACAAATTTTAATTATATCATTTGGCATTCAAATTTGTACTGTCTTACTTGTTTAAAAATTTTTTTGTTAATTTTTTAAAATGTTAATTAAGAAAAATTGTCTTTGTTGTGTTTTTACTTTTTATATATTTTTTTTATGCTTATGACAACTTTCAAGTAAAAATATATATAATTTGTTTAAACAATATAATATCTACCCCCTCTGTGGCTCAGTGGTAAGAGCGCCTACCTTTGAACCTAAAGGTCGTGAGTTCGAATCCCACCTGGGTGGAAATTTTCGTTTATTAAAAATTAATAAATGATAATAATTTCTATCCTTGTGCGATCGGTACTCACCAGAGGGACCGCAGACGTTCGGATACAATTAGCGTCTCTTAGCAAAGACAATGACGTCGACTTTGCTAAGTATCAAGACAATTACTGTACACACAAACACACACACTACACTAGGTACCTGACTGTACCATGCCAATGACCATAGTTGTCGTTGTTAACTCAATAATAATAACTTTCAAGTAAATTTTCAGGGACGTTTACAAAAGAACTTCACATCCAGACTTTTGGGCTCGTTGTGTGTTCAAAGTTTTGGACACGTTTTTGTGGATATTTCTATACTTCACCACGCCTCCCAGTTTTTTTTTTGTGTAAAGCTACTCTGTAACATTTTTTAAACGTAATATGTGCTCTATACATGTTTCTTTATAATTGTCACATTAAGTTCTTTTCTTATTATTTTATTGCATAATTAACCAATCTTCTGTAATCTGTCAATATTTTTATGATTACATAACCTCTATTTTGGCGGTTATAGGCATGATACTATGAATAACAAGATAGGATCTTCCCGTAGCCCAAAATCGGTCGTGTTCGCGCATGCCGTCATTGGAGAGTAGAATTTGAATTCTTGTTAAAGTTAAATGGGATTTGTATGCATTCTGTGATGAAATTACTGCACGAAAATTAGTTAAGAAGTTCAATAATTACAATAATTGTACACATAAGGATATCTCCAAACTATTTATTAAAGATTATTTATTGACACATACAAAAAACTGACATTTCGAACGTGCAACTCTCCAATGACGTCACGACTTATGCGCAATATCTTATCTTCTTATCATAGTATCATGGTTATAGGTACACTCTCAACAAAATTCTTAAATAATCTTTTTGAAAACGATTTCCGCATTGGAAATCAAAACGTTAAATTATAGCTACATAATACATTTTCAGAACCTAAATAAGTAATTATTTAAAAAAAGATAAGTATATAAAAATAACTACTTTCGTACTAATAAGTAGATATTTTTATACATTTTTTTATCTAAGGCAGTATAGAAAATATCATGGCTTCACTTCGTCTTTGTCACTATACTTCACAAAGAATTTCTTCCTTACAACAAAACATCCTTAAAATCCTCGCTTCATGTTGTAAACGTACCAGAAAACAGCGTGAAGGCTAGAAAATATCTAATGGGTCAATAAGGACGTAAATGGACGTTTAGTGAAGCACTGCCTAGTAGAAAACTAGTTTCTATATACATATGTGAAATTGAGAATTCAAAGACGAACTGTACATCCATAGTGTACCGATAGGGTAATGCATAATTTTTTGCATAAAATGTTGTTTTTCCTTATAGCTAGAAATGCAAAGACGCTCTTAAAATTACTTATTACAGCACCAATTTACAATAGAATAGATTATATTTCTTCTTGCCCAGTTTTGCTATCTAATTTATTACGATGTACGAGAAACTACAGTTTTGAAAATTTCCCTTAACTTTTGATCTTAGTTACATTTCAAACACACCAATACATTTTTCTGTTGGAGATAGTAACTCACTCACGGATAAGACTATTGTTGTGGAAAAACACAGCCTGTGAATATTCCCTACTGAATAGAATAGAAATAATTATCTATATTCAAAAAATGGTGGGGTCCTAAAAACTTCGTGTTTTCGAGTGGCCGATGTGGAAGGGATGTAGGTATTGTACTAGAGCCACAACAATTTTGTTATCGACTATAATAAATAAATGCAATTGATCAAGATGGTGAAGAGAGGAGAGTTTATTAAATGGTCAAGGCAATGATTTGGATTCAAAACAAAAAAATTAAAACTAACCTGGGTAGGGCAAGTCGTGGTAAGTGCGAACGCATTTTTCTACAAATGACAATTAATATATAAAGCCAGTAAAAGTTTCTTGTACGTACTGGTTTAGTAACACGTGTTAATTATGAATACAATTTTTTTGTTATCTGATCGAATATTGTCACCACGAAGTCCATTATTTTTTTATGAGAAAAAAATATAAAAGCTAGATTTCCTAGCATATAAAATTCAGTCAATCGAAATATATACTGAACTGGAACGATTTTCCTCTTCTATTTTCTAGAGGATCTGGCAATATGACAATATTTTCTCTGGAAGCAGTGTCGGTGTCATCATTATCTGGCCAGTAAAATGGGTCATTGTTTTTTTTCGTGAATTTAACAATTGGATTGTTGGTTTCCTTGTTAAATCCCCTTATTATTTCAATGTAGTGTTTTACAGATTTCTTTCTGGTATATTTCACTATAAGTCACTGCCCAGACTTAAAATCTTCGTTTACATTTTCAATATTGTTGCCCATATCGTCATCTAGGATGTCCTCAACCAAATCATCTAAAGTCATCTCATCATCATGTTTTAACGGTGGATTTATATCAGACAACTCGTCACTATACTGAAACTCTGCTATTTTCGTCGACTAGATTTTATTTTCCGCTAATACTTTACCCCACTACTGCTGGGCACGTTACAATTACTATTGTTTGCTTTCTCTTAAATTTTTGGTAATAATCATTACTGGTTATAACCTCGCCACCAGAACTTACTTGTGTTTTCTTTACCGGTAACAAATGAGGCATTGGTTTGACTGTTCAAGTGAAAAAAGCACGTCTTCAAACTGAAGAAACTGATGGCCGTAAATCTCCTAGAGTTGCTTATATATTTTCGCCACCCTGATTCGCAGTTTTGTTATTCATCTCCTTCCAAGCTTTATAGGCGTTCGGTTGAAATTTATCTTCTATAACGTCATTTTGTTTGGGTATATGCCCGCTTTCCGAAATCTGCTTTGGATGATGTTTGGCTTTGTACCATGCCGCACGTCACGAACGAACTCAGAAAATGATCGCTTCAGTATTTGTATTCCTTGGTTTTTTCGCTGCGAATCCACCGATCTTTTGTTCCACTCAATCTTTATGGGACTGAGGAGTAAAGTATTTAAACATGGATAAATCTAAGGGTCGTAATAAATGCGATGTGTGTGGCGACAACTTGAGGATGGTAATCTCATTTGCACGAGCTAATTCAATGAATTTTGTATTTACGTGAGTGCTATGACCACCACATATCAACAATAGTGGCCTTTGTTGACCCACAGCATTTAAAAATTTTGCAGTAGCTGCATATACTATGTCAAGATGATCTGGGTCCTGTGTTGCCAACTACTGGTCCCATACGAATTTTCCTTTAAATATAATACAAGGCGGTGCTTTGTATAATGTATAGATTCTCCTTGCCTGGACCGCTGGTAGTTCGTCAAAACAATTTACCTTTGGCTCCTAGCACCTTCATTAGAGATGGGTCAACGCATAAGCTGGTTTCGTCCAAATTCCATATTTGCTTAGGTTTATTATTAAGATCTAATTCAACAAGAATGTTCTTTGAGAGGTCAAAATACTCAAATGGGAAATGGATCATACATCTTCTTCCTTGCGTACAAGCGATTGAGGTATCTTGAGAGATAACTTGTATCTTGCTTTAAAATGAGTAAACCAGTAATGAACAGGAATGTTGTCTTTAAATGGCGTTCTTATATTATTTTGTAAACACAGAGACAATTATAAAGACGTTTTGCTAATCCAAAGCCCCATTTTTCTAGAGTTGGTCGTCTACCTTCAAGTAAAGTTTTCAGGATCATAAATCCATGTCAGATGTCCACTGAAAACAAAACAAACGAAATAGCATTGAACAGACATAAATCAAATAGTTTTGAAACAAAAGAAGGATTACGACAAGGACTGTGTTTAATTTGATAGTGAGGAGAATTTTATTAGTCAAACTGAAAATTATATAACAATAGATGAAACACTGAGAATATACACCGGGAATGAAGACCAAATAACGTGTACACATTTGTGTTTTTAGATATAAAGTTTAGATTTGTTTTACTGTTTGTTATTTGTAATATCAATAATTACTGATCCCATCCTAAAAGCTACACGAAGTATTACGAACCTCATCTAAACTGGTGCCCTTGTATCAAAAATGTCCCCTATATTATCTAGACTAGATCTAATAAACTTGCTTGCCACAACAAATTGTGTTATAAACATTAAACCCAAGACCAAAGAACACAAATTATTCAAATGAGTTACAAAACTTTCTCAAACAGGTACCCATCTACTTATTAAAACTTTCTAGAAAACATCCGCCTTTGTTAATAACTTTTACCTGTTGACAATGTAAATACCCACCTAAACAGCCTTGAAGGTAAGTAATTCTAAAAATTATATGATTTCGGCACTTTTTCCGTTGTGCAGTCATGTTAGTGCATCAGCTGCTAGAAGCAGGTAAAGGCAGAAAGGGTCATCGAACCGATTCAAACTGTCTTGGTAAACGTTTTTTCGTGCAGTCAGTCTGTGCAATCCCGTTGAATACATTGTATTTTAGAAGATACCCTACTTTCACGTTTTTTTTTCTTCACTTTCAAAGCGGAAATTATAGAAATAGTAAATACGAAGTTTGATTTCAGATGTTTTCATATCTATTTTATCATATAAATACTTTTCATATAAAAATATGCGTATATTGATACAAATAATGTATAGAAAAATGCATTGATGTCAAATCCAAATAGGTATATAAAAATTTCAGGAGAGTAAAATAAATTTTTTTGAAATTCATTATAATTTATTTTTCTTTTTTACTCGCTCAATTGTTATTAGATTTGAATGACTACATAACTGATTTAGACTTTTTTTAAATGATACTATGATTAGTTTAGGAATTCTACTTTGAACAATAATTTTGTTATTTTACTATATAGACGTATCTTGAAGAGAAATAAGAAATCTGAAAATAATTCTAAAAGTATAGTTCCCAGATCCAGATAAACGAATAACAGTTAAGAAGCAAAACTGTCTTTATTCATTAAACTAATAATAAACTGTATCTTTTACATTCTTACTAGTCTTCAGTTCTTGGTAAAATGAATAGTAAACTGGGTCAAGGCATCGTAGAAGAAAAAGTTTTCTTTCTTTTGCGGTTTTATGGGTTTAGGACCATTATTATACGAGTTCCAATTTAGGATCTACTTGTGTTTTCCTCCGTTTAATGTTAAGCTTAGAACCAACCAGCCTACGATGTGAATATTTTTAATTGATACCCAAATATTAACAAAGCGGGCCTTTATATCATTCCATTATACGTTTTTTTATGATACATACATAGATAAAGTGATGGATTCGACCGTAACTTGATGGAAATTCATTTTATGTAATAATAAAACACTGAAAACTTCGTTTTCAAACTTCCACAACTTTATTTAAACCTCCTATCACTACAACTGTTTCGGCTGATTGCCTTTCTCAAGTGATCTATTTTTAGCATGCGTTTACACTTTATAGTCTCTAATGAAATAGGTTGAGGAGGGGAGAACTGTTTGTCTCAAGTTCATCATTCAGAATTATATCTGTGTTTTTTAATTTGTTGATTTCCATAGATTCTATCAAGGATAGCTTAAGGCCTTTAGTTTGAATGTGAAGAATTTTAAATTCGTCATTAAAAGAATGATTGTGATCTAGAAGTTGAAGTGCGTATGTAGAATATGTTTTTCTATTATTGAAAGCCCTTTTATGTTCTGCTATTCGTTTATTAAAGTTTCTACCAGATTGACCGATGTAAGTTTTTGAACAGTTGCCACATTTAAGTTTGTATACACCACTGTGTAAGTGTTTTTTATTTCGGCTCTTGTTGTTTCGGCCTAGGTTGTTATTTGTTCGGAAAACTGGTGTTATTTCTTTCTTTTTTATCTGTTTGGCTATTTTTGTATAGTATACATAGTATATATATATATATATATATATATATATATATATATATATATATATATATATATATATATATATATTATATATACTATGATAGGCTGCCAGTTTTTAAAGAGGTTAAAATAAATTTTGTGGAAGTTTGAAAACAAAGTTTTCAGTATTTTATTGTTACATAGATAAAGCTTTGAAAATTTTTTCTCCGCATTTCTATGACTTGGAATCGTTTTTTTTTTTCGGTGACAAATCTGATGAAATAATAATAGGTGTATAGCAATTATAAATAATAATTTTATTTTGCTGACAATTAAGTAAGGTTAGGTTACATGTTTGCAAGCTAAAAACTAAAAGCTGGTTGCCAAAGCAGGATATGTATATGAATCATTTAATAACTATAAGTGACCGAATTTGATATGCTGACTTATCAGCTATTTACGCCAAGCTATTTGAATTTGATTATTGTATCTGATTTGGTTGGTAATTTCTGTCTCACAGAATATTATCTCTAGACATATTAGACCAGTACTCAGATATTTGATTTCTAAAACGAGACGAACAAACTGAATTTTGCTGAGAATGTCTATTTAACACAAAAATATGCAAAAAAGTTTACCACACCTACCACTGGGCAAAACAATGTTTTGATCAAGACGTGTTGAGTTAATTTTGAACAAAAATGTTTATTAGCACTTTTTTTTATAGAATTAACCGTTTCCTCAGAAATAACGCTTGAAGCGTCCGGTGATTTTGAGCTAAGTGGCGTGTGCGAAATCAATTTTTTAAATAAAAGTTGTATCAACTCAACTGTAAAAGTTCGATATCTTTTGATGAGAGGGTCTTATCGACAAAAGTCAAAATCTGTATAAAAGTTAAAAGTGGGGGTTTCGTATTCATTTTCTGCAAATTAAGACAGTTTCTATAAAGCTATTAAATAAATAAACGTTGCGATTTTTTATGATTCTCATGAAATCAATAACATTTATAACTCTTCCATTGACCGCTCACTATGGAATTATATTACTATAGTTGAGCCGCCGAAAAGATGGAATGATCACGTGAATGGCACGCACTCTTAAATATTCCTCTCCCTATGTTATCACTTTTCCCACGTTTACACCGGTCAACAAAAACGGACTAACACTCTTACTATAATATATTTACACCATTTTTTACAAGTTATTAAACGTAACACACAATTAATAAAATCTTTAATAAACCTAACTCAGACAATAATTAATACAAATTAATATACGTACGCGTGAACTCTACAAACAAACAAAAATTCACCAGTTAGCGGAAGTAAAATTCTAATTAATAATGACGGTGTAAACAGTCTCTCAGAAGGTCTAGTTTTGACCGCCTGTCGAGGCTTGCATTCAGCGATCATGCGACCTTGGATTCCATGTTTTAAGCGGCCAGGGTATAGAGTCTAATCTTGGGGCCTAAAATCAAAATCGAAATTTCAACCTATAGATTTTGAAGGTTAGGCTCTAACAATGAAAATTCCATAGGACCTATCAATGGAAGTGATAAAGCATTTTGATTTTTGGCATTGAGTTTCAAAATCACCGGGCGCTTCAACCGTTGCTAATGAAGATTTTTGACACATCAATTTTAGGTAAATAGCAACATATATATACAGCTCCAAACAGGCCAAAGAGCCCCATAGCTATTCCTATCCTATGCTAAGCTTTCCAATCTTCATTTAGAAATGCAGCTTTAGTTTTAATTAATTCTCCCTTCAAACATGGTGGCTAAATACCCGAGACAGCTCAATCTTTGTACTTTCGCCATATTGTATTGTATCGCGCTCTCTTATATTATGTTACATTCTGTAACGTTTCCTTCTTTGTGCATTATACTTCATGCATCATTCTATTTTTTTTTCTTGTTGAAAGGTAACAGTTAAATATTTTCTAGTAGGTATATACTATTAATACTGGGAGAAGCAAACGCACAACTGGGGAAAGAAGGAAACTTGATAGACCTAGTCGGAAAATACACGAAAAAACAAATGACAATAGCCACAAACAGAATCTGTCAACCCGCAACAACACTAAATATGACTGTCTTACTACAACATTTGAACATCCAAGAAAACATAAGGCAACCTGGAGACATCCATCTGGCAGTATCAATCAAATCGACTACGTTATAGCAACCAAAGAGTTAGTACAAAAAACACTGTACACGATGTCTTACAGAGGGGTAAACGCGGACACGGACCACTTTCCGGTAAGAATAAAAAACGAGCGCACTCGGATGGAAAGTGCCTGGAAAGCTAAACCAGACTCTAATAAATGGAAGCTAGAAGCATAACAGGTAAATGAAAACATATCCAACCTTATGAGTCAACCCACAAACATAAACGAAAGATGACAAGAATTAAAAAGCAAAATAAATGAAACAACAAATGAAGTAATAGTTAAGAAAAAAACAATAAAAAGACATAAAGACTGGTACGATCAAGACTGTGAAACAGAACACTAAAAAACTCCTCCAGAATGACATGGCGTAACAATCCGCTAGAATCAAACACGGAAGAATACTGAAGCTAAAGATCGACAGTGCGAATATTACAGAGCAATAACCCTATTAAATACCACATATAAAATTATAGAAAACAGACTAAACATGACTTAAATGATGCGCTGAACGAATATTAGAATATCAGAACGGGAATATTGCTAGAGACAAACCAGCACAAAACAAAATACCTGACGATATGGAAGGACGAAACAACAACGCGGAAATATAACAACAGAGAATAATAAATTTGAAACTGTATCCACCTTTAGCTACTTGGGAGTAACAATAGGGAAAACCAGAAAAGAGAGAGCAGAGGAAAAATTCTGAATTCTTTCATATGAAAACATAACAGAACAAAGATGAACCTATATAAGATCTCTTGTTACATATGGGATGGAAACACCAACGATTAACAAGAAAGAGAAAGATGTCCTTTTGAAATTTGAAAGAAAAATAATGAGAACGAGACTGGGCCCAATGTAACAGGAGAGGGAGAAAAGAGAATGAAAACAAATGCCGAAATTGAAGACGAATTAAAAAGAGAAAATATAATCAGATACATAAAATCTCTTCGCTTAGTATGGATAAGACATATACAGAGACACCCACAGTCAGATATGCTAAATATAACTAACTGGACACCACTACAGCCCTAGTATAGTACAGTAGACGAAGACCTAGAAGACGATGGCTGGATGATGTAGGAGGTATAAGAACAATGAATGTTAAAGACTGGAAAGTTCAGTTGAAGAATAGGAAGACATGAAAAAAAAGTCACGACAGCAGCAAAGACACACAGCAAGCTATAAATGACATAGAGGAATAATCCTCCTCACCCAAGAATAAGATTTTGAACGTCATGACGTTAGGTATACTCCCTAGAGATTGTAAGGCTTAATGAATCAAAGAGTATACTATAAAGAAAGCAAATAGGAGACATTGCAACTAACTTTTCTTAATTCTTTGGTAATAAAATGTTCTTTGACCTATCTTTTTTGTTCCCTCCGATTTTGGATACAGGCCTGGGGAGGCCTGTATCCACTGATTATATCCAGTGCTGTAGTCATCAATACAAATCAGTACATTACAGATTATTAAAATTGTCACTTCAGCTCAACATAGGTAGTCATCTTCCTATTTTGTATTGTTAAAATCACCAATTATTATCTGATCTATTTTTTATGATTTTGTTGAATGAAATATCCATACCTCTTGCTTTTTATCCTCTCATATTTCTATATTCTCTTTACGTTGATCTTGGGGTCTTTGTTCTTTTACCAATATTTCTCTTTGTTAGCTGTATTTGCTAGTTGAAAATACAATAGAATACATATTAATCATTTTATGTATGAAGTGAACTACAAATGCAGAAACGTTAGGATAAATGTTGTAGTGCCTAAATTTCGGTGGGAGTGGTTCGCCTCCATCGATAGTTTAAAACACTAAAAACCTTGATGATTCATAACATAATTGATTGCAAAGGTGATTTATTTTTGAATACCTCTGAAAACTTGAAAACAAAACAGATCTTGTTGTAATAGTTGTTTTTGTTTGTAATGTTAAAGATGTCTTTCATTTAGAAAAACTATAAAATCAATACATACTTAAAAACTTTTGTCGCTGGCTTTAAACGTAAATATGCAATTAGTTTCTTTCTTTACACAAGGATAGGTATATCTTTCAGATCTTTCATTCTCTAGAACCTTGGTTATAAATATTAGACATCCTGGATGTAGGCAACCATTAATACTGCAGTTAACTGTAAAATGTTGTTTTTACATTCTGGACTTAGGGTTAAAATAACACAAAGTAACACTTGAAGAAAAAAAATCTGTTTAGTAGTCTTTATTTTAATATCATCATTTTTTAAATTGTATTTAAAAATTAGGATTATTTTTTATAAAAAAAGTTTTTGAAGCTATTTGCGAAGCCCATAGGTATTTTTTGTAGAACCATTGCGTTATGTGTGGAAAGTAGTACCTAAGTCTTTTCCATGTAGTAACTATCGTGATGATGAGAATGATGGTGATTAGCACACTGCTATTTTGAACACTTCACTCTTTCTTTTTCTCACTAGAGTATTAATATTTTTGCTCGGAAAATTTTAAGTTGATGCAAGAAAGTCTGGATAAAGTTTTATGAAGATTTTAAAAGCAGTAAATAATAATTTGATCTAAATTTATTACTTCCTTATACAAAACTTTTTTCAGTGCTTCTACAATCTTCGCAAGCTAATGGTATAAGTACTGTTATCTCTTCGCGATACCGGTCCTGCCCACAGTGATATTACGTCATTAAAAATGAAATCAGCGGCAATGTCAGAATTTTAAATCGCGAAAAAGCTAATGAATCATCAGGCATTTAAAAACTGCTGGTTTATCAACTTATACAATACAATATGCATAACTGGGTGCACAATAAAAAAACGTGACGTGAAGTCGTGCCGAAGCTGTAAATGTGCACACTAAGCAAATGTATACAGGGTTCACCAAAATTGCAGACATTACTGATAAACAATTTTTTATTAATAAATAATAATACAGTATACAACTGGCAATTAGCATATTCTAAGAACCACTAATAGGTACACGTGAAGTTTTTGTTACTATGTTCAGTGGTATTTTTAGTAAATGTAGACGTTTATGTAATCAAATTCTCTGTTTTTTTAATTATTTCTGAAAGTACTTCAACAAAAGCTGATGTTTTTCTGCAAGCACTAATTATAATTATTTGTTTCTCGCTTCACAACAGTTTTTAAAGCTAAAATATTTAAAGGTTTAGTTTTCTTTAAATATAGGAGCATTGATAGAGCAGTTATAAAAGATAGAGGAGGAATAAGAAAATAATATATTGACCAAAATGAACATAAAGATAGGATGAAGTGGCAGTCTTAAGAAATATTCTAATAACACATGGACTGTCTGTATGGCTATAGCAATGCAGACAGCCAATCAAAAGGATAGGAGGTGTAATTACAAAACTGTAATTCATTAGTTTTTCACTACATTTTTAGCTGATGTGTCTTCCTTTGTCTTGCTCTGTCTCTGTATATTATCTTTAATATATGTTGTGACATTTTTAGTCTTTATCCGTGTACAAACTCATCGTTTTTTTATTCATAAATAATATTACAAACAAATAGTTTATTGATAAGAGAGTAATTGTTTTTCCTTACTTTCTTTCGGTTTACCTTGTCTATATTAATAACTGGACCACCAATTCAGAATACAGTGCCACTATATTGTAATGTAAATTTGGGAAGGTTTATTTATAAAACTATGGATTTAACAGCATTAACATAAGCCCAGGAGTAAGATATTTAACCTGTGTTCAGAAAACACTAGAATAAGTCAGTATTGCAATATACACAATTGACATCCAAAGGTGTATCAAACAAGTTTGATTCTGAACAAGGAATAAAAAGGAGAATTTCCCAAACCGAGGATACTTTTATGAGATTTTGAAGAAGCTTCTTTTGGATTCACACCTCAATCTGCAGCTAAGACTAAAACGGGGAAGATATTATATATGGGCAATATATTTTATAATTTTTAAACATTGAGAGCTTAAATAAACTATCCCTTTATCGTCAAATCTTGAAAATTACTTGCACAGCTTCCAATAAAGAAATTCTACAACTATAAATAAGATAGAGAATTTTTATTAGAGACAGAAACAAGGAAATACCTGGAATATATGTGAAAATACGAATAATAGGACATCTCTGATTAAATATGAGCGTAAATAGAAAGAAGATGCGATATTGGAAGAAAAAGTTGTACTGGATGGTAAACATCAGAAAATAGACAGTCCTCGATATTTATGGAGCATTTTAATTTGTTAGATTATTGATTTTTGACAATATTACGTTTCAACGACTTTAATCAGGGTCTTACAGCTAAATCTTCAGCACAGTTCGGTAGCTTTGGCAGAACTTATTTTTGCAATGAGAAGGTTGAATGTAGTCGTGTATACGAGGGCCAAATAAAAGGTATATTTGGCAAAAAGCTTTTATATAACAGATCTGTCGGAAGTCCCGAGTACTTGTACAACTGTTTATGGAAGATGCACAATAAGAAAATTGACTGCACCGGTTTAGAAAGTTTATACAAGGCAGAAATATTCAAGTGCGCTTCATGTGACATTATATGTATTGTAAATCCATATACATACTGAGAAAAATTTGTAGGATAGGTTTAGTCTGTGCAATGTCCTGTCATTTATAATAGGAGGCGGTCTGAGTATTTTTTCATTAAAATGTATTCTTGGATGGATAATATTTAATTTTTTTTTATTAGAAAAAGATGTTGCATCCACCAAAAGGTTATTAGCGACGGAACAAAATATAAATAACAAAGTTAGACACCTACAGATTGTACAAAATGTTTATGGATCTGAGATAATTCACTATATTTTCATAGGAACAGCTTTGACCTAGAGCCTGTGGTAGAGCGTTTGGGATCTTGTAGCGCTGTCTTTCTTGGTCACATTTACTACAAATTATTAAAAAGTGTTCGACTGTTAATCGGACGTCTAACTGATCACATATGGGTGGATTATTCTTTGTGAAAAGGTAGGAGTGCGTTAATCTGGTATGTCCTAGACGTAAACGCGCAACTGAAATTTGTTCCCGTCTATTGCGCGACGATGGAAACCACTGAGACACATTATTTTTAATTTTATTTAGATTGGAATTAGTTTGAGACCACTCATTTCGCCACAAACACAACACTTTATTTTTAAAATAAGCTTTTAAGTCACTGGAAACACACTTGTCTATAGGCTCCGACAAATAGCCTCTCGTGCAATCCTGTCAGCTTCTTCATTTCCTGTTATTCCAACGTGTGAGGGAACCCATAAAAATTGGACGCTTCTTCCAAAAGCTGGTATTTTAGCAACTTTTCAAAAGGATGTTTCGGAAAAATGTGTTTTAATGAGTTTACGGAAAAGAAGATTGTTTTCTGAAGAAACGATTGATGCCCCCACTCCGTCTTCGGATTTAGATGCGTCTGTGTAGATTTTATGGTAGTCGGGGTACTTATTTATGAGGGCCTTAAACTTGGACCGAATCAGAGAATGATGTGTATTAGATTTATCTATATACTCTAGAGATGCATCACAAGTTGGTATATCGATCAGCCAAGGCTCGGGGTATTTAATATCCGAGGAGAAAACCTCCGGAAAATTAATGTTTAGGTTTTGAAGAATGGATTTAGTTCTTTCGTAATATGGTTTTTTAGTATAGCGAATATCTTGGAATAAGTTTACATATTTATTTGTAAAAGTATTTTGATATATTGGCTTTGAAATATTTCCAGCGACTGAGGCTGCATGTGATAGAGCGAGGTACATGCGGCGTTCTCCTAAAAGAACATAAATGCAGGTGTAGTTGAGAAAGCCCCTAAGATTAGTCTAAGACTTTTATTATGAATAATATCTAATGATTTTA
The DNA here is from genome assembly GCA_918026665.1 of Diabrotica balteata. Classification (NCBI taxonomy): domain Eukaryota; kingdom Metazoa; phylum Arthropoda; class Insecta; order Coleoptera; family Chrysomelidae; genus Diabrotica; species Diabrotica balteata. The sequence goes on along the minus strand of OU898279.1, from coordinate 118,179,443 downwards.
GTAGAGATTTATTAGCAGTGGAATAGGCAATTGCTCCATAATCTAGCTTATAACGTATTAAAGATTTATACAGGAGGAGTAGAGTGGATTGGTCTGAGCCCCAGTTTTTTTTACAGAGAGATCTTAATACGTTTAATTTTTTATTACAGGAAAGGATGAGTTGTGAGATGTGATTTTTCCATGTTAACTTTGAATCTTTATTATTGAATATTGAATATTTTTATTGAATAATTTGAATATTTAATTATTCTGATGTTTCTGGATATCATATTTGTCTATTGAATATATGTGTACAAAATGAGAGAAAAAATGCAATTTCTTGGTAAAAGTAAACTGTTTATAGAAACTGGATTTATAGATTAATTAATAATAATTTTTTACTGTGAATTTTAGATTCTGAATTGGTTTGCTGAGTTTATATTTATATGGAAAATAAAATAAGCCATGCCTATAAAGAGTTTTGATTGATTTTTTTAGATATTGGTATCTATTTTTATTACGATCTGTTTCTTTTTTTGACAACTTAATTTTAACAGCTGAGTAATTATAACCAAGCAACTGCTCATACTATAAATAAAACATTTGGTTTTATAAAAAAAATGATAATTAAAATGTGCAGTAGGATCTTTTTTTTTTTTCAATATATAAATACATATTGAAGACAGTTTACTAAGAATTTGCACATATTTTGAAAGTTAAATCCTAAGACTGTTGTTAGACTTTAGGTACTCTTTTAAGAATACCGTAAATATTTAATTACTGTGTGCGGTATTATGTGACTTTGGCATTAATGCATTGCAGAATAAGTCTTTGAATTAATTACCTCTCCAATGTTCATTACCCCACAAATTATTAAAAAAGTAAGAGCAGATACATACATAAGAGTCAAGACCAAAAAACAGCGAAAATGAACATAGAGGAGCTTTTCAAGTAAAACTGGAGTTGAGGTCATGTAAGAAACGAAGACACATTTGCGCAATATTGGGTGTAAGATGCGATAAAGCTGTGAAAAAGGATTACAAAGCATACATTTACAAAAAAATCATTTTTTACATCTAAACTTTCGTGTGAGTGAGTAAAAGATGTGCTTCTTGTCACTCATCAATGAATGGCATCAATTGAAATTCCAAAAGAAATTATACAGAGTATTTTTATAGTAAAATATTAAAAATTATTTCGTAATGAAATAATCAAAATCAGCTGTGAGACAGTAGAAAAATCAGTTACATTGAAATGTTATTTATTAGTAATATAGTGATTATGTTATTGTTTATTAAATATAAAGTACTTCATCATACGCTTAATAAAATTGAACCGACTAAAATATTTGAAAAATTATGTTAGCGGTATGACAAATGTTTTTTAAACTAAGAATCATTGTATAATAAAATGAGCTATTTAGAGGAGACGCTACTACCATTTAACTTTTCATTCAATGATATTGATATCAAGTTTTTATTTTTAATTTATGTATAGTTGTTCCTGCGATAATAATATAGCCATAATAAAAGGTAGAAAGTTTTATCAGCATATAGAGAACCATGACTGATAAGCGTCTGTGTTATTTAAAGATATACTTTTACTATGAAAGTACTGATAAACAATACACAATAATAACATTAATCATCCACTTTAAAAATTAAAAATTTTCTAATAAAGGTCTTTAGAATAAAAATAATTTAAAACTTTGAAGAATAAACTTTTGTAGTCGTAACACGAATTCCATTATGTACCCAAAAGAGAATTATAAGTCGATAGATAAGCTAAAGCAGGTACCGACCGGTACCAGTATTCTATGAATTAAAATCGTTGGAAATTTCCTACACTTTTGGGGTACCCTGTATACAACCACTAAAAAAATTCAGGTAAAATTGTCACGTACCTAAACAACTAGAGCAAATCTAAATCCTCTTCCAACTACCACTCCATAGGGGGCAAAATTAACAAAAATGTAAAATGAAATGATAAACCAAATAAAAAACTGACCTTTTCGTAAAAAAACCAAAACTTCTCCGTTCCATATCACACAAACCAAATAACAGAAATCATAGAACAAAAAAATGAATCGGGTCGGAAAATTCACTATCAGCCGCACACACACAAAAAAAATGTTCACACTTAGAAAAAATCCCTTCTACTGTCAGCTACATTACCACCTTCACGGTTTCAAACTATCGGAACTACTGCGTTGCTTTTACGAAAATCTACTGGTCGTCCTTCGGCGGGCCAATCGCAGATCGGTTCGCCCTTCCCTTTACACCATTGGCTGCTCACGGAAAATGACGCCGACTTGATGAGGAAGGGGCCAAGGGGGAAGACCATGGTAAATGAAAAAGTTTAAAGTCGCCGATACGAGACGGTCTGCCATGCTATTTTCAAGGATTTTCGAGTTAATCATGGCGAATGGTTCTGAAACACGCAGTAGGCTGTTGGGTATATTTTCGACGTATGGCGACCTATTGTGGGGAACGCTTGGAGAAGGAGGGGAGCGATTCGCTTGGAGATAAGATAACGATAGCTAAATGTGGTATGGTGATTGCCGATGGGGTTTTTCCTATCTTGTATCTACTCGGAGAGGTGGAGTATTATGCTGCAGCCGTGATGGTAATTCAAGGAATCAGCCGGATGTAGGAGATTAAAATGAAAGTTGATAACGTTAAACATTAAAATACACACCAAAAATATCCATACTGGTTCGCCTTTTAATCATTAAACATAATTTATAAATTATATTGCTATACGCAATCCCATAACAAGTTTGTCTTTTCTGACACACACACTCTCTCACCCTCTATTTGTATATATATATATATATATATATATATATATATATATATATATATATATATAATTTGTTCTTTTGCTGGTAGGAGGAAACCATTAAAATCTCCGGTAAATATATAACTGATAGTGAAGAATGGGTCACACATGATAAAAAGTTTTAGTTCAGTTTTACAAACGAATCTTACCACACCACCCTTCTACGTCCACGAAGACATAAGTCGCGAAATTCCTGGGCGATATATAGGGTATTATACAGTAAAACGAGGAAGGTGAAAGGCGGGCTTTCGGCGCCTTAAAACCAGCTATTTAACTGTTACACAGCACAGGTTTCGTAGTACGAGAACAATACCTGAACATTATTCAGGTATAAGTTTCACGCGCATTAATGAAAGACTTTGTTAGGTATATTAAACTGACAGGAAAATGGTATAATATCTCAATTATATCCGCACATGCTCAGACAGAAGATAAAGACGAACATATTAAAGATTACTTCTATGAACAACTCAAAAGAAGCAGAGAAAATGAGATGAAGAGAAAATCCCCAAACAAGACATGCAGATAATCCGTGGAGACTTCAACGAAAAAATTGGCAAAGAACCTAACCTAAGACCGACAATAGGACAACACAGCCTCCACGATATCTCAAACGACAATGGACAAAGGCTTGTAGAGCTAGCATCGGCTAACACTATGCTTGTAAAGTCTATTAAGTTCCAACATAAAAACATTCATAAACAGACTTGAGTCTCTAATGACCACTCCACGCGGAACCAAATTGACCACGTAATTATCGATGCTAGACATGGATGTAATGTGCTGGATGTAAGAAGCCTCGGGGCAGTACATGGAGATACAGACCATCACATAGTAAGAGCAAAAATCAGGTTGAGAATATCTTCAGAGAAACCCAAGGCAAACGAAACATTGGGACAGTGGAACATAGAGAAAATGCAGAATGAGGAAATGCGAGAAAATTACAAACAAGAAATTAAACAGCATCTAAATTCAGTAGACCAGAGCAATGATGTCGAAAGGCTGTGGCAACAAATGAAAAAATCACTTACGGAGTCAGCAGAACTAATAATAGGAAAAAGCAGGAAGAGAACAAGGAAATATTTTGATAGAGAATGTCAAGAAAAGCTACACGACAGACAGATAAAGCGAAACATTATGTTTCAACAATGAACAGCAGAAAGTAAAGAAAACTCTGCAACTTCACGCTGAGAAACAAGAAAACTAATTAGAGAGAAAAAAAGGAAGTACGAATAACAGAAATACGACGAAATAGGCAACAGTCAAATAGTCCAGCATTTTACAAATCAGTGTCAAACGAAAAGAAAGGCTTCAGACCTAGATGCGTGTCTGTACCCAGAAAAAAATGATAAATTAATAATAAATGAAAAAGAACTGCTCCAAACATGGCAAGAATATTTCAACACTTTACTAAACATACATCAAGAGGAAGAACATGGAGAAAATATATATTTTGGGGTGGACTTACCGGTAAAGGACCCCAAAATAGATGAAATATTGCAAGCAATTAACAAATTGAAGAACGGAAAAGGTCCAGGCTCTGACAATACACTTGCTGAATTCCTAAGTACGGAGGAGAAACTCTACATAGACAAATACACAAACTAATAACACTTATATAAAAAGAAGAGGAAATACCAAAAAATGGCACGAAAGTGTAATAATCCCCATCCATAAAAAGGGAGACAAAACCAAGTGCTCTAATTATAGAGGCATCTCCCTACTTAATACGGCATATAAAATCTCATCGAACATCCTATTAAGTAGGCTGACACCGTTTGTAGAAAATTTCATGGGGAAATACCAAGCTGGCTTCAGAAAAAATAGATAGACCATAGATCAGATCTTTACTCTAAGACAGCTGTTTAAAAAAGGATGAGAATTCAATAGAACTATCCATAATCTCTTCATAGATTTCCGGCAAGCGTACGACAGCATTAAAAGGAATCAGATGTGGAATGTAATGGCAGAACTTTCAGTTCCAAAAAACTTATCCAGTGTGTTAAGTTATGTGTAAATAGCTGTAGATCCAGAGTACGGATAGGTAATAAACTATCAGAATCTTTCGAAATAAGCAGTGGCCTGAAACAAGAAGATGCGCTGTCACCTCTCCTTTTTAATATCATCCTGGAGAAAGTAGTAAGAGCAGCACAACTTAAAACAGAATTACTGACAGTAAATGGACCAAAATTACTACTAGCATAGGCAGATGACATTGACATTGTGGGAAACACAGTCACCAATGTGAAGGAGACTTTTAATAAATTGGAGGTAGAGGCAAAGAAAACTGGTTTAAGAGTAAACGAAGAGAAAACCAAATACATGTGCATCAACAGACAAAAAGGACGAGATAGAATAAGGCAAAATGTTACAATAGACCCCAATATAACCCAATATAACTTTAAAAGAATGGGGAGTTTTAAATATCTCGGAGCAACAATCACTGCAGATAACGATATCACGGAAGAGATTAAAGGAAGATTTCAGGAGGCAGCAAACAGATGTATGTACAGCCTCCATAATATTATTAAATCTAAAAGCCTAACACGAACATCAAAGATTAGAATATATGAAACGGTGATTAGACCGGTGCTCATGTATGGGTGTGAGACGTGGACCCTGACCAAAGAAACTGAAAGAAAACTTAGATGTTTTGAGAGGTTAATATGGGAGGAAGCTCCACAGGAAGAAGGCAATTAGGACGTCCACGATTGCGATGGAGAGACAGTATATAGTCAGATATAAGAACAATGGGGCTAGCCACTGACTATTATGGATGACCGTTCAAGATATAAGCAAGTTGTGCAGCCAGCCAACACCTACTCCGGGTTGTAGTGCTACGAGAAGAAGAAGAAGAAGAAACAGAAGAAGAAGATCATAAAAGATGAAAGGCTCACTCAAATTATTCTCCGTAGGCCCAAATGATCCTGAACTATGTAGCTTTTGGGACCAAGCCAGGAGGGCAGAGGTTGTTAAGATTCTGCGAAGTGTAAACCGCTACCAAAATAAAATAACAAAGCTTTGTACCTGCCACTCGCTATCAAACCAATCTAGACTTGTAGAACTAGAAAAATAAACTGAAAATATAAAATGGAACATCATAGAAATCAGCGAAGTGAGGCGAAAAGATGAAGAGCTATTGAAATTAGCGTCAGGAAACACATTCTATTACCGAGAAACATCAACGAGCAGAACAAGCTGTATTTGATTTATAATCTACAAGAAATGGCAAGGAAGAGTAGTAGAAATAACTAGAATCTCGGACAGAGTTGCTAGCTTAACTAATAAGAAATAGCCTAACTCTACAGTAACATAACTGAAGCATTAAATAACAGTGAAAGTCACTTCAAGTATCTAATTGGTGACTTTAATGCCAAAGTGGGAAAGAGAAACGGAAAGGAACAAGTCGTGAGAAAGTATGGAGTCGGTTAGAGAAATGGAAGGGGAGACAGACTGGTTCAGCTTGTACATACACTACCAAAACATACCTATTGCAAAATATTCATTCTTCAAGTAAAACTCGAATAGAAAATAGCACAAAATGGAACCACTAAGATCGAAATTAACTTTATAAGATTGCTACAATAAAAGATGTCAGTGTAATCAATAAATTAGTGTAATAATAAATAAATAATCAATAAAATCAGTTACAAAACCAAAAGTAACTGGTATAAATATCAACAATCTAAAAGAAAAATCAGATCACTATCAAAGGACATTCTATCAAAGATTACATGACCAAATCGACAGCTCCCAAGCTGTTAATGGAAATCATCCTTGATAGTGCCAAAGAAATCGGAGGCCCAAAATTAACATAGGCAATTGTGGAATAATGCTAAAGCAAAGAAGGGAAATGAAAGTGAGTAGCAACATAAAGAGAATACAATACACCGAACTTTATAAAACAATAAGGAAAAATATTAAGGAGAACATAAGAAACTATAATTAAAAAACTGTTAGAAAATGCAATCGAAAACAGGGAAAACTATAAGAAAACAAGAAGAGCATTAAAACAATTGGATGTTATATAAAGACAACTCATTAGTAACAAATATAGACGAAGAGTGGAGATATGGCGTAATCTATTATGAATATAATAACTATGAAACAAGAATCGGTATAGCTTTGCTTTGGTCAATCCTTATTAACGCCAGTATTCCGAATTATCTGGTCACATTAGTCCAAAATTTATATGAAAACAACCAAGCCATCGTGGGATTGGAGAGCGTATATTCCTCGCGATGCAAAATTAGAAAGGGCCCTTATATAGTAAATTCTTCTTCTTTAGGTGCTGTGTACGTATTTAGAAGTTGGTCGTCATCATATTTATAATTTCCTGAAACCTTTCTCTACAGGCTGCTGTGCGAAATAATTCTTCTACTATGGAACCACACCATTGCCTAATATTATGCAGTCATTAAAGTTTTTTTCGACCAATTTATCTCTTTCCATTCAATTTTCCTTATATTAGAAGACAAAGTATATGGTATTTGGGTCTTATAATTATATGGCCGAAGCATTCTGTTTTTCTCCTCTTAATGCTGTTTATTATATAGAAGACGTTCTGAATCCATCATTTTAAGAATATCTTCATTGGAAGTAGAATTTAGGGAAGACTTAGATGCAACAAAATAATTCACAATAGCTATACAGAAAGCAGTATGGGCAGCAAACTACACTAAGCCTAAAAATATTGACCTCACAGTTAAACAAAAAATAGGTACTAGAGAAAAAGCAGCTACGAAACAAATGGCAGATATCGAGATGCGCAAGCAATAAATCAAAATTAAAGAGAGCTACCACAGATCTAACAAAGTTACTAAATAATATCAAAAACAGAGGTATCCAGGATTACCTAAGTTCTCTTACAGACTCTAAAGATACAGACTACTTACTTTGGAAGGCAACAAAAAAGCTAAATCAACCACAACAATATTGTCTCTCCAATAAGAGACATGCAGGGTAAATGGTCTAGTGGTAACAAACAAAAGGCCGCAGCTTTTGCTAAACACCTAGTAAAAGATTTTAAACCACACGAATTTGATTCCAACGACAATTATAGCGAGATTCATACCTTTTTAGAAGCCCCACTTCAATTGGACTTTTTCTTCTTAAGGTGCCTTCTCCATTACTGAAGGTTGGCTATAACTACAGCAAATTGCTCTCTATCTTGAGCTGCTCTTAGTATCGAATGTGTGTCCATACCTGTCCAGACTCTTACATTCTTCAACCAGGAGCATTTTCTTCTTCCTGGACCCCTTCTTCCTTCCACTTTCCCTTCCATTATAACTCGTTGGAAGTTGTATTTTTCCCTCTGCAAATATGTCCTAGATAACTCGTTTTGTGTTTTTTACAATATTTAATAGTTCTCTCTCAGTACCCATTATTCTTAGCACCTCGTTGTTGGTCACGTGCTCTGTCCAAGAGATCTTCAGCATCCTTCGAAAAACCCACATCTCAAAGGCTTCTATACGCCTCATACTTGTAATTTCGATAGTCCATGTTTCCACTCCGTATAGAAATTTGGAATAAATAAACGTTTTTACAAATTGGTATCGGATATTTAACGATAACGTAGAGTTTATTAAGAATTTTTTTATTCGTTGAAATGCGGACCTAGCATATTCTATACGAGCACGTATTTCGACCTCGTGGTCAAGATCGTTTGTTATCCAGCAACCAAAATAATGGAATCTTTGTACTGGTTCTATATGTTTGTTAGAGATACGAATATTAATGTCGACATTTGGTGCACGTGTAACAGTCATTACTTTTGTTTTATTTGTGTTTATATTTAGTCCCAATCTATCTCCCTCTCTGGTTATGCAGAAAAATATAAACCCAAGAAAAGCTGCAGGGTTTGATCTAATAACAGGCAAGTTATTGCAAGAATGTACAATAAAAGGGTATAAATATCTGCAGTGCATTTTCAATCCATCATCAGCACAGGCAACTTTCCGAGTCAATGGAAAATTGTACAGATTGACGACCTAAAATCCTATAAATTTGCTGCCGATTATACCAAAGGAATTCGTAAAGCTTCTATTGATAAAATTGATTCGAATTTTAGAAAAAACTAAATTTATTACGGACTACCAATTCAGCTTCAGGTTAACGCATGAGACAATTAAACAGGTCCACAGAATAGTAAAAAAAAATCCTAGACGTCAGTCAAGCCTTAGATAAGGTTTGGCGTGTGGACCTACTTTATATGATAAAAAAACAATTACTAAATCCATTCTTTCCACTCCTAAAATCCTATCTATCAGAGCAGGTGTTCCGCAACGAAGCGTACTAGGACCTTATTATTCGTAATCAACATTGCAGGCCTAATATCCAGCAGCAACACAGAAGTTACTACTTTTGCAGACGACGCCAATATAGGCCACGGACTTAAGTCCCACAAACGCATCAGAAAATTTACAAAAAAAAAAACTAAAAAATAGAAACTTGGCTAAAAAATGGCGAATTAGAATAAATGAGACCAAGTTAACGCATGTAACCTTCACAATGGAACGAGGTGATTGTCATACTTAATGGCAAGCAATTAAATAAGGCAAACAACACAAAATACTTCGGTATCGATCTTGACAAACGGCTAACCTGGCATAAGCAACAAAAGAAAACAATTAGGCATTACTCGGCAAAACTGGATATTACATATAAATTAACATTGGATAACAAACTGCTTATATACAAGGCGATAGTCAAGCCCATCTGTACATATGGTATTCAGTTATCAGACACCGTTGGCAATTCTAATCTTGCAATCTTCCAACGCTTTCAGAGTAAAGTGTTAAGGTCTATAGTAAATGTTCCATGGTATATTATATCCTCCTCTATAAAAAAATTCTGCGGTTTATCTCTGTGGTAGTATTATTTTTAGTGTGAAGGAGCGCTTCTAGGTATACAAATTCGTTCACTGCTTCGATGGCGTCGTTTTCTATAACAAGTGGTCGTAAGATTTGTGGTTTCAAATATTTTGTTTTGTTGGTATTTATTATTAAACCCATGTTTGTAGATGATTCTTTTAATACTACATATGCCTCTCATACAGCGTTTCCGTTCTCCCAACAATATTGATATCATCAGCATAGACCAGGATTTGTACTGATTTATTATATATTGAACCAGTGGTTGTGATTTGTGAGATACGTATTACTTTTTCCAGAGATACATTAAACTGAATACAGGAGAGAGGGTCTCCTTGGCGCAGCCTGTTATTTGTTTTAAAAGGTTCAGACAATTCCCCTGAATTCGTACTCTACATCCATTTTTTCAAAAGTTAGTTTTGTTAAATTTACCAATTGATTTGGTATTCTTAGCTCTTTCATTGCTTTGAACATTTCTTTTCTATTCACAGAGTCTTAGGCTGCTTTGTAGTCTATAAATATGTGATGAGTATCAATGCCGTATTCCAATGTTTTTTCCAAAATTTGTTTCAAGGTTGCAATCTGATGAATTGTCGATTTACCACCTCTGAAACCAGCTTGGCATTTTTCTACTATTCGTTCTGCAAATGGTGCTATACGGTGAGATAGTACTGTGAAAAATATTTTATACGCTGCATTTAGAAGCGTAATTCCTCTGTGGTTAGAGCATTTAAAGATATCTCATTTTTTGTGTATGGTGCAAAGTATTCCAATATTCCAATCATTGGGAAGGAATTTCTGTGCCCAGATTTCTTTTATAAGCTGCTAAAATGCCAATATGGTATAATCAACTTTTTTATATAGTTCAGCTGGGAGATTATCTATTCCGGGTGATTTGTTTCTGCCTAGCTTTTTAACTGCATCTTTAACTTCAAGAATCGTTGGTGGTTTCTCTTCCCTCTCGTCTGTTCCCCTTACCTCATCTCTTTCGTCAGGTTTTCTTCTTCTTCCTCTATATTAAGTGCATGGTTAAAGTATTCCACCCATCTATTCAATATATCTTTCTTTGTTCTTAATAGGTCGCCATTCTGACTTCTGCATTGTCTTGTGGTGCTTGCCTTGAGTTATTTTCTGTTGATGTTAACTTTCTTATAAAATGCTTTGAATTCTTTCTCTCTGTTGAGGTTTTCTATATATTTATGTTTAAGCGAATGGATACTGAACAGAAAAAAGAGTGAAATAACCACATAAGCAGAATGGGGGAGACCCGTGTGGTCGAAATATCAAGAGATCAATCACCAGTCGGTAGAAGTATCGGGCGACTGCGCAAATGATGGAGTGAGAACCTTCCATAGAAGTATCAATCTGCCAATGAACAAGCAGAATTGCTTATAAGGGGAAGAAGAAAAAAGAGAAGGATAATATTTACATTTATCAATATCTACTTCTTGCATGACTTCAATACAGACTTCCGAAGAGAAAAATAGACGAAGTGGAGGAGACTTCTTATATGCCATGGTTATATTGTCAGCAAATAATAATTTTGCTTATTTTATCATCATTAGTTGGCGCTGCAGCTCTTCGCGAGCCCTGGCCTGCTTCAAAACATTCTTCCATCCTTCCCTGTCAACTGTCTGTCTTCTCCACCCCCTTACTCCAATCTCCCTTAACCCTTTAATCGGCAAAATAGAAATAGGGGATTAAACTTTCTGAAAATTTTGGTTTCGGGGTAATTTTGGTAAATGAAACACGAATAGAAAGTCCATTTTTCGATATCGTTATTGAGTCAGTCACAAAGTGAAAAAGAAGAATGCCGGCCATACGGCCGGTATATCGTTCTATAGGGGAAAATGAATTAGTCCTTTTTTGTTGCTTATAAAAACATTTAATTTTTTATTGATATAAACTTGATAAAAAAAATTAACAGGTAAATACTAAAAAATGAAATATATTAACGACGGACGTGGTAGTCTTTCCAACAATTCTTGGCACCGGAATAACATAAATGCAGTTGACATTTCGGGCAGAAAGTGTGTGTTTCCGATTTCTTGCAGTATTTGCAGGACTTTTTACGACCTGGAATCCATTCAGGAACATGATCAACTCCATCGTAACGTACATCTTCAACAGGATGCGCTGCCTTGTTGCCAGTATTAGTACTATTAGTAGTGAGCGGTGAGTTTGAAGGTCGACCAATGGGTCTTTTCTGAACAGAAGAGCACAGACCTTGAGCAATTTTCACACGAAATTGGAATAGTCTCATGTTTTTTTCTTTTGAAGTTCCTTCTTCTTTGAAATCTGTTTTCGCAGCATCCTCATTATGTGATCTGCGATACAATATGAACGCATTTGTGACAGCCATATCCAGAAAATGGTAAAAGATGCGTGTCATTGCATCCATTGTTTTAATGCGCAGTCCACTTCGTCCCATATGCGAGTCCATGAGGTCAACTCCTCCCATATGCGAATTGTACTCACGAATTATTTGGGGGTAGTCGACATCAATGTATTCTTTCTTTCTTTTGTCGTAACGAGTCGTTTTTGCTATCTGTTTGTCTGGATTCAATTTCTGAAATGGTTGGACCCCAACGTAAGTTGAACAAAGTTTTACGTTTTTGGTATCTTTCCAGAGGACAGTGGTAAGGTCCACACCATATGCACAACCCATATACTCCACTGCGTAACCCCGTTCGGCGTTTTTGATTTCTCTATCTGCATCCAGCGGAAGTTTACAATTGGGAATTCTATTTGCACGTATTGTCCCCAGTCCAAAGATTCCACGAGCTCGTAAATAAACTAAAAGGGGCAACGATGTGTAAAAATTGTCACAGTAAACGATATGGTTTTTGAAATTTGGAATTGTTTGTGACAACCTAATAACAACGTTGCTGGTAGCTCCGAGGTCTGGTGTTCCTGGCACGATGATGTTATCTCCAGCACCATTATATATCTCGAATTGGTACGAATATCCCGTGGTATCGCACAGTACAAACAACTTTATTCCCCATTTATGGGGCTTGTTCGGCATGTACTGGCGTAAATGGTGCGCCATTTTTGTCGAACACATTTGCTCGTCAACACATAACCGCGCATTCTTTGGAACGGAATTGAAGCGTTCATTTAAAATATTGGCAACTCTTCTAATTCTAAAAAGCGAATCATGTCCAGGTTGTCCTTTTTGAATACGCTCCGCTTCATTAGCAAAACACAAATATTTTTTTATCCGTTCAAATTTCTTTAATGGCATACACTGAGGAATTTGTCTAAATCCGAATTCTCCCCAGTGTGACTCCATGTTGGGATAACGAAAAATAGACATGTATAATAGAATTCCGATGTATCGTCGAATCTGCACCGCATCAACGTTGAATTGTGTGTTTATGTCTTTCAAACGTGCGTTTCGATTGGTTTCACAAACAATCAGGTCGATGAGTTCATCCGTGAAAAAATAACAAAAATACTCCATTGGTGTCTTCAGATTCTTTACAGTATACGGCAATGTAGTGTTTCCTCGAAATGCGACTTCATTGACATGCAATTGCATTGACTTTTTTCTCCATACAATTTTTGTGAACTCTGCTGAATTTTTGTCGATTGCATCCAAGCCTGAAAGAAAAAAGAGAAAAAAATTAGTATGGCATTATGACTTTCCGTGTTTTATTAGCATACCTGTGCCAGTGAAGCCACCCGCTGATGGTACTATATGTGGTCCCGTAGCTTCTACAGTTGGTAACGGGGATCTGGGTCTTTTCTTTGGTTTGAATTTAGTGGTTGTCGGTAGTTGTGTGGAAGTTGATGCAATTGGTTCTTTTGATGATAACCGTACGGATGATACTGAAACGTCCATTTGAGTATCCGGATCAGTTGTTGAAACTTCTGGTGATATAGTTTCGGATATTATAAGTTCCGGCAAAGTTAATGTTGCCGTTTCAGAAGTAAATATATTTACATGTGATTCTGAAACACCCACTAAATCTTCACTAACATCAGTGATATTACTTAGCTCTAACGGAGGGTCCATGGAGAGCTCCAAATCAGTGATATTTTCACGTAAACAAGAAGAAATCATCTCATCGTCCTCGGCTGTGAGCACATCCGCCTTGTAGTCATAATCCGGATCGGCTATGCTATCATCATCATCTTCGTAAACTGACTCGTCATCTGAATCCAGATTAGAGTTCATGATTTCGTCGATTTGTTCATCGGTTATTGTGGAAAGATCGTATTTTGTCCTCTTTTCCGCGTCTGTCAGCTCGTGATACCTTTTCGCACCATACTTTCTTCGTCTTTGAGATCTATTATTTTCCATGTTCTACGATAGAAAGAAAGAAATGTATAAATAATAAAAGTATAAATAATACAAATATGTACTTTTATTCAAATACGCGGAGAACTTATTTTACCGTACATCGGCAAGCCGGCCGAAAGGCGGGTATCACTCCACACTCAAAAACCAGTACTAATTTTATATTTTTCACCAAATATTCCAGCAAACTATCAAACACATACTATAAGTACTTACCAAAAAAAAATGAAATCAATTGGACAACTAGAACTATTTTATTTTACGGTTCGATTACACGTGTTCCAGAGCAATAATTTCTCCGTACGATTCACTTGCTTGCTTACACGTAACTGACCATATCTCTCAATTAACTGAACCTACAGCTTTTAAACCGTTACTGTTGGACGAGTCTATTCTTGCCGAAAAGCGGTGTAGTCGACGTGAAAGCAAATAAATTTTACATTTTAAAATAATTCGGTTATTTTAATGCCGGCCTTATGGCGGGATTACCGATTAAAGGGTTAAAATGTTCTGCAAATCGTCCAGATACCTACCTGAGTTTAGGTCGCCCCTTCTTCTTCCGACCGGCTTATTTAGCATGGATACTCTAGAAGGATCAGCCATCCGCATAACGTGGCCCACCCATCTTAGATGGTTTATTTTGATGGTTTTTACGATATATGCATCACCAAAAAGTCTACCTTCTCCTCCTAGTTCCATGACTGTTATCGATCATTGGATATTATGTTGGCTACCATAGTCGCTATCGTGACTTTATTGACAGCAGCTCTAAATAACGATGTAGTCGATTTTCTGTACCATTACCTTAGATTTTTCACAGGATCACGTTTACCTTGGATCTTTCCCTGAATGATCAGATGTAAAAGTTTATATTCATAATATGACCGAAGTATTCCAGCTTGCGTCTCTTTATTATATTGACCAGTTGTGTTGTTTGGTTCAGGCGCCTAAGGACCTTCTCATTTCTAACTCTGTCGACCCAGAATATTAGTAGTCGTCGATATAACCACATCTCAAAGGCTTACAAGCAATGACCGTAAGTGAGCACTGCTTTGTTGCTCTTGACATATTTCTCGCTCTTCGTTGAGGACTTTAACCAAAATAAAAGCGGTTAGCCACGCATCTTACTTTTCTTATATCTTTGGATGTGTTGTTTTTGCAGTGAACCAGTTGCCCTAAGTAGCAGAACTCTTGCACCGTTTCTATAGTTTAGTGTTACACCTCTAAATTATTTTATGGCATTCTTGATATAGACGGCATATATTTAGTTTTCTGACAGTTAATCAGAAGTCCGATGTTCTTTATTTCGGGTTCTTCCAATGATCATGATATCATCAGTATATGTCACTACTTATATACTACGGGTATATATCGTACCCATCAAGTTTATTCCCAAATCTCCCAAAACTTTTTCTAACGCTAGGTTGAACAGCGTGCTTGATAGCGCATCTCCCTGGTGCAGTCCTCTGTTGTTGTAAATGAAAGATCCCCTTGTACTCGCACTTTACATTCAACTTGTCTCATCTTTTTTTTATTTAATTCTACCCATCCTTTTGGTATTCCAAATTCGAGCATAGCCGCTGCCTGCCTTAAAATGTAGGAAGATGTAATCTAAAGAATATGTGATCAGTAGTAGATCTGTTTTTCAAAAAGCCTCTTTGGTATGATCCTATTATATTGTCAGTATACTGTGTCAATCGTTCGTTAAGTTTTTTTTGCATATTTTAACATGTTGCTTATTTTCTAATATTTAAGCACATTTTTTGCGTTAAATATTTTTGTTAAATCTCATCTTATATCGTAAATTTTGATAAATATTTTTCTTCTCTTATTTATTCATTCCACATATTTCAAAAATTTTCCAATACAATTCTGTAGTGAAATTCTTCTCATTGTGTTTAACCCTTCGTGTCCAATATGAGTGTCGCTGAGGGAATGACGCACAAACTAGTAATCAGATTATATTGATCATCCACAGAGATTAGATCCAACCCCAATGCTGTTTGAAACAACAAGGACACGTCCCCCAAATGTGAGCTTTACGTTATCCCGCAATTTTTGTTCCCGTTCACAATAATTTGTTGTTCATTCAGTATATTACACTTAAATTTTGGGAACAGACGGTTTATATTACAAAAAGACATTTCATTTAGATCATTAAGATCATTAGACATTTTGAAAAGATCATTACATTTCAGAAATATTCCAATTTGCATTGCATGAAAGGAAAGAAGAGTATGTGGTTGATAGATTCGTAATAACCACCGAGCAATGATCGTTAAAATAGTATTATTAACTAAAACTAACTCCGCCTGTGGTGACAAATGGGTGGATCGAGTAGCTCAGGAGTCACCACTGCCGGTCCTAAGCCCGGGTAAAGAAGAAAGGTTGGGCAGTGAGCTGACAACCCACTCCCGGAAAAAATACACTGTTACGAAACCTGAAAATTTGCCTCAGAATACAGGACGGAACTTTCGGAAACGACTCAAGCTACGAAACATGGACTATGTATTTGTAAACTGGGATGTGAGGAGAAATAAACGAGGAACTCAAACTGCACTTCTGCAAGAACCAAAAATATATAAGCTCATGATTACTGCTCTTCAGGAGACAAGAAGGCTGGGGAAAGGTGTCAGGGACACTAAAACGCACACAATTCTATAGTGGGAAGGAACAAGCAAGCAAAGAACGTGGAGTTGCATTTGTGGTGGATAATTATTTTAAGTCAAAAATCATAGACTTCCAGGCAGTCAGTGAAAGGATACGCAAGTGTAGAATTTGCACCCACTTCTTCAACCTAACACTGATAAACATCACTACCCAACAGAAGAACAAGAACAACATAATAACATACAAAGGAGAGCTTCTACCAACAGCTGGAGATAAAATATGACAATGCGCCCAAAAATGCCATCAAGATTGTAATGGGTGGTATGAATTCTAAAATAGGCAAGGAGCCGCAGTTTTATGACACAACAGGAAAACACCTAGTGCACAATGAAACAACACAACAATGAAACACATGCTTCCCACATAAATATATATAAGGTTCTTGAACTTCTAAGTGGAGCATAAAGCTTCAGTGAAAACGCGCCATCGGGTTCTTGTACCCTCTTTTGTTCGGTCAGGTGTAGCAGATCTTCGTTTCTGATGGTGTTAGGCCAGAATATACGAACGATTCTTCGTAGACATTTATACGGATAACTGACTCACGGATAACGGCCGTGAGTTTGCCAACTCGGTTATTGTAGAACTAACTACTATGTGGCCTGGTCTGAAAATAGTTCACGATGACCAAGACACTCACAAAGTCGTTCTGTAGAGAGGGCTAATCAATATGTCCGGAATATGTTGATTACCTGCCTACCTGGGTAAACAATAATAATAATACAATTTTTTATTAATAATAATACGATTTATAGAGTCTAAGAAAAACAGATCTTTTCATAGAGGAATTGGTAGGAGCCCTTATGACTCCATGTTTGCCAGCAGACATACGAATGGTTTAGAAGATGCAGACCTTCCGAAAGATGTCCTTGATAAACTACAAAATGAAGAAGACTTGGAAGAATTAATAAATAGCATGGAAAAGGAATATGATGATGATTATTTAAAAAATTGAGAAGAAAGCAATAGTGTAGAACCCTGACAAGAGAATTTAGAGAATCAAGACAAATATATGAATAAATATTTGAAAATCCTGGACAATAATAACCTGTATAAAAATCATAAAGATGCACCCAACATACAAGAAGGTAAAGTTCACGGCAATTTCAATGATCAGTTAACCCAAATCAGTAAGAGAACATTGAATGAGAGAGAAGAATCACATAAAATGGTGAGAGTTCAGGCATCAAAGATGATATGTAAGTCAAATGAATGAATTTTCTCTTTCAAAAATGGATTAATATTTTGATTCGAGTGCCAGATGTTGATAGAGGTCAATTAACTCAAAGAAATTTCTGAAATTAATAATAATGGCTTGTATAAACTCAGTATTGAGAATGGACCACTGGATAGATTATTTTTAAGAAATGAACTCCTTTAAACCGATTAGCAATTCATGTTTGAATCAAATCATATTAGTAGTAAGAAAATACCCTTGAGAACTGCAGCAAATATGTGATCTAAAGATTCTGGTCAAGATTTTCTCAGATGCAACTGTACAAGGTTTTGTAGCAACAATTAATGTTCCTGTAAATAAAGGTACAAACAATGTAATTCAAAATGTCATGGATCGCTGACATGCAAAATAAATTCTGTTTATAATCCCCATCAATTCTGTAGGTTAATTACAGTTCTGTCTCTCTCAAAAATTAACCAATAATATTAGGATTACAACAAAAATACGTTATTTGGTTTCCTTTTTCTCAAAATCAGAAACTAGTGATTGACCTAAGAACGTTCTGTCATGGCTGATAACAGCTACGATATTTGAGGTCCGAAGTGATGTACAATACCACTGTCAATCAAGCAACTCAAACAAAAGGGCAGCTTATAGGAAAAACATCGAACGCAGCTGAACAAAGAACATCAGAAAAAGCCGCCTGTTACGAGAAAAAACAAAGAAAATTCTCAACAAATCTGACATTTTCTCAGACCCCGTGAGGATACTTCAATATAACTTTTTTAACTTTGTTATCAAAACAAATTTTACTTCTTGTGGTTGTGAGGTTTGTTTATCATCCAGGAGTATGTTTTCGTTGTGTATAATGTAGTTTTATAAATTTTCTTTGCATGATACAGTGCTGTCGCGGTTTTTCAAATGCAAATGACAACATTTGATATTAGTTTTATCGAATATTAAACTAAAAAAAATGATGAAGAGGATTATTAAAGTATCTAGGCTAATTTTTAAAAAAAGTTACCTATCATTCGATATTATTAAAAAGTTAAGTGATGTATTCGACCGTTACTTGATGGAAATTCATTTTATGTAACAATAAAATACTGAAAACTTTGTTTTCAGAAGTAATTCTATAAAAGTTAATCACATAAAAACTTTTATCAACCATAAACTTCGAGTTTTTATCGAAGTTAATTAATTTCTTTAGTTAAAAAAACGTTTCTTGGCTTATTTCAGATGCCCCTGAAGATGATCTAGGGATCGAAAGTACTTGGGCAAGATTAAATTAATACTGTGCTCGATATTTGCCTTTTATATTATTAAAGTATATTTAATTCTGTCTTAAAATTGTATTTTAACATCGGAATTTTTGTTTATCTATGTAATATACTATAATAGGCTGTCAGTTTATGTTGTGTGGGATGGGATGATGAATTATGTATAGTCGTGTCAGTATGGGTAGGTTCATGAAATATGGAGAACACATGTTTGATTTTAAGTCTGATAATTTTTAAATCTAAAAAATTAATGAATTGATTTTGTTCTGTTTCTATTGTAAATTCAATAAGACTATGAAGTGAATTAATATGTGATAAAAATTGGTTGAGTTGCCTGTTAGTTTCTGTAACACATACCAGTATATAGTCTAAGTATCTCCACCAATATAAAAGCTGTTTTAATACGGGATAAAAAGGATACGGATATGGATATCGAAAAAAGTATCATTGCAAAATCTTTTACATATGTAACACATCTATTGCTATAGGTAAAATACCATATACTAACAAAACAATAGAATTTTTAAATAATCAAAATATTAAAACGTTAAACAAAGATCCTACAGAACAGTGTGGATCACCCTATAAGACCTGTAGTTTCTTTTTATACAGTTCCGTCATTTAAACTTTCAAAAAAACTGTTACGAGATTATTTTAGAACACACTAAATTTTCACCTAAATTTACCATCAAATGTACAATAGAACTAGTTAATAAATACAACATTTTCAATGACCTAACAACTTCAGATTAATTTCATTTGACTTAAAAAATCTTTTTACCAGTATTCCTCCTACAGAAACTTTTGTTCTATTAAAAAACCTGTTAGACCATAATATTAAAAATAAAATCATTACATCTGAAATTTTACATTTTTTTGAAATTTGCACAAACCAACCATCCACATTTTTTGGATTTAACAATCAAAATACAAATAACAGTGTAGGACTTACAACGGGCAATTCTCTAAGCCCATTGCTATCAGATATTTTTATGGATCATCTAGAGACAAAGATTTTAAAACATCCCGTATTCAAATAGTTTTTATATTGGTGTAGATACGTAGACGATGTACTGGTATATTTTACAGGAACTAACCGGCAACTCGACCAATTTTTATCGTATACTAATTCACTTCATAATCATATTGATTTACACTAAAAACAGAACAAAATCAATCCATATTTTTTTTAGATTTAAAAATTATCAAACTTAAAAACAAACATGAGTTCTCCATATTTCATGAAGCTACACATACTGACACGACTATACAAAATTCAACAACCCATCCCACACAACATAAACTAGCAGACTCTCATTTTTTGCAAGCAGCTTTGAAAACAAAGTTTTCAGTGTTTTATTGTTACAGAAAAAGTTAAGTGTTCCACAAATTCTGATGCATAAGCAATCCGCAATCATAAATTTGATCTCATGCTCTCTCTCTCACACACATAGGCACACAGAAACATAACTAGTGGAACATATTAAGAAAAAGTATGGAAAAACTATATATATAGTCAGTGACAAGGAAATAGATCAATCTTATATACTAAAACGCTAAGCCCTTTTCTTGTCCACCACTTTACTCAAAAACCATATTAGAAAATTAAAATATTTTTTCGGAATATTAATAGTATTACGTATGAGATTGTCAAGATATACTTTTGGTACAAAAATTCACTTCCGGTTTTGAGATGACCGGAAGTTAAAATTTACTTTAAGTTTTAGACCCCAAAAAGTATATATGGATCGAAAGGTCTCGTCGAGAATAATCTAAATATGTACTTCCGGTTGCGATCCTACACCGGAAGTGACCCGAAACGCGCATAAAACGTCAAGATAGAGCAAATCTGACACCGGATTCGTGATCAGCATGCAAAATTAACTGCTAATATAATAAAATATTTGCGATGACCATCAACAGAGGACAAGGATAAAGTGTGAAGAAGGTTGGGATTTATCTTCCAAATCCTGTTTTTTCCCATGGACAACTATATGTGGCAACGTCTCGATCCCGCTCATTTGATGGCGTAAAAAATTACATAACTCCCTGTGCTAAGCAAAAGTTTTCAGAAAATGCAGACATTCTAACAAAAAACATTGTTTTCGACGAAATATTTCGTGATATTTAATACACTTTTTACTTGCATTATTATTGATGAATGTTATGTATATTCTTGCTTATATTGTTTGTATTGATCTCTTAATTTTTCTCGCAAAATAAAAATTTCATTTAAAAAACTCGATGTCGAGTTGGTCCGCTTGTGTTAATTAAAACTTCAAAAGTATAAGGTTGCCAAAAAGTGGTCAAGAAGTTGTTGCCAAATAGTGACAAATCTAAAATTAAAATATACAAAGAAGAACACCTAAAAATTACAGTAAAATAAACAAATTTAGGACAAGAAATTGAATACGTATCATAATCATCACAGCCGTTCAATCTTGTTAGGTTATGCTAATGCCAAGCGACATGTAGAAATTTTTTTGCGATGAATTTTACACAATTCTTTATGTATCTCTGCAGCGTTAGATTTGTGTTTTCAATCCTTTCTCTTTCTACATTTTGTTCTTCAGTTTATTATTATTATTATTATGTTTATATCCAATTCTATTGGGTCGGGATTCTTTTTATTATTTCTGAAGGTGCTCCTATCAATGTCACTTTCAGTAAATGTTCTTACTAAATCACTTAATGTAAATTTTAACAGCATTTCACAGTTAACGTCAACAGAATTAAAGAATAAAGTAAGGTAAAACAAAATAAAACACTTACCAACAATTTAACGTCCAAACAAACTGAAACAAAAAAATATTTTAAATACAAGTACAGTAAAAAATTCGTTTTAAAACAATCTTACACATTTATTATACTTCTTACAACTATTCATTTTAACACTCTATTACATATCTTATTCTTTCTTGCTTGGGAACGTACGTTCTTAGATGTGTGTTGTGTGTTGCTGATATACTTTTTATTTTCGATTATTTGCTAAAAATTAGTTAAGTTTGAGAAATAAAAATTATATATGCATTTATAAATGTTGTAAGGATACAGTGATATATTAAAATAATAAATTTACTTTGTTCTTCTTCTTCTTCTTCCTTCTAGTATGTAGGCTTTAAAACCTGTTTCTTCTTCAATATTAGCCTCCTAAATTGTTTAAAGTGTCGCACCATATTTTTCTTGGTCTGCCACTACTCTTCGTCCATTTGGTGACTTATCTCGTGCTATTCGTACTATTCTATCCTCTGCCATTCTACTGATGTGTTCGTTCCGATCCTGTTTTCGTTTTGTCACCCATCCATTTATGTCTTCTATATTGCATGCTCTTCTTATGTTTTCGCTTCTCTCCCTATTCATCAGACTTCTCCCTGATATTCGTCGGAGTATTTTCATCTCTGTTGTTTCTAGCAATCGTCTCGTTTTAGATTTGGCAGGTCTTGTCTCCGCCGTGTATGTTAATATAGGTCTAATTGCTGCTTTATAGATTCTTGTTTTTTTGTCTTTTCTTAGGTGTTTGTTCTTACAGATTGTGTCATTAAGAGAACCCGCCGCTTTACTTGCTTTTAAGCTTTGTTGTAGTACTTAGTACTTCAACATCTCCGTAACTAGTTATATCTATTCCCAGATATCTAAACCTTGCTTCCTGCTTTATAATTTTCCCCTCAATTTCGATTTTACACCGTAGTGGGTATTTAGATGTTGTCATATATTTGGTTTTTTCTGCTGATATTATCATATTGTATTTCTTAGCTGTTATATTGAAGATATGTGTTAATTTTTTGAGCTCGTCTTCTGTCTCGGCGATTAATGCGGCGTCGTCTGCATAACATAATATTTGGATTTCTTTGTTCCCCATTCTGTAGCCATGATCTTTACGTACTGCTTGTATTATTTCGTCCATTATTATATTTAAGAGAAGTGGGCTCAACGAGTCATCCTGTCTGACTTCGCTTTGTACTGGTATACACTGTGTTAGTTTTCCATTTATCTTTGCCTGTATTCGATTATGGAGGTAGATGTTTTCGATGGTTTGTATAATATTGATTGGCATATTTCTTTTATACAGTAGGTGTAAGACGTCTTCGACTTGGATGCGATCGAAAGCCTTTGTCAGGTCTATAAAACATAGGTATTGTATAGTACATCCACTAATAATTTTCCAACATAAACATGCCTCATTCTGGTATCAAAGAGACCGCCTTTCAAATCAAGGTTGTCAGACATATTTCCTAAAATTCCTAAGGTTATATTTAAAAAATATTCCCTATTCTCTAACGACACTCTTAAAAAATAATATGAACATATTCTCAAAAAATATATCTATAAATTAATTAACTAGGTACTAATATTCCCATGGACTCTTCACTAATGAATTAAAGCAACCGTGAACTTTGTATATATTACTTATACTCAAGTAATTTTCGAATATCGGCAACATTGTAGTCTGGAGAGAATTTGGACGTTGGGTCTATATCGACGTTGCCATGTTGGTGAATTTAGCGGTAATACTCTTATAGATATAATGATCGACTTTTAAGAAATCAGACAACTTTTAAGAATTCAAGTTCTCAAAAACGGTTTCAAGAATTGTATTATTTTTTTTTCCAAATTTCATTGATCTTGACCTTACCTGGAAACATGAAAAATTGCAAATATATTAATATGGTATTAAAGTTACATTCACTAATTTTAAACTCATGCATTATGGCAACAGCGAACCGCAAAGCCATAAATCGTAATGAACACCTGTTTCGTCTCGCTAAGTGACACCCTAAAATATTTCATTTTGCAACCAGCAATCAGAGGCGGAGGCTTATTATAAGGTAAGTAATATTATATTTTTCTAGGATGGCATTTTGGAAACCATTTGATACGAATGATCAAGATGCATCAACTTCTGTGTTATCAATAAATAATGACAATTATGTTAATGACAGCCCCGAATTAAAAAAATAAAGATTTGCACGTACTATCCCAAAGGATAGTTTTAAATATGTATGAGTGTTTGAAAAAAGAAAATATTGGGATGGCTGATAATGCAATTGTTCGAGAATTCATGTATTAACAAAAATCGGGTATAAGACGATATATACCTACAATTGAGGGGTCCGGCAGTAAAAAATGGTAAGGGACAATAAAGAAGATTTGAGTTTTGAAGTGTTGAATTTAAAAAAAAATATTGTTATATTTTTTATTAAAAAATATAAAACTATGAATAATGCTAAAATTAGCTGATTATGTTGTTAATCAGGAGGCAAAATATGAAATACCAAATATTTTTTTTACAATGTTTATTGAGGAAAATATGAAAATATGTACTACAACTTAACATTATTTACCTAAAATATTTGAAAAATTTAACGTAACATGTTAAGTGGTGTTGACTTAACATAACATAATTTGGTAGGTACTAGGAGGTTATTTTAAATTTATATACCATTCGTGATAAACAGCTGGAATCCATTCCAAGAATGATTTTACATCTTTCAGTTTTTCTGAATGAATACTAAGGGGATGATTATATTTTTGAGTAAGTGTAGGAAATTTTTCTTCTGTAGCTGTTGGTCTTCCTCTTTTATTCAAGGACATGGAATTAAATAATCCGTTGTATGATGCTGAATATTGTATATTTCTGGGAACTTCTGAAGATAGACATAATTTCACACTACTTTGTAAAATACCTACCGGTTGATTAAAATAGCTTTTCAGTACTGAACAATCGTATATATCCTCTTGCTGGACCCTAGTTACTAGAAAAGGTTTCTTTTTCTGACACTTCTTCAAAATATCTTCCCAGTGATTGGGCGAATATACCATTTCACAGTTTTTCTTGACATAATTTTCTACAACAGAAAAGTCTCTGTCGCTTGGCAACATTGTATGTCCTACCTGAGGAAATATATGAACTATTTCTTTAAAATAGTCATTTTGTAAAAGATATAGCCAAAGACCAATGATGGTCCAGTTTTTATT
Organism: Diabrotica balteata; assembly: GCA_918026665.1. Classification (NCBI taxonomy): domain Eukaryota; kingdom Metazoa; phylum Arthropoda; class Insecta; order Coleoptera; family Chrysomelidae; genus Diabrotica; species Diabrotica balteata. Next base: position 118,154,345 of record OU898279.1, on the reverse strand, counting down.
TTGTCCGCAGCAATTGTCTGAAATAGCTATTAGTTTTCTGCCATGAATATTATTTTTCTCAAAGTACATTTTGAGACAGCTAGCTATTTCGTCCGACCCTCTTTTAGCAGTGGATTCATCCCACATAAAAAAGTGACCCTGACCATCTCCAAGGGAATGTATGCTTAAATTATAGCACCATAATTTTCTCTTATAGAACATGGGACCAGTGGTAAGCTTTGGTGTGGGAAGGGTTTGCTGTAGATCAAAACTAATTGCATGCACATCTGGGTTTAAGTTTGCTTCCTCTACTGCGTCTCTGACTGCCTGTTGACCTGCTTCAGCTTTTCTGTGATGTAATTCTTGTTCAGTTTTAATTTTTTTAACCTCAGTTTCATCATTGTGTAACTTAGCATTTTCTAAAGCTACTGAAAACTTATCGCATGCTTGACATGTATCCATTTTCGGAGTTTTGAAACTTATATTATATTCTTCAGTAAATATTCTTCTGAATTTATCTGCAGAAACTGGAGTTATCTTTTTCAAAATGCATTCTCCTACATATTTCTCATAACAAGTCTGAATAGAATATTCCATACTCATATATTGTCTAGAACTGTCAGCACGGGTGTAATGGCTTTTGTACTTAGGTAAGCTTTCAATAAAAGATTTCAGAAAATCTATATCAGAATTGGAATATTTTTTAGGATGATTTGAATGTCGACCTCTTAGATCTGATTTTGGAGTATTTGATCCAGTTTTTAATTGTTTTACTAGATTTTCAACTCGACCTCGATTTTTCTGTAAGCCATGGATACTTAGGAAAGCCATTTTGCATATCTTAACATCTTTCCCTTGTGATTTTAATTTATATTCAATAGTTTGAGATCTTTTTGACACTAGTGCTTTAGTTTTCTTCCTAGTCACATTTTTAGATCTCATACAACCTTGTAAGTAAGCATTTTGTGTATCAAAACTGTTCATGCCCCAAAAATTAACAAAAATTGTCTGTAGTTCTTCATGAGAAGCAAATAACTCATAGCATTTATTGGGGCAACTACACGGTGGACCTTGTGTTTTTGATAAAACAATATTTCCCTTACCTCTGTATTGTTTATATTCTTTTCCGCGATTTCTGAGCTCTTTTGTTTTTAATTGCTTACTTAAATTGCGTTTCCTTTTTCTAGATTTTGTGTCTGAAACAGAATATTCTTTTTCTTGTTTACTGTGTTCATTTAATTCTCCTCTATTTTCTTTTTCTTCCTCCTCTTCTTCTTCAGTACTGGACTCTGGGTATGTGTGAGAAGAAATTTCTTGAAGTCCATGTTCTTTCAAAAGTTTTCTAAAACATAAATAAAAATAATATTAAGTATTATAGTGCTGCAGAGAATTCATTTTCATATTTGCAAGTAAAAAATGTTAAGTTTTTATGCAAAGTGAATGTGGATGTAAACAATGTTAAGTACATCCTTTACCATTTTTTACTTGCAAACAATGATTCTAAGAATATAAATAAATTACCTTCTTTGTAGAAAGTTAATCGAGCTAGCTTCACTAAATATTTGAAATTCAGGATCTTTATCTGAGTCGTAATCATCATAGCTCTCAGAATTGTCACTATTAACATCAAAAAAGTCATTTAGATTTGAACAACCTGCTTTGTATTCCGCCATCATGGACACATAACATTATTTTCATGCTTATGCATGTCCCTTACCAAATTTTAAGAAATTAATCTGACGCCACCTATTATTCGGAGGATAAAATAAGTCAAGTTTTCTGCGTTGCCATGTCCCTTGCCATCTTTTACATAATATTTCGGGAAAAATCAAAATTTGTCCGTTACCATTATTTACTGCCGAGCCCCTCAATTATTAAATTGGGCACTGTTACAGATCATTCCTTAAAACGAAAGCGACCAAATAAAAAATTGGGTAGGATTGACATTGCTGCAAAAGACGTTATTCAGCGAACAGTTTACAATTTTTACAAAGAAAATAGAGTGCCTACTTTAGAACTGATTCGTGAAAAATTGAGAGATTTCCCTGAATATAATTATACATCTTTGGAAACACTGCGCGAGATTTTGATAAGTTGTGGATTTAAATATAAGAAATTAGATAATCGAATGGTAATAATGGAATCTCGGCGTATTGTTGAACTTCGACGAGAGTATTTGAGTAAAATAAAACAGTATCGTAATTCAAACAGAAAGATAATCTATTTAGACGAAACCTGGTTCGATACGCATGATGATGTCAAGTACGGCTGGGTTGACAACACAAACAAGTGTGCGTTAAATACACCGTGTTCACGAGGAAAACGTGTTATTATTCTTCATGCCGGAAGCAAAGATGGTTTTGTATCTAATGCATTGCTATTGTCGGCCAAAAATATAACAAACTCTTCTGCCGATTATCACGAAGATATGACAGCCGGTTTATTTGAAAAGTGGTTTGTTGAACAACTCTTGCCCAATATTCCGCCGAATTCAGTGATTGTTATGGATAATGCTTCGTATCATTCCCGCATATTAAATAAAATACCTAATAATAACACGAAAAAGGACGAAATTTTAAAATTTATGCAACTTAAAAACATTACTGTTCCTAAAAAGATTCCAGTAAAGAAAAAATTAATTAGAATAATCAAAAGTCGGAATTTTAAAAACGAATACGTTACTGACAGCATTTGCAGCAGGCACGGCCATACTCTTTTGCGATTACTCCCATACTATTGCATTTTTAATCCAATTGAAATGGTTTGGGGTACCGTAAAAAAACGATTGCGAAAATATAATCAGTCTCCAACATTAAGCGCAGTGGCCATTGAGAATATTCGAGAAGTAATTATTGGCATTAATAGCGATGTGTGGAAAAATTGCGAAGCTCATGTTGTAAAAATAGAAAACGAATATCCTGTTTTACCGGCAATAGCACCAATAGTTATCCAACCTGGGAACGATTCGACTTCAGAAGACTCTGACGATTCTTTTTAGTCCTTCTAATTAATTTCTTTACATCTATCGCGATGCATCTTGAACACTAGTATTCATTATTATACAGTGTGTCGCATTTAAGATATAGACACCTCTATATATCAGCTATCAAAATACATACAGATTTGAAATTTTGCACAGTCATACATGTTGATAGTGCACATTTTTTTAAGATAATGCGAAGATGCATATTAGGTATCGCATTTTTCGGATTTTCAATCGCGTATATCTCCAAAACTATTAACTTTTGAGAAAAATGACATAGATCTTATTTAGAGTAAAACCTAAAAAATATTTTTTGGAGCACAGAAGGTGATATTTTGAATTTGTTTAAAAAATTGTTTAAACAATTTCTGCCCAAAAATTGAGAAATTTTCCTGAATATAATTATGTAAAAATTAATAAAAATTATATGATTTTTCTTGAAATATGCGTTTGATGAACTGATCCCTTTTCTTAATTTCCACGCCAATGGTCGGCATTGGCATCAAAGAATCTCAAAAGCCGATGCTTGGCAAACTGACATTGGAAAAAGTATAACCTCGGAAATCTTTTTTGGGTGGTGCTAGAAAGATAACCAATGGAGACACTGCGGACGGCAGCCAGATGGTTGGTGGAGAGCGAGTCGTGGGTTCGAAACTAGCTTTTGGAACCGGGAATGGATCCAACGGAAGAAATAGGTAAAGATAGGATAAGAGATATTAGAAAAGATACAGAAATAAACAAAAAGATAGATGGGTAAAATTACCAAAGATAAGAGAAGATAGAAACAGGGCGCCACTCAATTTTTTTGGGGTTAAGGAGAAAATTAAGAAAACCTTAGAAAAGAAAAGAGATAAGAAAAGATATTTAGGTTCAGAGATCAAACCCAAGGAAAGATACCAACAGTAAATTATCAAATAAATCTGGTCAACGCAATATATAAACAAATAATAAATATATTAGGTATTACACTTACTTACCTACGAAACTTAATCAGCCTGATCTTTCTACTGATCAAAAGCATAGTAATATTTAAAGATAGTAATTGTTCAGAGCTATTATTTTATCAGGGAACTTGTTAGGAGCCGACAAATAAAATACATGCATAAAACAATAACAATATATTAAACACAAAATTATGATGCTGCTAAATGCAACCCAGGTAATAAAAATACACAACTATGAAATGGTGTTATATCTGTATAAAATTAAGCTATAATGTAATAAAAAAATATCTTTACCAAGATGTATAAGGCAATCATATACAAATATAGTTTGGCGTATCTCGAGATATCATAGGAAAGATAATGAACAAAAATTATAGGAAATACAAAAGATAGCAAAAATTACTTAACTCTAAATTTACAAAAAAAAACAAAAAGGTTACAAGAATGAAAACATAAACCAAACCGCACTTGGATAAGTCAATTAACTATCTCGCACTATTATTTAATAAAAAACTGGGACTTGTATGTTCATAAGTAATATTTATAGAAATTTCTTGAATGGTTCAATTACATTCAAAAATCGGCAATCTTCAGGTGAAAATTTAGATGATACGTCCAGATAATGGCAGGTGATATGGTACCATACCATATTACTCGCCCAGATAATTGTAGATAAAATTACTACAGTAGATCTTGACGAAGGCAGCTTAATTCACTGAATTTAATACTTTTCTGGTACTAAACACTGAATTTAATAACCATTAAAGGTAGTGTAGAATTATATATAATTTAATATAGTCTAAGGAAAGAAAACTCAAATATAAAGTGTATACACACTTAGAAAATAATTCACAAAGACGATACGATAAGAAATAAAGTGAGCAAAGCGTAACACGAGATATTGGTCTTAACTCAACAACAACCCACCAACAAGTAACTTGGGTCCACTCAAAATTTCACCAACTGTCCCTGAAAAAGGAAGAAGAAAATATTCCCCCACTCAAGAATGATAGGACAGTTGTATGTGTTTCTCAGAAGGTAAGGCCTTAACGACTATTGGAAACTTTGAGGTAAAATAAGCGGTATTAACAATTGGACATAAGAAACAGACAATACTTGGGATTAAGTTATGGTCAAAAGAAACGGGCCTTCGTCGAAAATTACCAATTTATGAAAAGGAAACTGCATACCAAAACGCATTATACTCTTTTTATAATGAATATTATGACGGAAGGATTAAAAACCATTCCTAATTAGGGAATTCCATTTTAGCTGGGTATCTACAATATTTTGCTATCGATACACGATCATAGGCGTATCGCACGGGGTAAAAGGAATTAGAAATATTTAATATATTAATAATAAAAAAAATGTTACAGTATGCAGGTTTATTCTACTCGATGGCTTTTTCTGTGATTCGTCTTAGTACAAATACGGCGTCTACGCAGGATCTTCCGGATTTGAATCCTTGCTGTTCATCTGATAAAGTTGTTAGTTTATTGATTTTATTGGTTAGGACTTTTGTGGTAAGTTTAGTGCGGTGTTCAGTAGACTTATACCTCTATAATTGTTAGGGTCTTCTTTATCTCCTTTCTTGAAAATTTGTATCATTATGCTGTTTCTCCATGCGTCGGGTATCTTGCAGTGCAATATTAGTTTTTGTATAAGTTTCGTCATCTTTAGGGTTATACTTTCTCCTCCGTATTTTAGAAGCTCGTTGGTTATTCCGTCTGCTCCTAGCGACTTTCTATTTTTGAGCGAATTTATGGCAATTTCTACTTCCTGAAAACTGATTTCTATTTCGTGTCTTAATTCAGGTACGTTATTGTGTTGATTATTATTTTCCTTTGCTTTAAACAGTTCCGTCAGGTATCTTTCCCATTCGTTTGCTGGTATGTTATTGTATTCCTTCAATTCTGCCATTTCTTTCCGTCGGTTTCTTATAAATCTCCATATTTGTTTTTGTGCACCGTAGAAGTCGCTTTCCATCCTTTTTGTAAACTGTTCCCAGTGTTCATTTTTTGTTCTTCTTACCAACTGCTTTGTTTCATTTCGTATTCTTCTATAGTTGTCTCGGGATTCTGGGGTATTTGATGTTTTGTAATTCGTGTAGGCCTCTCGTTTCTCTTTACATTTCTCTTTTATTTTTTTTTCTGAACCATGGTGTATTGTTGTTGTTTCTTTTGTTCAGTGTGAGTTTGCGTTTTCCTAGAGCTTCTGTTGCTGCTTCTTCAATGTTGTTTTTAATATTCTCTCAGCTCGCGTTTATATCTTCGATATTGTCTATTTGGTTCAGCTGTATCTTCTGTGCTAGCCTACTTTGGTACATTTCTCTCGTAGAATCGTTCTACAGTGATTCTGCATTGAATTTTTCCTCAGTGATTTCCTGTAGAAAATTTTGTTTTGGTGTTATTTTCATTCTTATCTTTGCTAGTACTAGTTTGTGTTTACTCCCTGCGTCTGCTGAGTTTAAAGTTCGGATATCTAGAATTTGCTTTGGGTAGATTTTTCTATTAGTGACTATAAAATCAATCATAGATTTATGCCCTCTGGAGTTTTCAAATGTATATTTATACTGGAGGTTATGGCCGAAAAATGTATTATTGATTCTGAGTTCGTTAAAAGCACAGATATTAGCCATGAGTTCTCCATTTGCGTTGACATGGTTTTACATTGATGACATATTAAATCTTTGTTTTACTCCTGGAACTATTTCATTTCCGATTCGTGCATTTAAGTCACCCATAAGAATTAAGGGCTCTTTATGAGGTATTTCATCCAGGAGGGTTTACATTGTTCGCAGAATGCTTCCTCTAGTTCCTCCTTAGGTTTGCAATCCTCGGGACTATAGATAGATATGACATTTAATTTTTGGTAGTCCATTGTGATGTTCATATGTATTATTCTTTGTTGTCCTTAATTTTTTTATGGACAAGTATACCTAAGTCTGCTCATGCTCGTTCTTTTTTCTTCACTCCACTGTACGCTAGGAAATATTGGTTAATATTCTCTTTGGCCTTTATCTTTCTTCTTTGTTTCTTATCTCTTGGTCTTCTGAGTTACTCAATTTACCGCCAGGCAGATTTACTTTGTTGTTGTTAGTATTTGCCCCAAATTGTTACTGTTCCCGAATGGAAACATTGTGAGCTAAAGGTAAATTTTACCATTGAAAAATGAAAATATTTATAGTTTGTTTTTAGCAAGTTAGGTAGACTTCTTTAATAGATTATTGGTTTAAATAAATAAATTTGAATGAACTTAAAGTAATTTTTTTTTCAGAACAAAAAATAAATAAATTTGAGAGTATTCCAATGACACCATTTTACAAAAATAAAACAAAATCAACTCAGTCCTATAAGTTACGACAGATTCCTTCTGAAAGGGAAGATCCGGAACTATCTAATAAAGATAACTTTGCACCATTAGCTGCACAAACCACCCAGGCTAGAGTAGTTATTGACAGTCACGAAGGCTCCGATAATGAAGATGCTGATTCATCAATCGATGAATCGGATACTGAACTACATACGAAACAAAAATATATCAAAAAAAGGCATATGACATGGCGTCCTTCAAAAACTGTGCGACATGTAAATAAACTGCATTTTAAAGGTAGTGAATTTATTTAAATATCGGTATCATCACAAAGTATGCCGTATTAGCTAGAATGATTCTTCTGCTAAACTTTGCATCGTCAATGTTGTCCTTTGTGATGTTGACTCCTAAATAGTTAAAGCTATTTAGTTTTTCTAAGTTGTCAACTGTCAGGTAGGTCATGTTGCTCTCTGTGATCGACTTTGTAGTAGGGTTTTAGTCTCTTTTTAGTTTATTGACAGACCTATTTGTTTAGCATGTGATTTAAGTTCCGCATACATATTCTCACCTGTTGCTTTGGTTCTGCTCATGATATTTATGTTAATTGCATATGCTACCAGTTGGACTGGTTTATTAAAAGTGTGTTATTTCTATATTCTTATATTTTTCTTATTGCGTATTCCAATGCTTAATTTAACACTGTTGGTGATAGTCCATAACCTGTTTTAATCCTCGAAATCCCTGTTGTTAATTGAAATGAGTCTGTGAAAGCCACTCGTCACTGTGACTACATGGTCATTCAGACGAGCCTAAATAATTAAGAGGTTATTTCAAATTCACTTAATATTTTGTATAAGTGTGCTCTGTTATTGTATAAGTGTAAAGTGTATTATTAGTGGCTCGTGGCTGAGAAACACAATTTAATGTCAATATACCTCTCAAAATACAACATGTTGAACTTGAAACAAAATGGCACGATACCTCAGGTGGGTTCAGCTAGCAGCTCAGAATCCTGCACCGGAAAACCGGTCAGCCTCACGGATTCTGGGGGAGGTACAACCTAAAAAAAAAAACGCGCCAAAATAGATACGAATAAACAAAAGCAATTACTTCTAGCCACATACAACATCCAATCGATGGCTAAAGATGAAAAGTAATTAGAAGAATAACTATCCAAGATAAAGTGGGATATTGTAGGACTGTCAGAAGTGAAACGAAGAGGTGAACAATGCATGCATCTAAACTTTTTAAATCGCCTATACCATACATGGAAAATAGACGAAACATATGGTAGAATAGGATTTCTTGTCAAAAAGTATTTCATACGATATATTTCTACATATAAAAGAGTTTCTGATAGAGTAGATAATTATAATAGACCTATATAATAAAACCAAGATCAAGGTTATACAAGTGTATGCTCCCACAACTACACATCAGGAAGAGGTAGTTCAAATGTTCTAAGAAGACTTAATAAGAGCATTAGAAGAAAATAATACAAAGTATACCATCATTATGGAAGATTTCAACGCAAAATTAGGTAAAAAAGAAGAAAATACTGAAACTAAAATAGGGATGCATGGTTATGGTACAAGGTAATGAAAGAAGAGAACAATTATTTAACTTCTTGGAACAACAAAATTTATATGCCATGAACACACACTTCAAGAAACCAGCAAACCGAATCACAACTGGCAACGATCATCGCCTTTTAAGAGCAAGAATTCTTGTTAAACATACGAAAACCAGTAGAAACAGTTAAAAAAGAATTTGTAGAACATTATCAACAAGAATGGGGTGTAGAGTTATGTTATAGAGGTAGCACCTTTTATCGGAACGACCACATCGAGCGTCATAGACGGGAGATGATTCTTGATAACTGGTCCTCATAAGACAGCTAACTCTCACTTATGGCTCCACGTGCCACACCCCGGGCAACTGCATTGGTCTGCAGGCTAAACTAAGTGAGGGTAGCCAGATATGGTGAAAATTCCACCGAACGATTGCCGGTATTAGCAATCCCACACTTACTGACCAACGGCTTCGGGCGGATGAGTTAGTAAGTGGAAGGACACTCTTTTGTCTTGATGCTAAGAAATTGGCACCAAAGGCGAATGAATCAAGTAAATGGTCAACGGCATAGGGATGCAGAAGGCAAGGAGAAACCACTGCATTAAAGATCCAATTGGATATCTCTAGTATAATTATCATGGCAATGAGTACTAAAGAAAAAAAAGAAACTGATCATGGGAATCGGAAACCAAAGTAAAAGACGCAGGAGAACATGCAGCCAAATTAAAATGGAGCTTCGCAGTACACAATGCTCAACTTAAGGCTAAAGAAGAAGTGCCCTGTTTATTGAGTCATATACCATATATGGTTAAAGTCAACAAAAATATTAAATATATCTATGTCATATTTTCAGGCTTGGCTTTGCTTAAGACCTGCCGCTAAGAAAAAAATATCCTCTGCAAAAATGCACAGAAAACTATAAAAGACAATGAGGAATAACCATCTCAAAAATAGAATTTTTAAATGCTTAGTCGATGATAATTATTCCAACAGGGATTGTATGGGTTTTATGAATATAATTTTTTATTGTGAAAAGGGTTTGGCATTGTATATTGCCATCTCTACGTTTTTTAACTTATGACCATATTTCGTTAAAACTTCCACTATATTAACCAGACTTAAACCCTGTAGTAAAGGTTCGGGTGCAAATAAAAAATGGAAATTGTTAGAAGAAGAAAATTAAGGTACTATGTTTTTTTATAATAAAAAAATTAAGTATATTTGATCAGGTTTCAAGCCGATCCTGCTCTTCACGATTATTACTGTGTTTATGTCTGCGCTGGCTCATTGCTTAATAATTATTAACTGCATCAGAATAATCATCGGAATTTGCATATAATTCTCATTACTTTAATGTGCAAATGTACAGTTATGTGGGTAATTAGATTATTAGGACATTAGCAATTAGGTACAATCGTTGATAACGAGAAGACAAGTAAAGTGGTACGTATATTTTGCAGTTGTGAAAAATGTTTTCTTAATTTTTTAAGAAATTACGGTTTATCGTTCTAGTTGATGGATGAACTTGGATATAGACTATATAATTTGCGATAATGACAGTAATGAACCAAAAAGTTTGAGTTCATTTAAATTCAGCGATAACCCGAAAACGAAAGCATAGTTGAGATATTTGTTTGAGATATTTAATGAGTATCTATTATATCCTGGTACAAACATCCTTCATTTGTAAGACAATACGGAAGAATATTAAGGCAGACATAAGAAAATATAAGGAAAGACTATAGAAAATGCAATCGAAAACAGAAAAACCTATAAGAAAACAAGAATAGCATTATTCATTGGGAAGAAGCAAATCGTTGCTCTAACAAACATAACACCAGAATTACAGACAGAAATAAAATAATACAACTCCACCCTAAGGTGTTGGGTGTACAGTCTCTTTTTAGGGATTGTATGCAAACTTCCTCCAATTCTTCTTGTTTCTTGCCAAGTTCTTCGCTTGCTCCTTGGTTACTTCTCTCTTGTCTAGGATGGCGGCAGTTTCATCGTCCCAGATCTTCATGGGCCTGCCCATCGGTCTTTTTAAGTTTCTTCTCGTTTCCCAAACTTGTTTCACTTGTCTTTCTTTATCCATCCTAACCATGTGGCCGTACCACCTCAGCTGAGCTTCTTCGATTTTCTTTTCTATTGGTTGGACTTTAAGACGTTTTCATATTACCTCATTCCGTATCCTATCCATTCTGGCCACACTAAGTACTCTTCTTAGATACTTCGTGGCAATGCTTTGCAGTTTCTTCTTTTGTCTGGTAGTGAGCGTCCAGCTTACACATCCAAATGTTTAATTAGGTACAAAAACTGTATTATAAATAGTTATCTTGACTTTTTGAGATACTTCTTTCTATGATAGGAATGTGCTGTTAATTGCATAGTATATTCGGACTGCGTTTGCTATTGTAGTGTTTTTTTCTAGTGTTCTTTATACTTTTTGCTAAGAATGGTAGCAAAGTTGATATTGTTAAGTCTTTATTAATTCTAATTTATTGGTACTTAGCATGCTTACAGGAACTTCGTACGTGTCCTATTTCGCCACAATTCCAGCATCTTATGGTCTTCGGTTTCTTGTATGTCATGCTTTTTATCATATTAACGAGCTGGTCAAGATTATCTTCATCTCTTTCCTCTTTTACAATCCTAACTTTACTGTACCCGCCAGAGGCCTGCGTAGCTGACTCGTATTCAAGGGCGGCGTATAAGACATCAACCAGCGTCTTGTGACGAGCTAATCGCAGTGTTCTCTGCATTTCATGATCACGAAGACCATCAATAAACGTTTGAACGGCCAACTTTTCCATCATGTCTTCGGGAGCTGTTGAAAAAGCATATCGTACTAATCTGGCAATATCTACCTCATATTCTTGAAGAGCCTCATCTTTCTTTTTTCGATTTTTACGCTGCGACTGATATACATGCTCCAAGTGTTCGTCTCTAAGGCTATGGTCTGGAGCAGATCTAAGGCATCTCCTCGAAGGACGATAGTCAGGTTTACAGCCTTTTCCTTTCCAGACCATTCATTCGCTCTTGCAGCTGATTCGAACTGTTTCATGTAGTTGTTCCATGAGGATTTTCCGTCGAAAGTTGGGACTTTGACATGAACAGAACCTCCCCTTCCTTCAAATTTCGGCCGTGTTTCCAACTTACATTTCGTCTCGTCTTCTTTTGTCTCTGCTGTAATTGGATTGTTTCCTCTCTCTGCTGTCCCTGTTTCCTCAATCCTCCTTTCCATTACCTTCATCTTTTCTTCAAAGGCCAACATATAGGCAGCAACTTGGTTTTTTAACGAAGACACTCTATCGTCGAGGGCAGACATCTCAGAAGTGACTTTAGAGATGTTAGCAGAAACTTTGCTTTCCAGAGAAGAAATCTCGTTAGTAACTTTGCTTTCTAAAGAAGCGATGTCGCCGGAAACTTTGTTCTCTAATGATGCGATGTCACCAGAAACTTTGTTCTCTAATGATACGATGTCACCAGAAACTTTGTTCTCTAATTTAGAAATCGACGCGATGACAGCATCTTCAAATATATAAGTTTCCGGATCTAAATCCTCTTCCTCCAAAGCATTCTTTAGTCGTTGGACTAACTCAGCCTTTTTTCCGGTAGAAGCTAATTCTCTATCCTCAAGATGCCTTCTTAAATTCGTAACTGTGAGCTCGTAAATTGTCGTCATTTTTCACTTTTTTTCCACTATTCCACTTTTTCTTCTGACACCAAATGTTAAGTCTTTATTAATTCTAATTTATTGTTCTTATCTTAATTTACTAAAGGTTCAATATTTATAACACTCACGAATTTATCAAAGTCTTTATTACTACTAATTTATTTTACACTTAATAATAACAAATAATTTATTTACGTGCGATACAATTTACCGCGAGACCGGACTTCTTGTTGACTGTCTTTTTCAATAAAATCCATGTTATTTATATATAAAATGCCGTTATCTAGAAGGGTCTGGGGATGCACCGATGACGTTACATCCATTAGGTGACTCATTCAGCTGGTCTAGAAAAGTCGATCGTTTTCTCGTCTAATAAAATTCGGAGGGCTCGGGCCGTCGACTGCACTATTATTACCTGGACTGGTTATTCGACTCTTTTGGAGAATTCGGTAGTAACGACCTAAAACATTAAAACATTCGTGAATAAGTAAATATGTTTACAGTTTTTATACGCCATAATATTTATTATCGTAACAATATCAAAAACTACATACCTACATGTCTACTACCGGTTATATACTTACAAGATATTTACAAAAATCATCAATAGCAGATTAACAAACGCATTAGCACAGCCAAGAGAGCAAGTTGGCTTCAGAAGTGAATTCAGTACCATGGATCATATCCATATGTTTTGAGAACTAATTAGTAGAGCTATATTTATATTTCGAGAAGGCTTTCGATTTTATATATCCCAAGGCAGTAATATAAGCGTTGACCAACCAAGGTACTGACAAACCATATATAGAGACTTTAGCAAATATATACAGACAAGCAAAAGTTACGGTAAAATTTATGAAAATTCTCCAGAATTTCCCACTACTAGAGGCATCGGGCAAGAAGACGCAATATCACCAAAGCTCTTCACTGCAACTCTAGAAAATATATTTAGGAAAATTAACTAGCAGAACAAAGGCCTATCCATTGATGAAAAATACCTCAACCATCTAAGATTTTGCAGACGACATTGTTCTAATTGTTAATAATCCTGAAGAACTACAAAAAGTTGTAAGCAACCTAAATGCAGCTGGCAATGAAGTTAGCCAAGAAATGAACTTCACAGAAACAAAAACCATGTACAACGAGCTAGTGGATATCCAAGATGTAATAATAAACAACACTGAATTTGAGACAGCAGACGAGTATGTATCCTGGGACAATTAATACATAAATCTGGCTCCTTACTTTTAGAAATCAACAGAAGATTGAAACTGGTTTAGTATCTTTTGGTAGAAATCTTTTGAGCTACCCTCAAATCTCTTAAAGTTCAATGGAGCGATGCATGCTAGGTATAAAAAAAGGAGATCGAAAAAAAAATATAATGGATCAGACAGAGAACCAAGGTCACTGATGTAATCTACAGAATTAAATCTTAAAAATGGTAGTGGGCGGGACATTTAGTGAGAAAAACTAATATATGGTCTACTAGAATTACACTGTGGTATTCAAGAGGCGTCAAGAGACCAAGAAGACGTAAGGAAACAAGCTGGTACAACATGGCACAGAGAAGCGAATATTAGAAATGAAGACTATTACACATTATTACTTCTAAAAAGTATAGCAAAAATATTAGAAAAGTTCAGAAAAAGTGAATACTTATTAAATCTACCGCTTTAGGAAAATAATTTACCTATCAACTAAGCAAGCAGATCGTAAAAACGTTGCATAATGTTGTTTTTGTTCTTTAAGTAGCCTATTCCTAACTTTGAAAATAATTGTTTCAAATAAGTGTTTTGAGCTGCAACCATGCCATTCTCTTAGAATTTTCAGTCAAGATAATCGTCTTCTTCCGGTATTCCTTATCTCTGTTTTGCCTTTCAATATAAGCTACAAGATATCATATTTTTTCTTTATTTTATTATCCCTTCAACTTCTATTTCTTTCTTCATTATTCACCATTTGTTAGGTGATCCACCCTGATCTACCAAATCCGTCTAAAAGATTATAACTCAGGAATTACGTCTTAATTCAGCGTCCACGATTCAATTCCATTCTTATTATTCAACTTATTTTTAAAACTCTTCTCTAAGCTAACATCTGAAACCCTTCTATTCTGTTAATTATATCAATTTTTAGCGTGCAAGTCTCCATTTTATATAATAACAAAGAGAAAACAACACCTCCGTATTCGTACTTTGAGTTGCAGACTTAGTATGTATATCTGTCCACCTTTTGAACGGGTTCGTCCCTAACCCATAACGTCTCTTGTTGTTGTGTCTTTGCAATGGTCATGAATCTCGTCTGTTTGATATTTAAAGTAAGTCCGGTCTCTTCGCTACTATTTGCAATCTTATTCATCAGAACCTGCAATTCTTCAACCGACTCTGCGATTACTTACTTATCGTCGCCGTTTCTGATGTTACTCATAGGTTCTCCGTTGACTTTAACTCCACTAGATGTTTCCTTTAGTGCTTTCTTAACTAGCCCTTATGAATATAGGTTAAAGAGCAGCGGAGAAAGTATGCATCCTTGCCTTACCCCTCGTTGTATTTCTATTTCTTCTGATAGTTCGTTGCTAACCTTTACGATGCAACTTGATTACATTAAAGGTTTAATATTATTCTAATTTCTTTCATATCCAGATTTTTATTTTGAAGTACCTGTAGGAGGCAAATATGTAGGACTTTGTCAAATGCCTTCTTGTAATCAAGGAAGCAGATATAAAGATGTTGGTTAACATTCATACATCTTTGCGCCAAACATTAAGGGCGAAAAAGACCTCTCTTGCTTGTAGCCATTGCGTTTCTGATGCCAAACTGAGTGTTACTTACATCTTGCTCCAGTTTTCTGAAAATCCTTTGATGTACAATTTTTAAGAATATCTTTAGAGTGTGGCTTATGAAGCTTATGTTTCAGTGGTCACAGCATTCTCTAGGGTCAGCATTTTTTCGGTAAAGTTACGAACGTCATCTTAAGCCATTCTTTTGGAATGACGCCTGTATCATACATGGTATCTTTTAAGTTTTTTAGTATATCAATTAAATCCTGCGATTAATTTAATAATTTGTACTGGTATCTCGTCAAGACCTGTAGCTTTATTATCTTTTGCCAATTTAACTAAATGCATGACTTCTTCTTTTGATAAACTGGGTCCAGTTTATTTTTCCAATGTTTCCTGAATGCCTGTCGTCTTTACATAATTCCTGTATGTATTGTTTCCATTTTTATATTTTCTTGTTGTTGCCAACGATAATTTTACCTTTTTCATCTAATAGGATACTACTTTATTCTTTTCATGCAGGCCAGTTCTTTTAACTTTCTATGTAGAATTAAGTCATCATGCCTTCCAATAGTACTGTTATTTCCTTACACTTGTTTGAATACCATTTTTACTTAGATTGTCTTATTTTCTTTCTAATTACACTATATATGCCTTTATACATTTTGATGTCTACGTTCTTGTACAATCTTCTCTTTTCCATCAATTGCAGTATCTCATCATTCATCCATGATTTTGTTGTGTTAATATTTTTCTTTCCCTTTGGAATCTCCTTCGTTAATTCTAATCTCTTGTTAAAGATCTTCAAATGGTTCATGGTGAAAATTTTTGTTGATTATGGCTTGAAAAGGCATTTGGTCATTTGATGCCTGGATGCCCTTTTTATCAGCATCATATTGAGCGTGATTTGGTCAACACGGTAACAATACAACCAACGTATAGTATGGTTTACACAACGTTTATAGACCCACACCCTCTTTTCTGTTCTTTCTTCCTAGCATTCTCTCGTCCATTTTTGGACATAGGTCTCACCCAACTCCTTCCATTGGTCTCTATCCTGAGCAACATACTTCTAATTTGTTCCGGCTATTCTTTTGATCTCATCCACCCATCTTTCATCTTTTATGTGGCCTTCCTCTTGGTCGTCTACTTTTGTAAGGCCTATAATGTTGTAGTGTGGCGTTCCAACGTTGGTCTTTTTGTCTAGCTGTGTGACCTACGAAGCTCCATTTGAGTTTGGCAATTTTTGTTGTGATATCTTCAACTTTTTTTTCCTTTCCTTCAATCTTTCCCAGTCGTTCCTCCTTTTATCTGACAGTCGTATAGCTAACATTGTTCTTTCCATTAATTTTTTTGTTGTTTATTTTAGTTTATTCATATTTGCTTTGGTTAGTGTCCAGGTTTGAGGTATTTTGAAGTTCTTCAGCATCCAACTAAGTTTTTCAACCCCGCTTACATTTTTCTATTTCCATTCAATAAATTATGGATTATAGGGACAGTTTATTATTAAAAACCGGAAAATATCTTAACTTAAACGTATATTCAGACATGAGAGATTGTATTGAGAGATAATATTCTTTACTATTAATTATTAGTTGAAGGAAACATAGAAGGAAAGCGTGGTACTTGCAGAGGACAAATAACCTGGCTGCATAACATCGAGGATTAGACAGGACTAGAGCTCCAAACCTTAATAAGAAAAGTACAAGATAGAGATGAATTTGCAGACGTTATAACCAACGCCCATTAGACTCGGTACCTAAAGAAGAAGAAGCGACAGTTTTCTTGGACAGATAGGTATATTTGTATGCTTGAAATAATTCATATAGTAACTAAATATAATGCCAAAAATATATATGATTTCTTTAAAAAGTAAGGCATGAAGTCTCTTTAAAAATTAGTCTCGTTAAAACAGTAACAGGATTTGTAAGTTTACGCTAAACGAACGGAAGTGAAACAGAAAAAATAGCTAATAAAAGAGATTATCTTGTGTGTTTCCCCTTCGTGATATCTTCCTTGCTCCTCGTCAAAATAAAAAATGTTTAGATCTTACAAAGTGGATCTGATAAAGCCATTTGAACATCGATAAGTCAACTTGATCACAGTTGATGGGGATTAGGCGGCTTTAGGTCATAAGTTTTATTGCCACTTCTGCCATTGTTGTCGGGAATTAGGAGTTTAAAATGTTCCTTGCACCATTAAGAAAGTAAATAATATTTGTAACAACTAGGCTAGAACCAAAAAAGCCAAGAATTCATGAGAGGTGAAATTTAAGCGTCTCATTCGCGAGCGTATTTTTTTGTGGGGTTATAAATGAAAAATATGATTAATTTTTTTTCATTGGAAAATTCGGAGGGCAAATTTGTACGACCCAAACCTGAGTTTAAATTTATGTGAATTTTTTTTATAATAAACGTCTGCTTAAATAGCATAAATAGTCAATTATTAAGGTCCAGGAATAAACTTGTTGCCGATTCTCAATTTTGTAGATATTTAATTTTTTCTAAAATCTTACATTTTTAGAAAAATCAAAATAAATCATAAAACCTTTTATTTAGGTTTAGGGAAACTAACAACACTATAGCTTATTTTTTAAAAGACGATCCACACTTAGTACTAAACATATATCCAATGAACATTTCGCAAACATTCTTAATCAAATTTTACGTGAAAATACATTTTAAGTGAGGAGATATATATATATATATATATATATATATATATATATATATATATATATATATATATATATATATATACATATATATATATACAGGGTGATGGATTAGTGCGAGAAAGCTCAGTAGATCTGTTATAGTAAAAATTTCAAAAAAAAGTTTTTGACAAACATTGTAGGCAGCTCTAAACTCCACATTTTAAAATTAGTGGACAATCTTACAGGGTGTTCCATAAGATGGTGGCAGACCAAATTTATGTTTTTTTAAATGGAACACCCTATATTTTATTTTAAATTTGAAATTTGCTTCACTTCCACATTAAAACAATGTGAAGTTTTATTATGTTATACCGGGTATTTAAAGAGTTATAACCGATGATACCTGAAAATCGTATCAAGTTTAAATCCCTGTATAATTAAAAAGGAGTATAGGAACATTGGTCTATTGCAACCGTAATTTTTTAATAATTGTTAGAAATTATAAAACATATTCGTTTTCATAATATTCGGTAAATCAAATACAGGGTAAGTCAAAATGCAAGTACATTATTTTCTTGGTAATTTTAAATAGAACACCGTTTATTTTATATCACTATCAAAAAGTACTAATATCGTACTTCAAATTTTATAAAGTACTTCCTATACCTAAAGTTATCAGTTTTCTAGATATTTTAATTTTTCCGTCAAAGTATTTATTTGGTAGAGATTTTAACGTTTACAATAATTATTGTGAGTTGACCATGATTGATTTGTCAGAAACTGAAAGTTTGACATTATTGTTTATTAATTCAGTAACGAAATAACGACTGAAAAGAAAACAATTTATTTCAAATAAAATTTATAAAAAATAACCGACGAAAATAAAAAAAAAATAACAACAAATGGAAAAATAAAAAACAACAGTAATTTTAACTGATCTTACTTAAGTAAGGTGTTCAAAATGACCTCCCAAAAACTCTATGCACACTTGAAAGCGGTCATTGAAAGAGTTGGTTACATTACTAAGCATTTGTAAATAAATATTTTAAAATGCAATTCGGATTCTATTTTTTATATCATCCCTTGTTGTTGAAGGTATTTTATATACTTCATTGTTAACGTAAACCCAAAAAAATGAGTTCATTTTATTGAATTCTGGTGACCTTGGGGGCCACCTTACCGGTCCATCCCTTCCGATCCATCTTTCACCAAACTGATCATTAAGTTCACCACGTACTAATTCATTGTGGTGCGCAGGAGCACCGTCATGTAGAAACCACATTTGTTCACGTATATTAAGTGGAACCTCTTCTTGTAATATCGGTAACTGATTTACGATAAAATCTAAATAAATCTCACCATTTAAGTGATCTTAAAAAAATGGTCCTATTACATAGTTACCAACGATACCTCCCCACATATTTAGAGGTAATCTTGTTTGACTATGTGTTACTATGTGGTATGGATTACTTGTTGAATAGTAGTAAAAGTTATGCCCATTAACAGAACCGTTTCGATACAATGTAGCTGCATCGCCAAATAGGACATAATCAAAAAATCTCTCTGCGCATTAATTTTTTCTAAGGCCAATTCACAAAATACTATTCGTTTCTGAAAGTCATCATTATTTAATTCTTGGTACTTTTGAATATGATAAGGGTGCATCTTGTTTTTAGATAGAATGTTTTGAACAGAGTAGCAGAACAAGTTCTTGTTCATTAGAAATTCTCCTTTTACTTGTCTGTGGGTTTTCTGTAACTACCATCAACACACTCATTTCGTTTTCCTCTGTCACACTAGTTTTTGTTCGTTTATGTTTTTCATAATTCACTGAACCAGTGCGGTTAAATCGATCTTTAAATTTTTCAAATGTATCTTGTCTAGGTTGCCGCCTATCTGGAAACCGTTCTTGATAAGGCTAGCTAATAGTAATGAATTTTTATTGCGTTCCCCCAATATCCAGATCATATGTACCATTTCATCAGTAGTAAAGTTCATTATAGCTAATTTAAATTGAATTAATTACTGAATTACTAAATAATAATTGTTGCCCATTTATGGTGCACCCCAATACTAAATTAATAAACAATAATGTCAAACTGTCAGTTTCTGTCAAATCAATCATGGCCAACTCACAATATTGGTAAACGTTAAAATATCTACCAAGTTAATACTTTGACGGAAAACTAAAAATATCTAGAAAACTGATAACTTTAGGTATAGGGATTACTTCATAAAATTTGAAGTACAATATTAGTACGTTTCGATAGTGATATAAAATACAGGGTGTTCTATTTAAAATTACCAAGAAAATAATGTACTTGCATTTTGACTTACCCTGTATTTGATTTAACAAATATTATAAAAATGAGTATGTTTTATAATTTTTAACAATTATTTCAGTAACGGGATTTCAGGATATTTTCAGTAACGAGTATTCCCATCTAGCTCTTATTACCGCTTGCATCATTTTAGGCATGCTTGAAAATAAATTGTGTACATATCCTTGGGGAATTGCATTCCATTTATCCTGTGCAGCAAGTCGAAGCTGCTCTATCGTATTTGGAACGAGATTTCTTTGTCGAACGCGGCGTTTTAGCTGATCCCACATATGTGCTCGATTGGATTTAAAAATCCGAGCTAAATGGTGGACAAACCAATCGTCGAATTTTGACCTCAGCAATATAATTATTCACTACATGGCAGCGGAATCTGGTCGAGCATTGTCGTGCATTAACATGAATCTGTTATATCCAATGTAACCAGCATATGGCAACACATGATTTTGCAGGATAGTTTGAACGTAAGAGTCACGCCATCTGTTTACCCATCCTTATACTAGTGCGGTGCGTCCCTCCGAAAGCAAGAAACTAATACCTCTCTAAAAGAGTATGCCGTCACCTCGAAAACAAACGATCTGGGCGAGATTGCAGGTGGTAAATCGTTCTTCAACTCTTCTGTAGACGTGGTTTCGACCATAATAGGATTCTGGTCTCATCAGTGAAAAGAACATTTTTCCAATTGTCGATATTCCACTGAATGGGTGTTCTTGCAAATTTTGAATGGTAAGCTTTAGGATTTTGGAAAATACGTGAAGCTTTCGCAGGGCGTCTAGGCTGTTTGCTTCTTTTCATCTTCCTCTAACTGTTTTTGAATTCACATTAACTTGTCTAACATTCAGTAGCTCATTTCTGAGGTACATCGATGACAATGAGCTATTTTGTGTAGAATTAAGAACCAAAAAACGGTCATCAATTACGGTTGTGCACCTTAGGCGTACTTAGACCAGGTCTTCGTACAACATTTCCTGTCTCGTAAAATTTTTTGAAAGTATTCGAAACTGTAGATTAACTTCTGCTAAGATGTCGAGCGATATCTTTTTTGTATATCCTTTCTCGTACAAAAAGATCCAAGGTAATCGTGGTCCTGGTAGACGAAGAACATCATGGCTGAAAAATCTAAGGCAATGGTATGGAAAATCAACTACATCGTTATTTAGAGCTGCTGTCAATAAAGTCACGATAGTGAATATGGTAGCCAACATGATATCCAACGATCGATAACGGTCATGGAACTAGAAGAAGAAGTACAAAATTAGGGTAAGTCCGGGAGAGACGGCTCATCGGGTGAGATGACTCGGTCGAATATATCACAGTTTTATCCTATTTGGAGTCAGTTGTATTGCGTTATTTGATGCGTGCGTATGGTATTAGCAATACTCTGTTATTTTCGTGTTTTCCCCAAAGTTGAAAGGTAAGGTATTTAGAAATTCTTATTTACATCTTCTTAAAACTTTTTTCGGTAATCGTCAAAACTGTTGTGCCCTTATTTTTGTCTGTATTTTATCGAAGTCACGTTTTGATGGCATGTTATTTGTATCGTTGAGGTTATGTGGGCATAGTTGCCAGTCCTTTCAAACGTTACCAACACACAGAAATTAAGTGGGCCATCTCTTTTAGCTTAGTTATATAAGGAGGTTTTTAATAGATACATTTATTTTCAGCCATGCCAACGAAGTATAACAGAAAAGGAAATTGCCAAAGTGGTTTATGGACTGAAAATTAACTCGAATCAGCCATACATGCTGTAAGAAGTGGACAAATGGGGGTCAATGCTGCCGCCAAGGATTTTGAAGTGCCAGCACCTACAATAAGAAGAAAAATGACAAGTAACAATTAAAAAAAATGCATTAGAAGCAAGTAGTGTTCTCGGCGAAGAAAATGAAAATAAAATAAAGAAACATATCCTAAAGTTGCAGAAAGCTAGTTTTGCACCTCTAGCAATAAGTCAAGGCATAAACAAAAAGGGTGTAAGCGTTTACTTTGATCTGTTGGAGCAAGTAATTTTAGAAAATAAATTGATGGAGAAGCCCGAGAGTTTATTTAACATGGACGAAACAGGACTCCAACTTGTCCCAACAAAACATTCATTTATATGAATGAAAAGTAGGCTTATATAAACACAGATATATTTATTGATTGGTTAACACATCACTTTGTTCCTAGAAAGTCCCCAGGAAATGTCCTACTGGTTTTGGAGTATGCAGACGAAAATGAGATGGACGAATCAGGACTCCAACTGAATAATAAACCTGCATTTGTTGTAGCCCAAAAGGGATCTAAAAATGTAGCATCAGTAACTTCTTCGGAGAAGGGGGAAACAATTACATGTATCAACTGTTGCAATGCTGAGGGTAACTTCCTTCCCCCGACCTGCATATTCAAAGGCAAAAATAAAAAGAGAAGTAGTGAAAAGTAAAAATGAGATGTGGGATCGAAGATGTGCAGAGGTGGATAGGTATATGGGTGGAACAAGAGTTGGGCAAGCTTGGAAGGTGATAAAGTCTCTCCGGAGAGAAGGAAAGGAAAAATCTAACTTACAGTTATTAGATGAAACAGTGGAAACCCCATTATGAGGTCTTACTGACAGAGAATAGATGTAAATTCCAAGAGATCGAAATGGAAGAAATATCCGAATACACACAAATAATTGAAATAACAACCGGAGAGTTAAACGATGCCCTCAAAAAATCGAAAAATGGTAAAGCAGCAGGACCTGGAAACATTCTAATTGAGTTGGTAAGGTATGGACAAAAAATATTACATGAGATGTTGGTTCAACTATTTAACAAATACTTAAAAGAACAAAATATCCCTGACGATTGGAATATTGTATACATCAGCTCAATATTCAAGAAAGGGGATAAACGAAAATGCTCTAATTATAGGGGAATAACTGTTACCAGCTCAGTGGGGAGGTTGTACGGTCGAATAATAAAAGAAAGAATAGAATCAAAATTCAAAGACATAGAAGAACAAAATGGATTTCGTGAAGGAAGATCGTGCACTGATGGTATATTCGTTCTACAGCAGGTAATCGAAAAACGGAAGGCAAAGAATCTATCTACCCACCTACTGTTTGTAGATTAAGAGAAGGCATACGATACGTTACCTTTGAAAAAACTGTTTCAAACATTGACGAAAGTAGGTCACAGTAGAGAGTATGTGAATGCTATTGCAAATATATACAAAAATGCAAGAAGTGTCGTTAAAGAAGGAAACTTTATATCTGAATCATTTTCAATAACAAAGCTGCTTAAACAAGGATGTTGTCTATCTCCGACCTTATTTAAAATATATATTCAATCATTGCTAGAGCAGTGGAGGAAACAAATATCCGGAATGAGAATAGACATAGGCGATGGTAAATGTCTAACAACTTTATTTTTCCCAAATGATCAGGTAGTCATAGCGAATGATTTGTTTACATACATGTTTAGAAAACTAAAGAAAGAATATGAAAAATGGGGCCTCAATATGAATCTGGCAAAGACAGAGTATCTTAAAATAGGAGATGACGAAGAAGATCGAGAGTTAGAAATTAGAAACACAAAAACATGCAATGAATATAAATATCTCGGATCTATAATATCTAAGGAAGGCACTACCAAAAGAGACATTGAAAACAGGACGCAGCAGGGAAAAAAAGCGGTTAACATTCTGAACTCTCTACTATGGTCTAAAGATATTAGACAAGAAACAAAATTGATAATCTATCGAACCTTGGTAAAGCCTATTATGACTTATGGGGCAGAAGATTTTCTAAGGAGAGCGTGTGGTGTATCCAAAAAAGATCATATCAGGAATGAAGATATTAGAAGGAGGACAAATACTGTATATTCCAATGTAGACAGAATTGAAACGAGACAACTAGTGTGGTATGGTCATGTGAAGCCAATGAATGAAGATAGATGGCCAAAAAAAGCTTTAAATTACATACCACAACAAAGAAGAAGAAGGGGAAGACCATCGGTTGCCTGGAAAGAAAATGTACGACATTTAATGGGAGATAAAGCCATCAAAGAAGACGAATGGATGGACAGAGAACAATGGCGGTCGAAATGCGAGAAGCGGCAGAGGCTGTAGGAACCTCGCTTATATTATATATATATATATATATATATATATATATACATATAGATATATATATATATATATATATATATATATATATATATATATATATGTATATATATATATATAAAAAGCAAGAATTCGAAGACGGCATGCCCCCAGGATCAAAGGTTTACATGAATGAAAAGTTCGCTTATATAAACACAGATATATTTATTGATTGGTTAACACATCACTTTGTTAAGTCCCCAGGAAAAGTCCTACTGGTTTTGGAGTATGCAGACGAAAATGAGATTATTTTACTGTGATTACCGAGCCACACTACACAGTTTTTGCAACCATTAGATCGTCCATTTTTTAAGTTGTTGAAGTCACATTATTACAATGTTTGCAATTCATTTGTTAAAATGAATCCTACAAAGAAGATTAATCGCTTGCAGTTTGGCAAATTATTAAATGAGGCTTGGACAAAAGCTGCCTCAGTACAAAATGCCGTATCTGGTTTTTGCTCATGTGGTATTTATCCAGTCGACCGGTATGCAATTCCAGAGTACGCCTTTCTTGAGAGTTCAACAACACAAATTTCTGAAATAGATGATCTCCAATGTCTAAACCTACCATCTACAAGCAGTTCGACACCGTCTCACACGTCACCATTAGAACTACCATCTATACCTTGTAATAAACCGACCTGTAAAAAAAATCACTCCCGGAAAATTTTTAGATAATATCTCTCCAGTACCTTCTACATAGGTATTTCATAAGTAAGGAAACGCGGTAGAAAATTGGCTGCAGTACTTACTAGCTCAGTGAATTTGGCGGTACACAAAGATTTAGATGTTAAAAAGAAAGAAAAGGATGCCAAAAAGAATAATGGGCCTCTGAAAAAAAAAGTCAAGAAACTCAAGAACCAAAAGAAGATGTTTTGTGAGTCATCTTCTTCCGAAGACCCTGACCATCATATGGTAATTACTAAAGACTCTAGTGATGCTCTACAAAATGAAACAAATTGTGAATGTGCTGGTTGTGGGGAAATATATTCAACCACATCGAAACAAGAAGACTGGTCACTGGGTACAGTGCGTGCATTGCAATTCTTGGTTTCATAAAAACTGCTCAAAATATGTTAATTTATGTGATATATGTGGAAAATTATTGGCAAAAAGCGTGCCAAATAAAGTTTATGATCGAGCAATATTACCCTTAGTGTCCGAGTTATCTCACCCTGACACATCGAGTGAGTTGGTCTTTTACAATTTTTTGTATTTTGATGTTTACTGTTTTTGTATGTAAGTATTTGGCTTAACCAACTCTGTACACTTTCTTCTAATGGTATTTTAATATAAATATATAAATATTTCAGAGCGTAGACTTTTTTGTGCTAAGATACAGACAGCTAAAAAAATGAGAGCCAAATAAGAGCCATCTCTCCCGGACTTACCCTACAATTTGTGCTGATTGGGCTTCATTGCAGTGTCGAATTGGTGTGATACTTGTTTTAAACTTAATTAAATTAAAAATAACCGAATTGTTATGGTTTTTCCTTTACGTGAAGAGGGTTTTTTTATGATAAAATGCACGAATGACACTAAACGCTAAATAAATGTCAAAATAAACGTCAAAATATTTCAACCCAATTGAGTACATCAGCCTTACTATATGAGTAACATCAGTAATCTAAAATTATTTTAAAATAATAGTGAATACAAAAGTAATTGGAAAATTGCAAAATATTCATATCGATATTTTTGTCCACGAGTGTATAAAACCGTGTCTAAAATTTACTAAAAAAATGCTTATTGTAAGCGATTTTTTTCCGTTTACTACCTTTTAAGAGAGACATTATTTATCTTCGTGAATAATAAATATTCCTAATAATTATTGTTTCGCAAATTAACCTCTTGCCACCCGCATTCTAAAACAATAGCTATTTTTAACCGTGTGTAATATAATATAGGGTTACTCTTTCTCCACAATGCCAACCAAAAGATCTTTTCGTCACGTACAAAGGTCTTAAACATGTATGATAATTGGTCGTAAATATTTTTAACTACAGTTAATTTCATATTTTTACCTTAAAAAACCAAGTTTAACAATGAGACAATAACGACCGTCTTTTGTGTATTATTTACTCACAAGAGCTTTAAGGGTATAATAAAAACGTCTTGAACGCTTAACAAATAAGTTAATAAAATATGAGAAATGATTTACATACGAAACTGAAAGTGTAGATTTTATGTTTTAAAAATAAGTAAGTAAATTGTTGAGATAAAAAGGTTTCGATGAGCCATTAGTAACTGTGTTGCGAAAGTGTAAAAATATGAGTACAGTTCGACCCGTTTGGAAGAAAAATTTAAGTCTTTCAGATCAGAAGAAGTTTTTTGTATTAGTCGATAAATATTTCTAAAAATAACAAAAAGGACCCTAGAATCTACTTTTTTCAGGGTGCGGCAGATAACCGGTCAATTATAAATATCTCTCGATAACTACAATTAACTGAATCATGAAAATTGGAATAAAGGGGTTTTGAAGGGCCTATTGATGAAAAAACTAGAAGCCTTCGAGATGTGGTTATATCGTAGAATGCTCAGAATATCATGGGTTCAACACATTTCAAACAGAGAAGTCTTGAACAGAGTAGGTCAAGGTGAAGGTGACTTAATAAACGTGATAAAAAAGAGAAAACTCGAATATCTGGGGCATATAATGAGAGGAAGCAGATACAGGATAATGCAGTTGATACTCAACGGAAAGATCGACGGAAGAAGAGGAATTGGCAGAAAGAAATTATCATGGCTCCGAAACCTTCGTCACTGGACTGGCTTATCAGCAGATGAATTATTACATGCCGCGCAAGATCGAGAACGATATCGGCAGATCGTCATGGAAGCTACCCATGCCTAAAACTTGGGCACGGTACACAAAGAAGAAGAAGAAGAAGGGCCTATTGAAGTTGCTCAAACTTCGTTTTTGAATGGGATACCCTGTATCCCTGTACCTAGTGTCAAAGAGTGAAAAGAGTGCTTAAAGTGAAAATAGAAATGCTTGATCGTTTACGCCTTGGAGATTCGTTTGCATCCATATTCCGTGCATTCAGTGTCAGCAAGTCAACTGCACAGTCGATAAAAAAATCCGAAGATTTGAAACACTGTTAGCGAAAATTCTTCGTGATCCAGCAATAGAAAAAATGAAAGTGGCGTTGTCATTATAAATTGATGACTAATCAAAAAAGGGTGCCTCTGAGTGGTCCAATGGTGTAACGAATATATTTAGCCTACCACATGAGGTATCAATACAAGGGGTAGAAAATTGGGGCTGAAACTAAGGGGGTGGAGATAAGCAAGCAAAATAATCTCTACTTGTGCGAACGGCACTCAGGGTTTGTTAGGAGAGCTGAAGTCGTGGATAAGTATATGGCAAACGGGTTTGGATTGGGGCAACTACAAGAAATAAAATAGAGGGGTCATTAATCTCTTGGAACAAACAAAGCAAAAAGAAACAGGAAACACCTCAAGTAATTTAATATAGGGCGTAACTTTGAGGTGCCTAATTATACCTACTACAACCACTAGTTGTAACTAGGGAAATAATTATTAAACATAAAAAACATATCTTTTTCAAATAAAACTCAAAAAAGGGGTTAGTTAAAAAAATAAAAAAAATGTTAAGAAAACAAAAACATTAACATTTATTGTGTCTTACCACAAACAGTTACAAAACATAGAGAATACACGAATACTCAAAAAAGACAATACAAAAATATTACCTCAATAGTAGCAAAATACAAAAATACAAAAAAAACTTACATGTTCATCTGTTTACAAAGAAGATTGCAACAAAATCTTTCAAAATGGCATAGAGTACTTTCTTTAAAAATAAAATAAACTAAAATCAAAAAATAATAATACGTGCTGTCATAAGTTAACAATAAATTTAAAAAAAAACTGAACACACAAATTGACAGCTAAAGTCAAACTCTAAAATTTTATAATTTATTAATTATTATAAATCCTTTAAATTGCAATGAAAGCAATTATTGTTATTTAAAATAAAAGCTATTTTACTATGAACACATAATGTTACCTTTTAACTCACAAACTTTGCCACTTAACTTTGAAAAACTTGCTACTATCTCTGGGATTGGAGCTGCAAGGACGAAACTCTCAACTGGAATAAAAGGAAACCATTTCCATACTCAGGAACGAAGATCTGATGTATATGGGGTTGGATCAAGCAGGCAAACGACAACAAAGCTGGTGGGACATCCTATATACTGCTTCAAATTCTACCATGTTCTGATATACTACACAATTTATTTTCCACTGCTACACATTTCTACAAAAAGGGGCCAAAAACAGAAAACTACAAATTCGAAGGTGAAGTTAGATTCATACTGAGCTTACTGCGACCCAAGTAAGAATGGCGAAATTCTCTTAAGAAATCGTTCACTTAACTTGAAAATAAACAAACGCTGAAATAACAAAACACAACGAAAACTAAAACGTAAAAGATTCCATTTCTACGACGTACAAAAATTATAAGGCGACTTCTAATAAAACATTAAAAGAAATTGCCGAAGTAGACATCTTTAAAATAATAAACAACTCTAAAATGGTTTTATTACTTGGCGACACTGAAAAGAACGAAATATTATTTGGGTTTTGTTAAATAAATAGTCGTGAATAGGAGACAAACCTGTCTATGGTTGACAGAGCGACTGACGTATGTCAATGTCAACGTTTTTAAGATGGTATCGTAATGTAACCACTTTTGATTATGTATTTATGTATCACGTTTATTTGAGTTAGTATTACAATAAAATATCAACACATTCTTTTCTTTTATTTTATATTAATCTATATAACATTGGTTATGGGCCCAGATTTACAAAGAGTGTGTTGATTAAGAAAAGATAAAAACGTGAAAAGAGGCTAGTAAAGGCACACGTGGTTGTGAAAGTTCAAAAATGGAGAAGTCAACTGAAAACAAATATGGCATAATACCTTTTAATGGAAACAGTTTTGATAACTGGAAATTTAGGTTGTTTTCAGTATTGAAGGCCCTGGAATGTAGTGAAGCTTTGAAGCCGGTTCCCGCGGTTGATAGAAATGACGAATGGCACAAGAAAAACAATAAAGCATGTATGGTAATTATTCAAAGTATTGCTGACTCGCATTTGGAATACATCAAAGAAGTGGAAATAGCTCATGATATGATAAAGAAACTGGAAGGAATTTTTGATAAAAAAGGTACGTGTTCTAAGTTTTATTTATTAAAAGAATTAACAACGTTAAAATACACCAATGACATAGATATTCAGGATCATTTCTCAAGATGTGATCGACTGTTCAGAGAACTTAAAAATCTGGGAAGTAATTTTGATGAATCTGATATGTCTTGTTTCCTATTATTGTCAATGCCACAAGAGTTTGAAAATGTAGTCACAGCCATAAGAACTTTATCAGAAGATGATTTAAAAGTAGAATTTGTGAAAAGTAGGTTGTTGGAATTTCATTCCAATAAAAATTCAAGAAGCACAAAAGTTTTGCCTTCATCTTTTAGTGCAACAGAAAAGCAAGTAAAATGCTTTAAGTGTGGAAAAATTGGGCATGTGAAGAGTGTATGTGGAATTAAATGTTTCAACTGTGGTAAGATGGGACACAGAGCAAGTCAATGTTTAGTCAAAAAGCAGAATGTGAATGACAAACAAAAAATTGGAAACAGGGCAAATTATGCTATGAATGAATGTAATGGAGAAGAGGATAATGCTGTTGCTTTCTGTGCAACATCTGAAAGTGTAGACGGTTTAATCTTAGAGTGGTATGCAGACTCAGGGGCTACACATCATTATATAAACAATGAAGAGGTACTGATAAACAAGAAAAGATTTACAGAGAGAAGAGAAATACAACTGGCAGAAAAAGGAAAAAGTATGGAGGCAACATGCATAGGTGATTTACAAGTGACAAGTGTGGTGGAAAATAGAAATGTGAAAATTACTTTAAAAGATGTATTTTGTGTACCAAAATTAAGAGCAAATTTGTTGTCTATACCTACCATTGAAAAGGCAGGATTTGAAGTTGTATGTTATGACGGTAAGATCTTTATAAAAAAAGATAATAATGTTTTTGTAATAGGTAAACGTCTTAATAATTTATATAAAATTATATTTAAAATCAATGTTGAATCTAATATTGAATCTGCAAATTTAGCACTAAATATAGATATTTGGCACAAAAGGTATGGTCATTTGAATTATGGTTCTATTTCAAAAATTAAAAATTTAAATATAGTTAATGGTTTAGAGTTTACCAAATCAAAGGTTGATAAAATTTGTGATGTTTGTGTACAATCGAAACAAAAATGTTTTCCATATAATTCGAAAATATCCAGAAGTACTAGAGTTCTTGAATTAGTTCATACAGATGTATGTGGTCCAATCACACCAACATCACGTAATGGTTATAAGTATTTCATAACGTTTGTTGATGATTTTTCTAGGTTTGTTATGGTATATACTGTAAAAGGAAAGGACGAAGTTTACAATTGTTTTAAAGATTATACAGCGAAAGTGACATCATTATTTTGTAATAAACCTATCTCAAAATTAAAATGTGACAATGGAGGTGAGTATTGTTCTAATGCAATTTTAAAGTTTTGTTCAGAAAAGGGAATTCAAATATCATACACTCCACCGTACACTCCCCAAATGAATGGAGTTGCAGAACGTATGAATCAAACATTAATGGATAGAGCAAGATGTATGATAAAAGAGGCAGGAATAAATAAATGTTTTTGGGAAGATGCAGTTCTCATGGCAGCATATATCAACAACAGAACGCAATCTTGCTTAATACAGAATAAAAGTCCTTTTGAATTGTGGCTTGGTAAAAAGCCAAATGTCTCTAATATGCGAATTTTTGGCTGCATAGCATATGCCAGGGTACCAGATGCTTTGAGAAAGAAACTTGACGATAAAGGAGTGATGTGCCGATTTATTGGTTATACAGAAAATGGTTACAAGTTATGGGAAGAACAAGAAAACAAGTTAATTCACAGTAGAAATGTAGTATTCGATGAAAATAATTTTATGAATAAAAAGGAAAAAGATCTGAGAAGAAACAGAGAAAAAGAAGATGAAGAAAATTATGATATACAAGAAAATAAAATTGAAGAAAGAGGAATACAAACTAAAGCTGGAGATGAAGACAGGAAGTCTGATAGTGAAGAAGACAAGGAAGAAGATAAAAAGGATAATGAAGGAGTGCCTTCTGGAAGTACCCAAAATGGCAGACCAAGAAGAGTAAGAAAATTACCTGAAAAATATGACATTTATGAATTAGATGCAGCAAAGTGTGATGAAGAATTAGATATAAGCTGTTTGGCACTACTTAGTGAACTAACAAATGTACCGAAGTCTTACTCAGAAGCAAAAGAAAGTTCAGAATGGAGTTCATGGAAACAGGCAATTGAAGATGAGTTGGATGCACTGAAAAATAATAATACTTGGGAATTAGTTGAGAAGACATGTAATCAAAAGGTAATTAGTAATAGGTGGGTTTTTCGGTTAAAGGAAAATGATGTTGGTAAGCCTGTTTATAAAGCTCGATTAGTTGCACGAGGCTTTGAACAAAGTCATTTCAATGATTTTTCCCAAATACATGCTCCTGTAGCAAAGTTGTCTACATTAAGAATAATATTGTCTATCTGTAATCATTATAATTTACTATTGTTACAATTAGATGTGAAAAATGCTTTCCTGAATAGTTCTCTGAAAGAAAAAACCTTTATGAAAATACCTGAAGGTCTTAGAGTTTCGAAAAATGATCAAAATAAAGTATGTTTATTGAATAGGGCAATATATGGTCTCAAGCAATCCCCAAAGGCATGGAATGAGAAATTTAATGAATTTATGCTACTGTTAAATTTTAAACGTTCAAAAACAGACTACTGTTTATATAGTTTTATTAATAAGGATATAAGATGTTACTTGCTGCTTTATGTAGATGACATTTTGATGGCTTGTAATAATGATGTATTTTTGAATTATTTGAAAACAAAATTGTGTGAATCTTTTAAAATGAATAAAATAAGCAGTCAGTTTAACTTTTTGGGAATAAGAATTGACAGAGATTTTGAAAATAGGATCATAACTCTTGATCAAATACCTGCAATTGAAAATCTTGTAAAACGATATAATGTTGAAGACAGTAAAAATTTTAAAACACCAATTGAAAAGAATTTGAATTTACTGAGAAATACTGATTGTAATCTTAGTACTAATTTACCATACAAAGAACTGTTAGGTAGTCTTATGTACATAATGATGGGTACTAGACCTGATATTTGTTTCAGCATTGGTTATTTTGGGAGATTTCAAGATAGTGCTACTAATGAACATTTTAAGCATTTGTTAAGAGTACTGAAATATTTGAAATCTACTATTAACTTTAGGTTGTATTTTTATCATTTAGAAGATACTTCTTGTTTTGATTTAGTTGGCTATACTGATGCTGATTGGGCTAATGACATAAATGATAGAAAATCCATTAGTGGATATTGTTTTAAACTTTTTAATAATCTAATCTCATGGTCTTCCAAAAAGCAAAGTTTGGTAACTTTATCAAGTACAGAATCTGAGTTTGTGGCAGTATGTGCAGCTTCATGTGAATTAATTTATATAAAAAACTTACTGTTAGATTTGGAAATTAAATTATTATTACCAATCACAATATTTGAAGACAATCAAAGTGCTATCAAACTGCTACAAAACTTTGAAAACAATAAAAGGTGTAAACACATTGAAGTAAAATTACATTTTGTTTTGGATCTGGTAGCACAGGGTATTATGAAGATTGAATATATTTGTTCAAATGAGCAACTTGGAGATATATTTACAAAGTCTCTGTGCTATGAGAAATTTAATTATTTTGTAAATAAGTTAGGTTTGAGGGTTTAAATTTAGTTTTGTATACTGACAGGTTTGAGGGAGGGTGTTAAATAAATAGTCGTGAATAGGAGACAAACCTGTCTATGGTTGACAGAGCGACTGACGTATGTCAATGTCAACGTTTTTAAGATGGTATCGTAATGTAACCACTTTTGATTATGTATTTATGTATCACGTTTATTTGAGTTAGTATTACAATAAAATATCAACACATTCTTTTATTTTATTTTATATTAATCAATATAACAGGTTTTAATACGTACGAATAGGAAACTAAAATAGATTAAAAAATACTCTGCGATTTTTCAAACATTTATGAAGGGATTTCAATATATTACATATACGAGGGGATTTCAATATACACCAAAGAATCAATGAAATTGCAAATGCTACAATGGTCGGGAGAAGACAAAGCGTTTTTACGCACATTTTAAAGAACCTGGTGGTGGTGGTGGTGGTGGTGAATGCACAGAAGGAGGATTTCAAGCATTGGAAGGTTGTTTCAATAAATTAAAGGTGCGAAAATAATTGCATAACATTAAAATCGTTGGAGAAGTTGCACCAAAGACATTGATGCAACAGAAAAATATCGAGAAGAATTTGCGAACTTGGTAGCTGGTTTAGGATAGCTGCCCTGGTAGCTGCCTCTGGACTTAAGGCAGCAAAGGACAGAGTTACACTGCTGGTTTATTCTAATGCATCTGGAGATTAAACCATTGATGCTTTATATATCTTTAAATCATCGTATATGTGTGTTTTTTGTTTCTGAAGTTATAACTTATTTGAAATCAAAGAATTTAGATTTAAGAAGTTCTAGTTTTGGACAATGCACATGTCATCATTTTTACTTTCCCATACGAAGGCTTTGTTTCAACCTATGGGCCAAGCAATAATCCAGCCTCTTAAGCTATATTACATTATAAGAACCTTTATAATGATACTGAATAATATAGAATGTGGCCTGTTCTCACTCCTGGAAATAAGGAGGGATCGGTGTTGCGTCTCATTATAATTTAGTTCATATTATTTTTCGATTTTATTTTATTTAGATTCATAGTTGTAATTTTTAAAGTTTTGTGTAATTTTAGTTTCCAGAAATCTATTAAAAGATTAAAATATTTATTAGTTTTACATATTTCTGGGGAAAAATTGTCTATTATAATCCCTCCATTTAAAAAGTATGTACCCGCCAAATCCGTCGGCTAGTGTTGTCGCAACGGTTGCGTCTGTATATGGTTTTGATAAGGACAATATGAATGATTTTGTAATTTACGGTTTTACCCCAAGGTAAAATTATATAGTTCTTAGTAACGCCCTTCCCTCTACTAGGGGTTTACATACATACATTTGTATGTATTTTTGGTAGTATCGAACGAAACTCAGTTCTGTAAACATGTATAGTAAGCAATAAATAGTTCTACGAAAATTGTCGTCGTATATTATTTTAATTTGATAAAATAATATTTTATAGCAAATATATCTCACGGTAAACTAATTGTGTGTCAAAGACAATCGGTGTATGTTCAAACTTTAACTGCAAACGTTGCCGATATTGCGAGTGGAATAGGAACTAAGATTGGTTCGAACTGATAGAATCAAGTGACGTTCAGAGTTGCTTGAATCGCAAGATGAAGATATGACTGAAACCGACTTAAAGGGAATGTTATTTTCACAACCCATTGAAGAAAAGGCTTTAACAAGCAATGGAAATCTTTAAGTGAAGGTTTAAGAATGGCAAATGAGTTTTGTGATTTCTTTATAAAATTTGGCAAATTGGTAATGCCACTGCTCAATATCAGTCTGAATTGAAGGAGTATATAAGAACTGTCAACAACAGAAAATTACTACATTCTTTAAACCATTGCCTAAACCTAAAGATAATATGTAATTAATCAATATGCATGGTCAAAATCTTCAATGAAACTGATTTTTTTATGTATTTGATTGTTTATTTCGTCACCTAGGAACATATCCATATAAATTATCATTCCATGTTCACGGTTTCTGTATTCGCGGCATATTTACGGAACATATAAACCACGAATAAAGAGCTTCTACTCTATTTGTGACTTATTGTCCATGAAATGGTGTTGAAATTGTATTTTTAGCTTTACCAAAATTTTGTTTTCTTGATCTGATACTATAGCTCTAAAAGCTGTAGTTCAATTATCAGAGTGGACAACTTGTAGCGAGGCATTTGTGCAGGAGTGGATGTAAACAGGCCTAAGAAGAAGAAGAAGAAGAAGAATATAACTTGCGCAAAATAAAAATTTCTAAATGAGTATGTAGAAGACTTGTCTCCGCAGAGAGGATAGAAGATGATCATTCAAATTCTACAATGAATTCTATATCTAATGGGCCCCTTTTTACCTTTTTCTTACTTGTGTAAATATTGTTTCTATTATTTGTGTATTGTTAATCGCCTTTATTAATTATACATACAAATCTACCCGTTTCAGCAATCTACAAATCTTGCAACTAAAAAGTGCTTCTCAGCTGCACTGTGCTACCCTTCGTGCGTTATTAATTCATCAATTAATTCTAAAGACCCTCCAGAGCGGCCTGTAATACATTTAAGTTTTCCTTTCGTCGGACGCCGCGCCGCTCAAATTCGACGGTTTTTCTTCATTTTCCTTTTCTGCCTCTCGATCTCGGCTTGATAGAAACGACGAAGGAGCAATTTGGCTTCATCAGCGATTTTCTGTGAAAATAATGAGGGACGGCAAGTACGTGACTGACTAGATCAAAAAGTCTACAAGATTATACGGAGATATCGAAAATAATAGATAAGTTTGATTTGCACTGCGTGTTTAAGCATGGCATGACAATATATTATTTTTATTTACCTTTTCAAATGGTTGACCATCCAAATTAAAAAAACGAAAAGGGCATAGAGAAATTAACAAAGCACAGATATATAGTAAAAAGCCTAGAACAAGAAAGTGAAAGAAAATTTCAAACAACTATCCTCTACAGATTGTCTCAAGTCTATACAGGGTAAATGCACTTACTTCTTTGGAAACTTGTATTAAAATAAACGTCACTTCTTACTACTTAGTGTTAAAATAAACCATCTTTTGTGTTAAAGGTAGCTTAAGTACTAATGTCCACTAACAACCCTGCCTGGCTTCCTTCTGTCCGTGGTTCTCAAACATAAATAATATTTGCTACAACATACTTGGGTTAAATTAAAATAAAATGCCTAGAATTTAAGAAATGCCTTTTATTTATGTCACACAGGCAGTTTATTTTTAATTCTACAGTATCTGCTAGCGATACAAACCATTTGTTTATAGATTTAAATAAGGAAGAAAGGGGGAAGGACTTTTAAAAACCGCACAGTATATGTTGGCAGTAACAAAACGTAGAAATATCCGAAAATAAAACTAATAAATAAGTTGAAAATAAAAGAAGTCATTGTATTTATTTTCGTGTGTAAGTAATAGTAATTGTACACCATTATATGTAGTTCCTTTTTCTGTCAATCGATGTCACATTTAGTTTAATAGTCATCATTATTATTGTCACTGTCATCACTATCTCCGTTATTTATCTTTACAATAATTCGTTCGATATCATCCAACAAATTGTCAATTTTCCACATTTTTTTTCTATTGCTATTATGTGGTTTACGTAGTTTTTTCATTTCTCTGGCGTGATGACGCTTCTCTGGTACGCTGCTATAATTAAATTTCGCATTTCAGCTTCTTTAAAATTCGCGTTGCGTCCAGCTATATACCGTTTTACTTCACTCCAAACTATTTCAATGGGATTGGGTTCACAGTGATACGGTGGGAGCCTCAGAATCTTCACATTGTCAATATCTTCTATTATATACCTGTCATATTTTGCTTTGAAGGCCTTGACTAAATCAAGTAACTCGCATTTTAGTTAGTCTTCTTCAAAAAATAGGTCCTTTGACAGAAGCCATTCTTGAATATTTTTTTAGTGTTGAACTGTTATGAATTTTTTCTGACTTTCTGTTGTGATAGGAGGCATTTTCCATTACCACAACAGTTTTTTCTGGCAAATTTAGCATTAAGTTCGGTCCATCCATTTCGTCGTGGCAGTCCTGAGTATTTTTCTTTGCCAAAAACGTGAGTTCTGCTCCATCAAAAAATCCACTGGTAGATCCTGCGTGCAATAAAACAAACCGTACACCACGAGCTGTTGGAGCTTTTAATCCTGTTGTCAGACCACGAACAAAAGCATCGCGATGAGATGTAATTGTTTTATTAACTCTTTTTTCACACTGTGCCCGATATTTACTCATGATTCATCCAAATACACTATGTTGTATCCTTCTGCACGGTATTTACGAATTGCGCGAAAATAACGATGACGTCTCGAGATGATTTCTGGTTTTTTCTTCTTCTTCTTAACATGCCATACACCAAAGTGCGTAGGCGACTATCTCATTACTAGAATTCTGTTCTTGGCGGCGTGACACAGCTCACCTGTATTGTGTATTCCTGTCCATTCTTTAATATTCCTTAACCAGGATAATTGTTTGCGGCCGGCTCCTCTCCTACCTTCGATCTTCCCTTGTAGGATTAACTGTGGTATTTCATATTTTGCTCCTCTCAATATGTGCCCAAGGTAACCAATCTTGCGTTTTTTAATTAATTCAAAGAGTTCTCTTTCCACGCCGGCTCTATTAAGGACGTCATCGTTTCGAACTCTATCCACCCAAGGTATGCGCATCATTCTTCTCAATGACCACATTTCAAATGCTTCAAGTTTGTTGATAGATGTTTTTTTCAAAGTCCACGTTTTCATACCATAAAGCAAGATGGACCATATGTAGCACTTGATCATTCTGTAGCGTATTTCGAAGTTTAGGTGTTGATTACATAGGAGCGGTCTGAATTTCACAAAAGCTTGTCTTGCTATTTGTATTCGGGTTTTTATCTCGTGTTGTGGATCCGATTGGTCGTTGATTGTGGTGCCAAGGTATTTAAAAGTTTTCACGCGATTTATACGATTGTCACCTATGCATATTATCGGGTTTTCTGGAGGGTTTCTGCTAATGACCATATATTTCGTTTTCAAAATGTTGATTTTGAGGCCATATTTTTTACCTATGCTATTATTCACCCTATCAAGTAATAACTGCTGATCTTCCAAATTATCAGTTATAATCACTGTGTCGTCCGCATAGCGTAGGTTGCTAATTGGTATGCCGTTCACCTTAATGCCTAATTCCGTATCTTCTAATGCTTCCGCAAATATATTTTCAACATATAAATTAAAAAGCATCGGAGAGAGTATGCAGCCTTGGCGGACACCTTTCCGGATTTCAAATTCATCCGTATATTGGTCTCGATCAATCCTCACCTTTGCCATTTGGTTCCAGTATAGATTCTGAATAATTCTGATCTCCTTCTGGTCAATAATGGCCCTATGTAGTAGTTTCATCATGATATCATGTTTAACATTGTCAAATGCCTTCTCGTAGTCGATGAAGGTGAGGTAGACATCTTTTCGTTGATCTAAGCAGTTTTGTATTAAGGTGTTCAAACATAAAATTGCCTCTCTTGTTCCTAGTCCTCCCTTAAAACCGAATTGTGTTGACCCGCTAAGTTCTTCTAGTATTTGGGATCATCACAAAGGATGACTGCAGCCATTCTCGCGGAATGTAACCAGTATCATAAATTCTATTGAACAGCCTTACCAAGATTTCAAAATTCTCCTCGTCTAGTAGTTTTATTGCTTCTATATTAATTTCATCTAGACCTGTTGCTTTATGCATCTTTGTGGTTCTAACTGCATATTCTATTTCACTTCGTATTATTGATGGCCCTGATAAGTTTTCGGAAGGAAGTTTGCGCGTTGGTTGTGTTGGTCTTTCGTCATTAAAAAGGCTTTCTGCGTATTCTTTCCACGCCATTGCTATCTCCTCTTCTGACTCTATGTATCCATTTCTGTCGTTGCGTATTCTTGTTCTGTGGTGGCTTTTGTGTATATTCGATATTTCTTTGATCTTCTTATGTAGTCCAAAACTATCTCATTTTTCCTGCAATTGTTCTATTTCGTTGCACCTTTCCACCATCCAACGTTCTTTTGCTTTCTTAATTTTCTGACGGATTTCTTTGTGTATCTGTTTGTATTTGTCTTGATTACGTTGTTGTTTATGTTGCCTTCGCTTTTCCATTAGATCCATAATTTCGTCCGTCATCCATTCGTTATGCTTTCTCTTTCTGATCTGTGTTTTAACTTCCCTGTTTACTGCCAGAATCGTTCCTTTAATATCATTGACCATCTCTTCGATATCATCATTTTGTTCTATTACTTGCATTCTTTCATTAATTTGATTCGCATAACTCTTCTTCAGATTTTCGTCTCTCATCAGTTCTCTCTGGTTTTTTAATCAAAATTAAATTTCTGCCACGTTTTATAAACACAAAATTCATATCATTCAGCAAGCGATGTAGCGTGGCCGGTGAAAAGTTGGGCAAAGTTTCTTCGACATTTACAACAGCTAGTATGGTGTTTATTGTTGGTGGTATGTTGTCACGAAAAAATTGATGAACTATTCTACGAATTTGGTCCCTGACACCTTTATCGTACTTGTTGTTGGGTACCCCAGGCCCCAGGTATTGCAGCTTTCGTGTCTTGACGGTTTCCAATACTTCCATTCTTTTGTTGATTCTTCTCATGACTTCGTTGTTTGTCACATGCTCGGTCCATGATATCTTCAGGATTCTTCTATACACCCACATTTTAAATGCTTCCAACTTTTTAGCTGTCGACGCGTTAAGTGTCCATGCTTCCATCCCATAAAACGGACTCGAGAAAATATAACACCTTGCCAGCATAACTCTGAAGTCCAATTTTAGTTCTCTTGCATAAAGTACCATTCTCATTTTATTGAAGTTTGTACGTGCTTTCTCTATTCGAACTTTGATTTCTTTAGAGTAATCGTTTGTGTGATTAATTATTGTGCTAAGACAGTGGTAGTTTTCAACTTGTTCTAAAGCACTACCGTTAATTGTCAGGCTTTCACCATCATTTTGGGTTTTTGATATCCTCATAAATTTGGTTTTCTTGGTGTTTATTGATAATCCATATTCTTCTCCATACTCAACTATCTTGTTCATTAGCTTTTGGAGGTCTTGGAGGTTGTCTGCTATTATGATAGTATCGTTCACATATCTAATGTTGTTAATTGGTGTTCCATTGACCTTCATTCCTGCTGTTTCTCCCTCAAGAGCTCTTTTCATAATTTCTTCAGAGTATGCATTGAATAGTAGTGGTGACAATACACACCCCTGTCGCACTCCTCTTTTAACTCCGAACTCTTCTGATGTGTGTTCATTAATGCGTACATGTGCCTGCTGTTTATAATATAGATGTGTTATAATTTGAAGGTCATTGTGTTGTAGTTGTTTTGCTTTGAGGATGTCCATTAGCTCTTTGTGGCGGACTTTGTCGAAAGCTTTGTTGTAGTCTATGAAACAGACGTACATATCTTGGTTTACATCCAAGCATCTCTGGATTAGTACGTTGAATGCAAAGAGAGCTTCACGGGTACCTACGCCATTACGGAATCTAAATTGAGTCTAGCATTTTTCTTTTTTGGGAGACAAATGAATGTTGATGTCAACCATTCGTTGGGTATGTCACCCGATTGATAAATTTTATTAAAAAGCTTTAAGAGGACATCAATGTACTCATTTTCTATTATTTTAAAGATATCAATAGGCAGTTGATCTGGCCCCGGGCTTTTTCCGTTTCTGGTGTTCTTTAGTGCATACAGTATTTCTTCCTTTGTAGATATAATAATGCATAAAATAATGCATACTATTATGTAAAATTATAAGTAAACGATATTTGTAAATTACATAAAATTGTACGTGAGAACTCATGGTTTATTCCGTTTATTTTGAAAGATAGACAATAGAGAACGACATCGCTCACTGCATAAAACTGACAACGTCTTGGTGAAATTCCCATAAGGTTAGCATTGCATATCTTACCCTGTACAGACTAGTCACTTTGAGACAAAGTATAATAATAAATTAAAATTACGTACATACAAAAATAAGCCTTCAAGAAGCAACAACGGTGTAGCTCTAGTATTTTTAATATTAATTAGAATAAGATTAATTTTTATATTTCTCGGTATATTATACATATTAGTTAATTAAACGCCCTATATAAATAAGGCATATTATAAGCATTGATAAAATCGGTGATTATCAACAGTTGTGTGACTAGTAATAAATTGAAAAATTAATATGCACGTGACACATAAAATATGCAGGTGATATACAATCTGACATGCAAATTTATTTGATGGCGTTTAAATATAGGTTATGCTGATTAAAGTATAGAATAATAAACAGAATAGATGAAAAAATTTATAAAGAAAAGTAAATTATGTTTTTATTTTTTAATCCTTTTTATAATATCACCATTCTTCTATTCTATTTTTCAAAATACCTTGCCTCTGCCTAAAAGTCCAAGAATGAAAATAATATATAGCTTTAATTCTCTCTCTTTTCCTATTAATTCAGTGAAAACGCCCAAAAAATCGATTTATTAAAATGTTTCAAATAAAACCACCTTTTGTGTCATTTTTCCCCCACTATGAGGGGGCGTTTTAGGGGTAAGGCAGGGGTAAAAGTGGTAAACCTTTTTGCATGTTAATGGGGTCCTAAAATTGACATTCTCAGGAAAATTCAGCTTGTTCGTATGATTTTTAGATATTCAGTGGTATCTCACTTTTAAACTGTCGCAGTCCGATATATATTGAAAAAGTTTACCACTTTATATGTATCTCATTTGATACTTTACTTCAGCCTGCAATCTTCTGCTTATCAAAAGTTGTTGCTTAATCTCACCGAGCAATTTTAGTCTTGTTCAATCAGGCGAGACTCATTTGTGTGTGGTGCATG
Source organism: Diabrotica balteata (assembly GCA_918026665.1). Taxonomy (NCBI): domain Eukaryota; kingdom Metazoa; phylum Arthropoda; class Insecta; order Coleoptera; family Chrysomelidae; genus Diabrotica; species Diabrotica balteata. The sequence goes on along the minus strand of OU898279.1, from coordinate 118,112,178 downwards.
GTAGTTAGACCTTTGCACCAAACTCTAATATATGATAATTAAACTGCACGATGTCCTGTGCCCTTGAGAATAAATATTCAGCGACTTTCTTAGAGGGAGTTAGTTATAAGCACTTCACTAATGATTTTATTCATATTTTGGGACTGGGACATACTGATCCCAAAAATGGTCTCGGAAATTTAAGATTACGATACCTAAAACAAGTTCAACGAATTATAAATCAATATTTAACGTGCTACTGCTTATGTTCCGCTTCCTACAGATAGAGTACAGAATACTCGTGTTTTTAGTAAAACCGGTGTAGACTTCGCTGGACCCGTCTATATTCGTTCTTTCCGCTTATGCAAAGCTCCAAATTTAAAATGTTATATTGCTATGTTTGTCTTCATAGCTATCAAAGCCATACATATTGAAGTGGTCAGTGATCATGATCATATAACGCGGGTCCTACGGCGATTGCCGCTTCCCGCATTTCAGCCTCCATCTTTTCCTATCTCTCCAATCTCCCTCTTCTAAGCCTCTAGATTGCATTGTTTTTGTAATTTCTCTTCTCCGGGAATCTGGTGGTCTTCCCCTTTTCCTTCTTTCTGGCGGAACATACATTAAGGCTTTCTTTGGCCACCGCTCCTCCTCCATTCTCATCACGTGACCATACCATTGTAATTGCCTTCCTTGTATTCTATCTAAAAGAGAGGTTATATCTCTAATTCCTGTACGGTTTAGTATTTCCTCATTTCTGATTCTTTCCATTCTCGATACTCGACATAACCTTCTAAGATAATCCATTTCCACAACGTCTACTTTATCTCGTTCATTCTTTGTCATCGTCCAACATTCGGCACCATATGTGGTAATCGGTTCTACAATTGCTCTGTATACACGAAGTTTGGTATGCATCTTTATTTTATTAGACCACAGTAATGAATTCAGTATTCGGATGCATTTTTTCTCTTGGGTTATTCGGTTTTGTACATCTATCTTAACTCTGTCATTTGCTGATATGATGCTTCCTAGATATTTATCATGCGGTTTCAAGCCTGAGATCTGTGGTATTTCCTCCAATTTTTAAATATTCTGTTTTGCTTATGTTTACAGTTAGCCCCCATTTGGAATATTCCTCAAATAATTTTCGATTCATATAATTTATATCTTCCTCATCGGTTGCAACCATCACCTGATCATCTGCAAACAACAATGTATACAGAGTTTCTTGTCCCAGTTCGATGCCCATAAATCTACATTTATTTCTCCAATTCCTCAATGCTTCTTGGATGTATATTTTAAATAGTTTCGGTGACAAACAGCATCCTTGCTTTAGGCCTTTAGTGACTTAAAATTCATTTGAAATTCTGGTTCCAATTTTTACACAACTAACTGCATTTTCGTACAATTTATATATCGCTCGGATATACGTCGAATCCAATCCGGACCTTTCGAGGACCTCAAACATTTTCTTTAACGGGACACTATTATATGCTTTCTCAAGGTCTATAAATACCAAATGGGTCTCTCTACTTCTTTCTACACGCTTTTCAATTATTTGTCGTAGGATAAATATATTATCAAGACAGGATCTCCCGGTATGAAAGCTGCTTTGTTCTTCAATATCTTGTATCTGTCTTTCAACCCTCTTCTTTAATATTCTGCCGTACAACGAGCCCACAGAGCTCGTCACACTAATACCTCTATAATTGGAACAGTCTCTTTTATTTCCTCTCTTATATATGGAGCTTATATAAGATTTATTCTAATCTTTAGGAATTTCCTGGTCTCCACACATACATTTATTAAAAAGGTCTACTATTAATTCTAAAAGTGCAGTCGGCCCATATTTAACCAGGTCTATGGGAATGTCTCCAGGTCCTGCAGCTTTTCCGTTTTTAACCTCTTTTAAGGTTTCCGTCATTCAGATAATGTTATTATAGGGATTTCCTGTCTTTCGTCTGTGTTATCTATTAATTCCCTTATCTTGTCCCATCTGTATTCTACTCTATCCTCTTTCAGCAGTTTCGTATAATATTCTTCCCGTTCATTTAACTTTATGAGAGGAATGTTGTCTTCATTTTTCTCATTTTTCCTAAACTGCTTTAATGTTTTCCAAGCTTGTGCTACTTTCGTTCCACCCATAAATCTGTCCAGTTTATCACACTTAGCCTCCCAGTTTACATTTTTCGCCATATCCACTTCTTTTTTAACTTCTCTATTCCATTTGGTGTATATTTCTCCGTCTTGAGGATCTTTGGATTGAAGCCATATGTGATATCCTTGTTTTTTCTTAAGAACTTTCCCTTCTAGTTCCGTTGACAAACATTCAGGTTTTCCTTTTTCCGATTTTCAACTTTTCCCAGTGCTTCATTTGCCGATTCGTGAATATATTTTTTAATTACCTCGTCCAGACTTTCAGGGTCTAAGTCCTTTGTTTCTATATTTTTTATTTTTTGAGCTATTCTAATTTTATATATTAGAATAGCTCGAATCATGTTTAAAGCTTTCCAGGTTATATTTTATGTTTTCTATGGTTGTTCCTATGTCTGTTACTTCATCATTTTTGTGACTTGATTGTTCTCTCTTAAATGTCACCATTACTTTTGCAATAATCATATGGTCAGTGATCTGTCCACTAATTCATTTCTAGCCGCTCTAAAACGTTTTCCATTGCGACGAGGCAATCCGCAAATAATTTTTAGTAATAACGGAACCAATTTCGTTGGCGCTAATAATCAGGTTCGTGACTTTTAAGTCTCAATCAAATTTAGATAGCATTTTCTCTTATTTAGTCCAAAACGAAATACGTTGGAAGTTATTCCTCCCTGCTCTCACCACTGAAGGAATGTGGGATGTGGAAATCTGTCGTTAAGAGTGTGCTTTGTTGGAAACTCGCGGTTCACATTCGAAGATGTTTTCACCATTTTAATTCAAATAGAAGCTGTGTTGAATTCTGTTCCACTATATTCGCTGTCAAATGATTCTAAAGGTCTGCAGCATCTAACCCCGGGACAATTTTTAATAGGCAGTTCTTTGACTGTATATCCTGATTTCGGTTCAACCTGTACTCTTCGAATACTAATCTACTAACTGTGTGGCAACAACGCCAGCAAATCCAACAATCCTTTTGGAAGCGTTGGTTAGTCGATTATTTAAATCATTTGCAAAATCGCCCTAAATGGCTACGCCCCTTGCCTAATATTCAAGTTAATGATTTAGTCTTAGTGAAGAGTGAGCCTCTTGGACGAGTTATTGCGACTATATCCTGCAAAGACGGTAAATCTAGAGTTTTCCGATTAAAAACTGCCGATAAAGAATGTACACGTTCTATCACCAAAGTTATCGTTTTGCCTATGGACGATAAAGTTAGTTGTTAGACGATATAGACCGTTCTAGTATATAACTAAGCTTTAGTGTAGAGATATAGTTGTTCGCCGCTGCGCCGCCCCTCAGAATGTTGAAATTCCGTTTCACCCGGTATAGATTATAAATCATGACGATACTGCAATTTTTAGAAGGAATAACGAAGTAAGGTATTCAGTGGTACTTTTTGTTCTGTTCAAGTTTCTTCATGAAAATTTTTGGCAATAACCGTGATAATGAAGAACCCATGGGTAACCCAAAATCTTGTTTATAAAAATCATTATCTAGTTAAAAATAGGTGCATAGTAAAAATAGCGTCTTTAAAGTTTTTTTTTTATTTACTAATAATAGTCGCTTCAACCACCTGGGTCATTAGCGATATTAGTTTACATTAGTTACTACATTATATTAAATTATATAAAGATGTTTCTTTTAGAAATCTAATTAAGTTTTTAGTATTTAAATGTTCACCTAATACTGATTTTAAGTCACTGGAAATATTGTTATTTTGTCTGTTAACTGTGTATTTTCCACATTCTGTTAGGAGATGTTTAACAGTAATATTGACTTGACAGTAATCACACACTGGAATGTCTTCTTTACTTATTAGGTGCTTATGAGTAATATTGGTATGACCTAATCGAAGTCGAGAAATTTTGACTTGGTCAGCTCTTTTTAAGTTTACTAGGCGCCACGGTTTCACTGTCGATTTAATTTCTTTTAATTTAGATTCCGATAAGTTCCACTTATTTTGCCACGCACTAATCACTTTTTTTTTAACGAACTGTTTTATATCACTGCAGATAGTCTTTGACACTATTATAGCTTGATCATTTTTGGTAGCATCTCTTGCTTGGAGGTCTGCGTTTTCATTACCTTGTATTCCCGTGTGAGATGGAACCCACATAAATTTGACTTCTGAACCAGATTCTTGTAACGCAGCAAGTTCTTTCTTGACAAGTAAGGCTATAGGGTTCTTATTATCTAGTTGACCGATTGTTGTTAAGGAGTTTAGAGAATCTGTGATAATGACTGAAGAAGAATGGTTTCTACTTTTGATATGAATGAGGGCTTATAATATTGCATATAATTCTGCTGTGTATATAGAAGTGGCTGGCATTAATTTAAATTGAGAAGAGGAATATGGAGTGCGTCTTTAAAGTTGATACATTCAGTTTGGATTTTGTTGTCAATGTATCATTCCTCTCTAGTTTGGTTCTTACTATTTTTTTTCCAAAGACATATTGGTGAAAAGACTGGTAATATTGAAATTGACTAGCATTTTGTTGGGCTTGTAATGTATTCCTGCTAGTTTTTGTAGAGAATTCTTTATCAATGTTGTTATGTTATGATCTAACGATTGCAGCAAACTGTCAAAGCTTCCTCCTAGATATAATACAACCATTATACAATCGTTAAATATCCTGGTTTGAACATCTAACAAGTGTATAAACACTAGAACGACTCAAAATAAAAGATATATTGCTAAACAAATCCAACAAAAATATTTGCAGTATTTTCCAGGGCAGAGTTAAAGAAAAGAAATCTAAGGAAAGACCTCAAAGCCCTTGGGTGGATCGTACGAAAATATTGATTAACTGAAGCATACACCAGGAAGAATTTGAGAGAAGCAGAGAAAGATGGAAAAAAATTGTAAAAAATTATAAAATTATGATGGTGTCGCCACATATATGTAAACAATTGGGACTAAGGAGGATGATATTTTTAGTATATGTGTGGTATGGGCTCCCCACATAGGATTCGCTACTACTTTAAAAGTTCATATTTAATCTGATAATTCAGGGCAGAGTTAAAGAAAACAGATCTAAGGAAAGACCTCATAGCCCTTGGGTGGATCGTACAAAAATACTGATTAACTTCGCTACTACTTTAAAAGTTCATATTTTGGATTAACGATTTTTTACGGTGTTGAATATGGTTTTTCCAAGAGAGTTTTGTATTTACTATCATTCCCAAGAATTGATGTTCTTCTGTATACTACAAATCTTGATGATAGAGTTTGGTAAACACTTATTAACACCTTATTAGCAATTTGGAACTTATTTCTTTGGTTCTTGAAAAACATTTCTTTAGTTTTGTTTATAGACAAACGAACGTTTTTTTTTCTGATCACTTTTTTACAGATTTGATGGACTCTTGTAGAATAGTTGACTATCTTTATTACTTACAGAAAGAACAAGGTGGTCTACATATAAACTAATTTGTATAGGAGTATCATTGGTATCTACTGTTTCATTGATCGCAATCAAGAAAAGTGTTCCACTTAGTGTTGATCTTTTCGAAATTCCGTTATCTTGGGTATTATCTATCTATCTAATTAGCCTTCTTCGGTCCATCTTTGGACATAGGCCTCCCCAATCCTTTTCCATTCTTCTCTGTCTGTCGCAACAGTCATCCATCTAGAGCCCACGTGCTTCTTGATATCATCTGCCCATCTCATTTGGGGCCTTCCTCTGCTTCGTTTATATTCCCACGGTCTCCAACTTATAAGAATTTTGTTCCATCGGTCTTCTTTTTGTCTTATATTGTGTCCGGCAAATCTCCATTTCAATTTTGCAACTTCTTGTCTAACATCCCTCACTTTTGTTTTCTCTCTTATCCACTCGTTTCTCTTCTTATCCATTAGTCTTATGTGCAACATTTGTCTTTCCATTGCTCTTTGGGTTTTTATGATTTTGTTCATGTTTGCTTCTGTAAATGTCCACGTTTGGGAGCCATACGTAAGAACAGGGAGTACGCATTGATTATATACTTTGGTCTTAAGATGCTGTGGATATCTTTTGTTTTTAAGAATGTAGCTTAGTTTACCAAATGCCGCCCATGCCAGTCTAACTCGTCTCTTGATCTCTGCTGTTTGGTTCTCTTTGTTAAGTTTTATAGTTTGACCAAGATATATATAATCCTTAACTTGTTCTATTTCATCTTGTCCGATTCTCATTGTGATGTCTTCCTCTGTATTTGTTATAGTTTTGATCTTGCTGTAATTCATATTAAGGCCTATCTTTCCAGCTTCTACGTCCAGTTCTTTCATCATTTCAAATAATTCATCTTTTTTATCGGTTATCAATACGATGTCATCAGCGTACCTTAGATGGTTCAAGCGTTGTCCACAAATTTTTATACCTTTTTTTTCCCATTCTAATCTTTTAAAAGTATCTTCAAGAGCCTGATTGAAAAGTTTCGGTGATATTGTATCACCCTGTCTCACGCCTCTACTTATTTGTAATGATTTTGTTCCTTCATATACTTTAATTTTTGTTTTGGCTTCCTTAATTGGTTATTAGTTCCGTATATCTGTGGTCAATTCGGCTGTTAATCAAAGAACTTTTCACTGCCCAATGTTCGACACTGTCGAAAGCCTTTTCGAAATCTATGAACGCCATATATAGAGGAATGTGGTATTCATTTGCTCGTTCTATAAGTATTTTCATACTTAGTAAATGGTCACTTGTGCTGAATCCCTTTTTAAAACCAGCTTGTTCTTTGGACTGGTATCCATCGAATTTTGTCGTCAATCTATTGGTTAAAATTTTTGTTAGGAGTTTATACATTACATTGATGAGTGTTATAGGACGGTAGTTTTTTATATCTGCTTTATCCCCTTTCTTGTGTAGGATAATGGTTACTGATTCCTTCCAGTTGTTTGGGATTCTTTTTTATTTTAATATCCTGTTAAAAAGGGAATGTAGAGTATTAATTACCACTTTTCCACCATATTTCAGCATCTCTGTAGTTACTCCATCTTTTCCAGGCGATTTGTTGTTTTTCATTTCTTTCAATGCCTTCTTTATTTTTGATTTGCTTATTTCGGGCTGCAGCTCTGAGTTGACATTTTTTATTTTGACCTTAAGTTGGTTTTTAATTTCTTCTGGTGGTTCCTTTTTTGTTTTATATAATTCTGAGTAGAAATGGTGGATTATATTTATGATGTCATCTTTAACGTTTGTTTCTATTCCATTTACATCTTTTATTTTGTTAATTTCAAACTTACCTAATTTCGGCCTTAAGCATTTCATATTTTTGTTGTTTTGTATTACTTCTTCTATTTTTATTTCTTGTTCTTTTCTCTTACTTTCTTTTATCATTCTGCTTATTGTTTTATTAATTTCTACATATTCTATAGATTTCCTTTTGCCTTCTTCGTTCAGCTTCCTTCTTTTATCCGTAAGCTTCTTTGTTTCTGTTGATATATAGTTGTTCTTTTTTAGATCCTTCTTTGCTATTTCTTTTCCTGATGTAATCATTGTTGCTGTAAGTATGTTGTCTATTTCGTCTATATCTTTATCGTCACTGTCTAATCTTTGGGTAAGTTGTTCTTTTAATAGGTCTTTGTATATCTCTTTATATTGACCTAGTTTGTTTCTATCTACTAGATTCCAGTTTCTACTTATTTTTCTTTTCATCTCATAGTTACCGTCAATACTAATTTTTGCTCTGACCATCCTGTGATCGCTACCTGTTGTGAATCTGTTAAGAACTGTTACATCTTTAATGATATATCGTTCCGTGGACAGTATGTAGTCGATCTCATTTTTTGTGGATCCATTAGGGTTGATCCATGTCCACTTTCTTTGCGGCTTCTTTTTGTAAAAGGAGTTCATTGCGTATAGATGCTTTTCTTCTAGGTAGTTCATCAAAGTATCACCTCTATCATTTCTCTGGCCATACCCGAAATCTCCTATTTTAGTTTCTTCTTTGTTTAGTTTTTTACCCAGTTTGGCATTGAAATCTCCAATTACTAGTGTAAGATGATTTTTATGTTCTTCCATAGCCTTTGATATATCTTCATAAAATAGTTCGATATTTTCTTCATCATAAGCTGTCGTGGGGGCATATACCTGGATAATTTTAATTGATGTTCTTCTTATTTTAAGTATGACATAGGCGACACGATCTGATATACCTTTGATAATTTGGACGTGCTTACTTATAGCTTTATTTATTATAAATCCTACTCCAAATTTACTATTCATTTCATTTCCTTAATAATATAGTAGATTACCAGATTTTAGCTGTATTCGGTTTACTTTTTTTCTTCGAGTTTCTGATAGGCCTATGATATCCCATTTTATGTTTGTTAATTCTTCTTCCAGTTCATGTACTTTTTCATTTGTGGACATTGATCTAATGTTGTATGTCCCTATTCACAGGTTGACAGGTTTTTTTGATTTATGTTGTGCTCGTCTTAGTGGGTTTTTGTTTTTATCAATCAAAAGCGAATTATTGCCTCCCCCAGATACCGTGAGGCAGACCTTTGAGGTGTGGGATTCAGAAAATTTCTTACCCACCTGGGGACCATTTCCTTTTGTTTTATTATTCGCCATGATAAAAATGGGGGGGGGGGTAATGGCAGTTAAAACACCACGCTTGCCACGCGGGTTGGTGAGTGAGTTATCAGCCGCCCATTCTGGGTCAGACGCTGTTTGTAGCCGTCCATTCTGGATCAGACGCTACATTTAATTTTATACTAACCCTAAAAATGGGGTGCCACTTCCGCCATACACACCGTACCGAAGTTGTTCTTCTCCGCCGTGGATACCGTTGTGGTCTTTATCCGTAACCCTGGACAAGGGACCCTAAGCAGGTACTAGTTTTCCGGGTCAGAAAACTCCTGGTTACCCTCACTTAGTTTAGCCTGCAGACCAATGCAGTTGCCCGGGGTGTTGCACGAGGAGCCATAAGTGAGAGTTAGGTGTCTTATGAGGACCAGTTATCAAGAACCGTCTCCCGTCTATGACGCTCGATGTGGTCGTTCCAATAAAAGGTACTACCTCTACAACACAACCTTACACCCCTATCTTGGGTACACGAAGTTGAAAACTGATTATTAAGTCTAACTCTAAAATTTCTGTGATAGACAAAATTTTTAATAAATGCTAGAAGGTTTCCATCTACAATTGTCGTCTTTATTAGAAAGGTGCAAATCAACGAAAGATCTAGGGGTATTATTTTATGGCTAATTATCATTTAATAATCATACAACACAAAATGTAATCCTTTATAAAGAGCTTTGTAAATTTGTCGGTAAAGGAACCTTTCCACTCGTATTCTTCGTCCAGAGAGGCTTTACAATATTTACCAGAATGGAAAACTTTATCCACATTATTATCCACATTTCACGCAGCATTGCATATTTTTTAGACAAGATCTTCTTGTGGTAGCCCAAATAAAATAAGTAGCAACTGAAACTAATTTATTTATTTATAATTTATTTTTTATGGTGGTTCCATTCCACTATCGATCAATGATTCGCACATCCTATTCGAATATGCTGGTAAGAAATTTTTTATTTATCGATCCTGAGTTTGACAACTCTTTTAATCTAAAATACCGATTCAATGGACCACCCCATACAAACAGATAAAATAAACTGCGCTACCTTTCATATTAAGGACCCGCGATTGAGTAATCGTAGTCGTTTTTATTGAAACCACTGATACAATTTGTAACATGATGTAACAACTCTTTAACCGGTTTTTTATTGGCGCATTGTACGGATGTAATTGCCTCGTTAATTGGCGCCTTTATTTTTGATGGGGGAAATATCAGTTATTGATTAGTCGATTAATACAATTGTTACGAGTATGCTGTCGAATCATTTGAGTTTTTGCTCGAGAGGACGATGGATTATATTATTATACTTCGTAAGGTTGTAAAATAAAGTAAAAGAGAAGAATGCAAGAAGTAACACAATACGGACGAATTAGCAAAGAAATATTAAAACAAATAAGAGAAACTATACTAAAATCCAAGAGAGAAACAATATCCGAAGTGACTTGGCAGAATAAAAAAACACTAAAAAAATCTAACAACAAATAAAAGATATTTATTTATTTTGTGACCTAAAAGGTACATAAGAAAAATCCTTCTAATAGTGAATGGTTTCTACAGCATGCTATATGGAAAACAAGCCACCAACAAAGATGTAAGAAATATTCGAACAGTTTGAATTAGATTTTAGAAGATACACCTGAAAATAAATAATCACAAATTGATACCCAACAATGACCAGAAATATACAGTCGGTACATTATAAATCCCGATGGACATCATTATCTACGTCAGAGGTGTAAGTTGACATTGTTTCCAAATTACAAAAAAATCCTGAATTCATTTTAAATCAAATATATCGCATTATTGTTGCAGATGTGGATTATAGAACAAGACAAATTAACATTCAATGTAAATTAATAAAAAAACAATAGAAGTAAAAAACAAGAATTAAGTAATAATCTTACGTTAAAAACAATTTGAGCCGCCGCCGTGTCGTATAAAGAAGTGAAATAGAATACTTTTTCATTACCTATTTACTTTGGAATTTTTTGTTATAACTAGATTTTTAAATGATATTCAATTTTTTGCAACCTGATAGAACTTTACGGAGCTAAACTTTCTTTCCAAAGGACGGTTTTCTATCTGGGCGTTCAATTTCAAAACAACCTCAACTATGACACCAAACTAAATCTCACTCTAAACAGGGTGAGAAGGAGGGCTAAACTCTTAGGAGCACTATGAGGCAAATTTGGTAGCGCACAAGCAAGACTCTCTTGAAAACTTAAATATAAATTTCTCCATAAAACGTTCATCAGACCGATAATTGAATGCAGAGCTGTTCTTCACTCTGTACTGAACAACCACCAAATAAACGCCATCATGGCCACAGAACGTAAAATCTTAAGGAAGATCATGAGGAAGCGTGCGGATTATCCGTCGGCATTAATCCACCAACTCTCGAATATTCCTACAATAGAGAGCAGAATCCGCTTCCTAGGCAAGAGTTATTTCTTTTGAACAAGCTTCAACATCAGAGCAGAGACATATACTCACCAGACATCCCGCAAAGAAATTTCCTTTCCTCTAGGCCTAACTTCTAAACTTGGCTGGAAACGAACTTCCTGATGAGTTTCTTAACACTCTAAAAATCAATCAAAAATAGCAAACGGCAAGACGGCATAGCTAACAACCTTCCTCACCCACTCTGACTGAATACTGCTTCTTAGCAAACCACTCGGCTTCACAATCATTCCTTCCATTGACAAACACAATAATTCCACGAGGAAACTAAGTTCCTGTAGCTGGCTGTATACCATATATCACAAAAAAATTTTGTTAAAATCCTTTATAAAAGGTATATAAAAATGCCTCAAACGGGCTATCACAAACACATTGCAAAATGTTTTCGGATTAAACAATCCATCATCAGTGCAAACCTGAAAGTATATAACCACTTTAATTAAAAAGAACGTTAAATGAAAATGTTGACAAAGGTTAGAGCAAAATGTGGTTAATACTTACGGTTGTACATGCTAGTAGCCACCAAAATATATGGGTAAAAACCCTTTAAATGTTATAAATTTGAATTTGTTTTACATTATTAGTATTTCTAATTTGTGATGGTTAAGTTACCGTTGGATAGGTAACATGGCGGCGTATGACTCTACATGAGTAAAATAGTCCTGAGACGAAGTGTCTACGAGGACCTGTTGATAACAACTGATCAAAATAACATTGTTGACAAGTTAGGACGGATGTTGTGTCAGAGCAGTCAGTGTAACTTACGGTAGTTGTCTAAAATTGACAGATGTCAGCTTTATTTAAAATTGAAAAAGTTAAAATTATATTAATGTAACAGTATCAACCATCAATATTGTACTCTGTATTGTAAATTAATCAAATAGGTATATTTGTAACATTGAAAATTGGTTTTTTAAAAATTAATGTAGATCAACTAGAATTTATGAAGTTTTGTAGGATTGATAGGCAACCAACTATACATGTGTAAGGATATATTTATTTTAAGCTATAGATTTTGTCTAGGTACCAAATGTCTCACAACATACAGGGCCTTTTGACAAAATCTATAGCTTAAAATAAATATATCCTTACACATGTATAGTTGGTTGCCTATCAATCCTACAAAACTTCATAAATTCTAGTTGACCTACATTAAATTTTAAAAAACCAATTTTCAATGTTACAAATATACCTATTTGATTAATTTATAATACAGAGTACAATATTGATGGTTGATACTGTTACATTAATATAATTTTAACTTTTTCAATTTTAAATATGGCTGACATCTGTCAATTTTAGACAACTACCGTAAGTTACACTGACTGCTCTGACACAACATCCGTCCTAACTTGTCAACAATGTCATTTTGATCAGTTGTTATCAACAGGTCCTCGTAGACACTTCGTCTCAGGACTATTTTACTCATGTAGAGTCATACGCCGCCATGTTACCTATCCAATGGTAACTTAACCATCACAAATTAGAAATACTAATAATGCAAAACAAATTCAAATTTATAACATTTAAAGGGTTTTTACCCATATATTTTGGTGGCTACTAGCATGTACAACCGTAAGTATTAACCACATTTTGCTCTAACCTTTGTCAACATTTTCATTTAACGTTCTTTTTAATTAAAGTGGTTATATACTTTCAGGTTTGCACTGATGATGGATTGTTTAATCCGAAAACGTTTTGCAATGTGTTTGTGATAGCCCGTTTGAGGCATTTTTATATACCTTTTATAAAGGATTTTAACAAAATTTTTTTAAACACAATAATGTATTCGTAGACTGTTCTTGACCCAACTCTCTCTCTGGTAAGGGCAGACCATACCTTGAAGAGGCGCTCCGCATAAACGAGGTTAAAATAACGTTAGTCACTCGAAAATACGGGGGTATGGTAGCAGACGTAATAATTTATAGCCATATTGTTCTGCTAAATTATTAGCAATGTATTTTGGAGTTGGCTTGTTAAGCCACCTCCAAAATCCTCCATATATATATATATATATATATATATATATATATATATATATATATATATATATATATATATATATATATATATATATATATATATATATATATATAATCGAACACCTCTCTACCCTAAGGTGTGAGGTAAATACAAATACAGGTTGCAGATATACATTACATCTCAAATTCAATGAAAATACAAATTTTTTTTATTCTATTCTGTGAACGAATTTTGTCTATACTTTCTTGTTTTTTGCCTAATTTTGAGCTTCTGACCATTCCATTCCCCTACTTTTCGAAACTGCCCTACTTCGTCATCCCAGGTTTTCCGTGGTCTGCCTCTGGTTTTAAACATTTTCACTTTAGCCTTCCAGACTTGCTTAACTGGTCGGTTGTCGCTCATTCGGTACAAATGACCAAACCATTTTATTTTTTGTGTTTCAATAGCATATAGTACAGATTCTGTGACCAGTTCTTCTCTAACATCTTCATTTCTTATTTTGTCTCGTCGTGTTATTCCTTTGACTCGTCTTAGATATTTCATATCAATGGCTTGTATCTTGCTTTTTAATTGCTTTGTTAAAACCCAGCTCTCGCTTCCATATATTAAGATTGGTCGGAATACTGTCTTATAAACTGTCATTTTGGTTCTTCTGCTAATTTCTGGTTTACTTTTAAATGCTCTACTAAGATTATGGTACACTTTTGAAGCACTACTTATTCTTTCTGTTATTTCATTCTGCATGGTACCTTCTCTATCTATTGTAACCCCTAGCTATGAGTTGTTGGTTAATGTCTATGTTAACATCTCAGTTAGTTTTTGCTATTAGCATCACCTTGGTTTTCTTAACATTAATCTTCATGTTTCTAATTGCCAGCTCATTATTCCAGCTATCTATATTTTCTGGAGGTCCCTTTCATTGGAAGCGCATAACATGAGATCATTTGCGAATGCACACTCAGCTATACCAACCGGTCGTAGTTTACTATATCCGATATGTACTTTGTGTATACTTGCTTTTGTTTCCTTAATTATGTTGTCAATAATCAATATGAATAGTGTAGGGCTCATAACACCTCCTTGTCTTAGACCCTCGTTTATTGCAAACATCTCTGATTCCAAGTTATTCTTACGTACATAACTCTTGTTATTTTGATACAGACTATTGATAGCACCTGTTAGTTGATGGTCAATATTTGTATTTTGCAGACTTTTCCAAACTGCTTCCTGGGACATTCTGTCAAATGCTTTCTCAATATCTAGAAAAGCCATATATATTTCTGTGTTCTTTATTCTAGCTTTCTCAATTATTTGTTTGAACGTAAATATATGGTCTTGCATACTGTATCCCTTCCTAAACCCACTTTGTACTTCATCCAGATGTGGTTCAACGATGTGTCTTAATTTATTTTCTAGGATGCTTTCATATATTTGTTGTTCATATAGCTTGTTATTAAAAAATAAATATTGATAACTTAAAGTAAACTCAACTAAACTTGGGCGTACTTTTTGCGCAACAAACCTCGTTTAAAACCAATGTCTTTAATATGATAGGTCATGTTATTGAAGATTCAAGACACCAATCGAGTATAATAAACATTTACCAGGAGAGGAGCAAATGCGGATTCTGATTACTACTAGGTTGAAAGTAGGGTCAGGACACAGGATATAATAGAGGACTCAAGATACGAACAAAACTAGAGAATATAAACAAAATATAAACATCCAACCAGAAAGCAAAATAAAACAAGAAAATATAAATGAAGAGTGGGAAGGGTGCAGAAACATCATGAAAAAAGCAATAGCAAAGCATAGTAAAGTAATTGAATTACTAGGCATAGAAGATAAAAAAAAAACAACAACAATGAATAATTGATTTGACAAATAATGTCAGATAATAACGAACCCGACAAGCAGAGGAGGAATATAAATAATTACGTAAAGAAGAAAACACAGTCACCGTAAAAATAAGAGAGAAAATATTAACAAAGAACTTCAAGAACTACAAGAACTAAGTCAGTCCAATATAGAGACAATAAAATACGCAGAAGAGAATTCAAACAAAAGATGTGAAGAGATAAGGAGCGTAAAAAAGACAGAACTGCACGAAAAACTAAGAAGATGGACAGAACATTTTAAGGAAAAGCTTCTGGAAGGCGAACCCTAATATATCATTAAACCAAGCAGACAAAGAAAAGAGACACTATTTTTTAGCTTCAAGCTATAACTCTTTGCGAGGACTTGATAAGAGTCACAGCCACAGCTAAACGATACGATATACGTAAGTGATTACGCACAGGACTTATTTCATTTTTTATTTGCTGTACTATACCCATATCTAATCTAATGGCCAAACTTTCATATTAGTGAACATTCAATTGTGTTTTACAAATCCTTTTCGGTCTATTTCTATTCTGACTTTTATCTCCTTGCCTGGGGCTGTGTTTATGATTTATTTATGGGGTATGTATTTACTTACGGGGTATTTATACTTGTGCTATTTACTTTCCAGTGTTGTACGTTGTCGATACGGGTTTTTGAGATCAGCATATATTTGGTTTTATTTATATAAATTGTTACTTTCATTTGCTCGCTTTC
Source organism: Diabrotica balteata (assembly GCA_918026665.1). Lineage (NCBI taxonomy): Eukaryota > Metazoa > Arthropoda > Insecta > Coleoptera > Chrysomelidae > Diabrotica > Diabrotica balteata. Next base: position 118,096,434 of record OU898279.1, on the reverse strand, counting down.
ATTGTTAATTCTTTTCAAAAGAACTTGTAGGTCTTCTATATTTTCTGCCATAATTGCGGTAGGATCTGCAAATCTTATGTTCTAAATCATGTTCCTCCAATGGTTGGGACACGAGCAAATACATAATTCCTAAAATGGTCTTTAGTAGATAACCAATAGAAAAAAGAAGAAAAACCGTACAAAAAAAGGTCGTTGACAACGTTGTAGAAGATCTACGAGATATTGGAGTACTTGTTATATTATACAATAAAAAAAAAATAAAAATTGTTTTGGTAAATTTTAATGTAATCTAAATTTAACTTAAAATTTTATCAATCATTGTAGTGATGGTATTTATTAGTTTAGTTAGTGTGCTATTTCACAAGATTAATATGGATTTAATTTAAAAGATATTTTAAACATTTTACTTCTTGAGTTTGTTTCGTATTAATTCAGGTCAACATACAACTGTTTTTGTCTGCTATGGAAGCTAATAGTATGCATTTTTATGGCATTAAGATATTAAAAATTAGTAGAATACAACTGACTAAAATCACGCAAAAGCCGTTACATTGATTTTCCAGTAGAGTGTTTAAGTAATCAGATATAATATCTGCATAGAGGGTAAAATGTACAGAGGAATTTATTGACACAATGGCACTTAAGTGTATGAGAAACAAGACAAGACACAGATCCATGGAGGCATAAAGTTACCACAAAAATGTAACGTAAATTTGGTCTGTAAATTTGATTAAGATTGTCTAAAAAATGTTTAAATCTTCATATGGGGAATATACATAGAAAATAAAAGTATGTGGAAAATTTGATTACGTTAATCCAGTAACAAAATGAGCAACAAAGTTTCTGAGTGTTTTTCGCAAAATTTTTCAAAATTTGTTTTATAAATATTTATATGTTTTCTTGCTAATATTCCTACACCATCTCCTTTTATCAATGAATTTCTACAGTAATTATTATTTCTAAGAAACATATCAATGTAGACTATTGAAAATCAATTGTTTCCCGTAAGTGAGTTAAAAATACATTTTTTGTTGTTATTCCATGCCCAGGGATTGTAGATTGTTCCTAAGGTGTAAAGAATTCGTAACACATTTATTTTCAGGCCAAAGAGTTGAGCCCATAGCTGTTCTATCTTGATATATTCGAACCTTGAAACATGAATCGAGATTTGGATAACGAGATTTAATTGATTCACAAAGTACTTCTGAATAATGAGGTTTTGAGTATATTATCGAACGCAGTACATTTATTTTAAGATTAATACCTGCAGATCCACATTTTGGAATACCTTTTACAGATGCTGTATTATGCAGTCAATCCAGCAGATGCAAAAGTCAGGTTTACCTACTATCTACCTTCTTATTTAATTTTAAAATAGTACCTTCTTCCATGGCTCTTCATCGATTATTGTGGATTCTTTGAGTAAATTAATAAGGGATGACATAAAAATTTTTTGTGTTTCCACAAATTCATTACGCCTTGCTTTGACTGAGGATGTAAGAGAAGGGAGAGAGTCATAATACAAGTTGATTTTATGGAAGTGTACAAATTCATCACTTCATCACATCAAAAAATTATTACACCCTCCGAGATATAGCAAACTCATCACCAGCATCCTTTGGAGACCCGTAAACTTATCACTTACTTCCACGTCATGGTATATTACAGCCAAAGACAGTACTGTACAAGTAACTGAGAAATTGGCTGAACCAGAAGTGGAGATCCGGCAGGAGTGTGTGCAAAAGTTTGTCGGTAGCTATACACATTTTCGAATTCTACTGAATTTGTGCATAGATTAATTTACTGTTTTTTATCTCCTCGTTTGTTATATGGTAATATATGTTTATGTGTTAAATACTTAAAGTTAACTAATTAACTAATTAACTAATTAAATAGTTAACACAGAGGGCTCCATGTAGACCACTTTTTGTTTAACTAAATTATACATATAGCCACTAATTTATCCATTTTAAAAAAATAGGTTGGATTGAGTTCTGTTATAGTATTATTACAATATTACATTTTAGTTAGGAGTATGACGTCAGATAATTTTCGAAATTAAGTACTGCTTGCACATAATACTCAAAAAAAACAAATAAAAATCCTTTTATGTACGATTTTCCCCCGAGGCTCTTATCGGGGCGAATAACGCAACATTTTTCTCATTTCCTCTCATCGAGCACCAGCACTCAGCAAAGAAACCTTGTCGATCACACAATTTCGATATTACATTCCTCCTATATATCATCAGGACCGGCCTAAGTGAAACACTGAAATATTACGAGCTAATATAGTTGCAGTTTTATTTTAAAATTGGTACGGGGGCTGTATTTTATTTGCTTTTTGTTCACAAGACCAAAAAATATCTAATATGAAACCCGTCAAAAGTAAATTGACGGACAGTATAAAAAACAGAAGTATATATAGAGATGAAGTAAGTAGCAAGTGACAATCCAGAAAGTCAGTTATTTCGATGATCTTCTGAAACGATTAAATTTTTTACTGCTTCTTTATCTAAATATTTAAATATAGCCAATAACATCTGTTTTAAATAAGAAAGCTTCGCAAATCTTGAAATTATTTACTACTTTTTCAGTTTGAAAGCTTTTTTGTGGCTTGCTCCGATATATAAGTAAATATTCTCTTTTAAGAACTTTTTCTATATCTGATTTGGAGAGCCGGGCAATGCGGTTCGCCATTTCTTTTAGGTTTATTGATGAATAGTTTTCGATCTAATATCTCCAGTTTTCTGAGTAGGTTCCAGGCAGTACGACTGCTGTGCATGAAGTTAAGGTTTTCGAGAGTTTCTCTCCATCTCATCTAGAAGTTGTTCACCTACGTCTGAATCACTGGTTTGCTCGTATTGATCACATCGCATGTCCTAAAGATTTCAGAAAAAATAAATATATATTTTCTAATTGTAAATTAAGTTTATTTTATTTTTTATATTTATTTTAACTAAATACAGGAAATTAAGTCTAAATATTTAAGGTTTATAATGTATTTTTATAGAATAAAAAAGGTCTGTGATCTTCGATGAGTACGTAAATGTGGTCTTGCATATGTAATAAGCCTTTGGACTGTTTCTAAGTCGACCTCACGAAATTTTTGCAAAATTCTTCGCATTAGCTGATCTTCATTTTGGACTTTTCAGTCATTATTACACACCATCTGACTCAAAACAGCCTAAAACTCTTCTAGATGCCTCGCATGAAGCAAATTTTGAGGGTTGTCGCGCTTGGGAACAAAATTTATATTTTGAGCAGTTAACTAATCTGTCGTTCTCCTGGCGTAATAACATGACGCTAAGTCGGGTAAAAATATAATTTTATCATTGGGGTGATGAATATTTATAAATTGAACAAGCTTTGTACGACACCTGTCAATGTAATTGTCAGCAAATTAAGGTATAATATACGATTTTCGCACTCTTTATGTATCTGGAACCTAAATCGTTGACACAGAAATATTTTGAGCACTAAAAATTCTTACAATATGGCGTTTTGGTACATGTTCAACTAAACGATAAATACTTTGAAGAATATTAAGTTTGTATGACATGTTAACGAACCGTATTTGTCAAAACTGACATTGTTTATATCGTTTAAGTTGCTTACCAACTTTGGTTTCCAATGGCAACTTGATCCAATGCTTTCTACCAATAATACTTTTATAGCTAAAATTTTCCGAAAAATTTAGGAACATACGTTACATGTCTTTACATTCTTTGGTCCAACATGGAATATAGGATTTGGTTATAACTTGATACTTATCTCAGTTTTGAGTTTATAATTGGAACAATAAGGCTTATAGTTGTTATTACTGGTTTATGCTGCGATTTTGGGTTGCCTTTATGCAAACCTTGCGCGAAAAAGATAGGCTTCTGTTTTGTTCTGTTAGGCGAACTACTTGTTCGCCTTGGAGGATAAATTGTGTATAGCCCCATGCAGTGTAAGGGCTATTAAATAAAAAAAAATAAATAAGGCTATCTCCGTTGTATATTTATGAATGCAGGAATGAAGAAAGCACATCTGATGGCTATATTGCATTTGGTGGTTTGTATATGAAGGGTCCGGTCGTAAAACATGTTAAGTAACATTACCTAAGATTTAAATGTTTTTGCATGAAAAAGTTGTTAATTAACCATGTTACAGATTTCAATTTTTAAAATTGGGTATTTGACTCATAGATGTCACTAGCTCTCATCGTCAAAATCTGTTAACTGTCAAAAACATATTATGTTTTTTGCATGTAAAACCTGTGAACTGCAGTGAGCACACTATAAGTGTACTTAACAAGTTCCCTGATTTATTTTGTATAGCTTAAAAATGTCGAAAAATACTGGTTTCTACAGCAGGAAAGCCCTTTGAGGGCTAAGATTCGGATCCAAACTATGGTGACGAAGAAGGTTCAATCGAAAATTTCGATTTAGAACAAGTAAGTTTTTAGGTTAAAATTAGGATACAACGTTTTACTTGCTATTAGTAATATTTATTTATTATAATAGTAAAATCTGTCAAGTGATATGATACATATAACATGTTTTACTTGCAGAAATAGCTAGTCATATTACTTAGTACTTGACATTATTTAACATAGTAAATTTACATTTTGTTAGAATATTAATGTAAAGAAGAAAAGAAAAAGAAAGAACAGACAAAAATTAGAAAAGAAAACTATTAAAAGATTCTGGAGAGAAATATAAAAAATACAGAGGAAGTGGTGGTGAAGTAAGCAAGAAAGCTGTTGGGCCTCCATGTACATGTAAAAAAAAAGTTTTGAGATAATATTAGCAGATGAGCGATCCAAAATATTTTCCAAGTTCTGGCAGCTCTCAAGCTATGATATACAAAATACTTATCTATTCGGATGTATGCTTAGAAACAATATAGCACGAAAGACCAGAAAAAGGAATACGATGAAGACTTCTACTTTTGAATACTCTATTCAATTAAACAACAAAAGTTTAAAAATTTGCAAAATGCATTTACTTCTTTGCATAGAATCAGTAGAGGTCAAGTGGAATATATTGTGAGTAAGTTTGAGAAGAATAGATTACAGGTACACGACACTAATCAAAAACATCTACGAGAACGCTACATCAAGTATACGACTACACGAAGACACAGAAAAATTCAGCTTAGCTCGAGGAGTTAGACAAGGAGACAATATTTCACCAAAATTGTTCACGGCAGCTCTAGAGTCAATATTTAAGAGCACTCAATGGCAAGATATGGGCATCAATATAGATGGAGAAAGATTAAGCCACCTAAGATTTGCAGATGATGTTGTATTAATCGCAGATAATTTACAAGATACAGTTTCTATGATGCATTCGCTTAAAAGTCTGTCTGAAAGAGCAGGATTAAAGATAAACTTTGAGAAAACTAAACTTATAACAAATCTCGTAATGAGTGGAAATATAACTATTGACAATAATAACATACCATACAACAAACAGACACTTACAAATATCTGGGACACGAAATCAAAATAAGCAGAGACAATCAAACACATGAAATACAGAGGCGAATAGGCCTAACTTGGGCAGCATTTGGCAAATTAAGCCATATTCTAGAAAGTTCAATTCCCATGTGTCTCAAGCGAAAGGTTTATGACCAATGTGTTTTACCTGTACAAACTTATGGAGCGGAAACTTTAACACTCACGCAAAAATCTGCGAATAAACTCAGAGTTACGCAACGAGCCATGGAACGTTCAATGCTGAACGTGAGCCTCCGGGACCACATAACAAACCAACAAATCAGGCAAAGATCAGGAGTTCAAGACGTCATCCAAAGAACCACGTCGCTTAAGTGGAACTGGGCAGGGCACTTAGCCAGAGCACAAGATGGACGGTGGACAAGACGTATTATGGAATAGAGGCCCAGAAACTATAAAAGAAGCCGAGGACGACCACCGACTAGATGGACCGATGATATAAAACGGGTAGCGGGAAACTGGCTACAAGCGGCCCAGTATAGAGAACACTGGAAAGAACTGAGGCAGGCCTATGTCCAGCAGTGGACGCGATTGGCTGATTGATGATGATGAAGTTTGAGCAGGGTGTTATTGTTTATGAAAAAGACCGCAGAGGTAGATATGGGAACCAAAAAAGAAAGTATTTACAAAACGACATTGACGCAGTTCATCGTTTCATAGACTCTTAACCTCGATATGAAAGCCATTACAGTCGACCTGATAACACAGGAAAAGAGTATATGAGCCTTGGTTACAATATTGAAATATTATATGAAAAGTACATACAAAGTCGTCAGGCACAAAAACTTGAATTTGTTTTTCAGACAATTTCAAAAGAATTTTTACATAGAACTATAATATTTCTTTTAAAACTCCTAAATCTGACACTTGTGCAAAGTGCGATGAGTTCCAAATTAATATAAACCATTGTAAAGAAGTTAGTGATAATGAAAAACTTAAGGAATTAGAAATTTCTAAAGAGTTACACTTAGAACAACAGCTGCAAGAGACGTTCTTGAAAAAGCAGTGGACGAGCCTTAGGAAAATGACATACATGTGATAACGTTTGATCTGCAATAAGCTCTTCCTACACTTAAATTAACCACCAGTCCATGTTTTCAGAAAAAAACTTTGGTTATAATTTTAGTGTCTATTCCTGCAACAAGCCAGAAGATGGCTACTTTTTCCTTTGGGACGAATCCATTGCTAAACCAGGATCCGATGAAATTGCTAGTTGCTTAAAGAAATATTTTGATGTTCGTGGTGACACACTTTATGCTGTATCTGATAACTACTGCGGTCAAAATAAGAATTGGACTATCGTATGATTTTGGCTACAACTCCTGGCAAAGGTTTAAAAAATAATTCACGTTTTTCCACAAGTAAACCAAACCACCCCTTTTCCACAAAGAGGAAAAAAAGAAAAGGAGATTTTATGTAACGCCGCAAGCCAAAAAATATTTTTAAATTTTTCTCAATTAAGAAAAAATTTCAGCAAATTGAATTTTGGAATGAGCAACTCCGTGAAGCTGGAGTTTATTACATATTAATAATCATTTTGTCATGCTTTCTTATGACACATATAATGGAATTCCACAATTCCTTAGTCTTAAAAGAAAAAGTGGTAGACCTAGTCTCTCACTGGAAGAAGATTTTAATAGAAACTTGACTCAAAAGTATCTAGAAACGTTGCCCATAGAAGAGTCACAACTAGGCCATGTAATGTCACGCCTCCAGTGGATTCCACCAGTACATCATTCTTTCTACTATTTACTGAAATCCCAAGATTTAACAGTTTAAAATTATTTTTTATGTTCATTTGTTGTTTAAATTATGTTCATCTCTTGTTTTGTTATAAACTTTGCTCAAAAAAAATTTGAAATTCTTCTTGCTAAAATTAAAAAAAAAATTATTTTGATAAAAAACAATGTCTTTTATATTATATGAGAGCATTATATTTCTAAAATATTTTATTTAACGCCTGATTTCAAAAAAACTTATTTTATTAGTCTTTAGATTCAAAATGTGATATTATCAATTTTTTTATTTTGTCACTTAACAAGTTTTACGACCGAGCCCTTCATATATTAACTATTCTTATTTTGTCTATTACGGTTGCCAGTATAAAAAGTTCTTGAGATGAGTAAGAGTGTACGGTGCTAACATTTTGTATGTCTGTCCTAGAGTGGGTAGCAATCCCATAATGACCATATTCTGGAATTTGATTTTGGTTGTTAGTTGGGAATCGTCAGCAGTGCATGTTTCCAGAACTGTTGTAGCTATGTCAATGTTGTTTTCTGCAAGAAGTTTGCTGATGTATTCGCTCTTGCTTCGGCTAATTTCTTTAATGTTTATTTGGCGTACTCGAATTGTTGGTCTAATTGTCAGATGGTTCCGAAAATAGTTTTTTGTTTGTTACAATGTTGTTTGCAATGTTTTCGCAAGGAGATCAGGAAGACGGTCTTGGTTGAGTAGACTATAAGGAGGCGAGACAGCTTTACACCCCAAAAACTGCCACTCGTTACTTCACTTTATACAGCACAAAAATTAATTATATAATCACATAGACTAACATAGACTCTCACAGATTGTCCAGAATTTATACATTACAAATATTCTAATTTCTTTTTACGACTGTGTCATATTATATAAATATCAATAAAGTATTTGTATCTACATGTCCCTTTTCTTTTCAATCTATATGTTTATATTGTATCTTCTGTATCTGTAGAGTAGGGAGGGCGAGTTAAGTTTCACAGCACTTAGGCCATAATTGAGCCATTGTGCATCCTCCCAGGGAGCTGTCACCCTTAGCTCATTGTCCATCCTGCCATTTCTAGGAAGGTGGACAAGTCACCAGGAGACATCTCACTTAGGTGGGCAGGTGTAGGCCAGGACTCGCCGAACGCATACTCTCGTATTAACGATAACTCTGGGCATTCACATAGGACATGCTCTACAGTTTCGTCTTCTCGTTCACACTTCCTACATAGAGGTGTGTCTACTAGCCCCAGTGTGTGGAGGTGTTTGCTTAGTTGACAATGACCAGTTAAAAAACCAACTGCCAAACGTAGATTTTACCTGGTCAATCCCAAGTACTTCTTTGATGTTGACTCTTCAAGGTTACTTAGTGTTACCCTGGCAAGTTTAGATCCTTTCCCTTTTTCCCATCTTTTTACGGTTTGCGTATGGGAGTGACATTTGACAATTTCCGCGATTGTTGTAGTTGACCAACCAAAAAGATCCCCAGGTCCTGAGAGTCTTAGGCCTACCGCCTTCCTAGATGATTGGTCAGCAATGCGGTTGCCTTTATTCCTATTGTGTCCTTTAACCCACTTCAGGATGATGGTATTACCATGCGAAGCTTGAGTTAGTGACTCGTGACGCTCCATTACTAAATCTGATGTGACACGTGGTCTATTCAAGGTTAGTAGCGCTTGTCTGCTATCTGTGCAGATCATTCATTATAGTTTTCCCTGCTATACCTTTTTGGGTTATCTCTTTTGCGGCTATGGAAATTCCAGTTAGTTCTGTCTGAACTACACTGGCATTTTTGCCAATACCCCACTTTATTCTTAGGTTCAGTGATCTGGAGTATATCCCGCATCCTGAGCCTTCTTTCATTTTGGAGCCATCGGTGTATATGCAATAGGCATTTGCCACGTTTGTCTCCATATACTGTCTTGTTTCAATTTTGTAGGGTTTGCTAAAGACGAGCTTTGGTTCAATTGAGTCGCAGCCTGCCTGTAGTACTGGTAACGCATCCAGCTCTCCCCGCCAGAAACGAGTTCTCAATTGTCCCATTCCTACATCAAGGTTTCCACCAGCTGAGCGCAGTCGCATCATTGTCACTAGAGCCACCTCTTTGACATATATGTCTAGAGGCGTGATGCCAATGATCAACTCCATTGCAGCAGTTGGTGTTGTTTTCATGGCACCTGTTATATTTATGCAAGCCATCCGCTGAATATGGTTTAGTTTGTTAATCGCTGTTGCCTGTAGCACTTTTGGTACCCAAGCAATAGCTTCGTAAGTTAGTATTGGCCTAATGACAGCGGTGTAGACCCAGGCGATCACCCTGGGTGTGAGGCCCCAGGTGCGTCCAACCGTTCGTCGACACTGTTCATAAGCAATATATGTTTTTTTAGCTCTACCATCTAGGTGTGAGTTCCATGTTAACTTCCTGTCAAGGGTAATACCAAGGTACTTCACCTCGTCAGAAAAATTTAGACTGTAGTTTAGAATCCTTGGGGGTATTAAGCCCGTGATTCTTCTTTTCCTGGTTCTCTAAATCCTAAGAAAACAGAGAGGACCATCTCTGTTTTCTTAGGATTTATAGATAGTGAGTGTTCCTTGCACCATATTGTATCTTATTATTTTTGTATGAGTTCCGGTTAAGATTACTAGGAGTACAAATTGGTTAACAAGTTTACTCATTAGGTATTGTATGTATTTATAATTTTTATTACGATGTCAAATATTGTTATTATTCGACAATCTTTGAAGTAATTTAGTTATTTGACTGATGAATTTTATTTTATTCATATTCTTTTCGATTAAACAATTAGCATGGCCAGCATTTACCGTGACAATTTTCATATTAAGTTAATTACAATTTTTTGAGTATCGTTGACTTGATACTATTCCCATTTGACCTTTTAATACTTTAAATCCTACAGTTTCCTCATTCCAGGTATTATTCGAACACATATGTTCTAGAATGCCAAGGATGAATGCTATCCACTGCACCAGTAACGATTACGTTACAAAGATTAACGAATAAAGGGCAGAAATTAATTGTTACAGGATATTAAACAAGACAGTCTCGGCAATCAAGAAAATAAATAACTAAAATTGCTTTAGTCCGGATCTGGAAGTGCGTGAAATATCGATCTTTTAGGAAAAGGGAAGCATTACTGAAAGTAAATGCCTCTCTTATTCGTCCAATAGCATAGTACAAGCAGGACGAGGAACGGTAGGGCAGCAGGAGTGCAGGTCTGATTCCATAGGGGCGAACGGAAGAGAAAGAGAGGGGATATGGATTTAGTAGTAATTACACATCCGGTATGGTGTTGGTAATTCCTTTTTGGTAAAAAATTGGCCATTACTGAATGTAGACTGCGGTAGAGATCGTAATGTGGATGCTAGACCTTCCTTGCAGACTTTTTTTTTAATTTTTGTAGCCCTTTATTAGAATAAACGCAAAAAATGTTAAAAAGAATAATATGTAAGTGACATCCTCGTAAAGAATATTTATAGAGATTGTAAGAAAGACATTACACTTAAATCAGTCAACATGTTCATTTAATTTACTAGGTGTTCATCCGTTTAAAAAAAGTTTTCCTTTTGAATCTTCAATTTCGATACAAGTGTTAATGTTCACAAGTATATGAGCCTTGTAAAAGTAAATGTTTTCAAAAATAATGTGGAGATACAAAAAGTGGTGGATGTAAAGGGTAAAATTTTACAAATTAAATGAAATTTAGTAAGTAGCACGACATTATAATAGGAGATGGACTAGAAACATTACTCATTATAGTAGTCCACGACAACAGAAACGTGGTACAAAAAGACCACAGAAACAATGGTCAAGAGTTGGTAAACATTGACACCAACTAGCAGAGACAAGACAACAATAAGGACTCAAATGGAGGACACATTAACCAGTGAATCTAAACAGGCTATATATATGTAGATAATACGGTCTAAAGCTAAATTGTAAGACGACAAAAATAATGACACCAACATAAATTATATATATATATATATATATATATATATATATATATATATATATATATATATATATATTAAGGATTTTTTAAAAGAAACGGCGCCTGAAACCTGTTTTGATTGTCAGGAATGGATTAGAACTGATAAGCAATCATCTTATAAAGTGTCCTTCCCTTTGGAACGTCTAGACAATGTATACAACCCATCTATATGGCCCAGTGGATCTGTCGTAAGAAGATTCAAATTCATTAAAAATTTTCGGGAAAGAATGAAAGAATGCAGTCAGCAGTCAGCAGACAATTCATAACTTTGACTACAGCTACAGATGTGCCTGCAGCAGAGACACGAGAAGAAAACTGCTTTGTAATCAAACATATCGGGACTTACAAAACTGTAGTGGGAATGCAACAGTCCGCACGAATGGAAACAATCTAGATCGAGACGTAGGAAGTTTAGAAGTTCCTGAAAAACTAATTCATATTTTGAATAGCAAAAGCCTGGTGAGTATGTTTCATGTTAATGTTTAGCAAATAAAGTACAAATGATAGATTTATTTTTGTTGGAATTTACCTTCGATGTTGTTTGCTTCTCAGACCACTGGCAGAGGAAAGCAGATCTCCGATACATAAACATCGAAGGGTAGTGCTACTATGCGACTAGTAAGTTACACTGAAGAATTGTGATATTTTTTAAATATTTACATATTTGTCTTAGGAATAAAACCATTCCGAAAGCTCGACAAAAAGTCAAAAGAGTGTTTTTTTTAACATCCCGGCCAACATTCTGACTGCAACCCTAATAAACTGTGTTGTTTGTATATATATATATATATATATATATATATATATATATATATATATATTATATATATATATATATATGTATATATATATATATAAATATATACATATATATATACATATACATATACATATACATATATATTGTTATTTTCTGACCGTGAATTTTTAAATAAGAACTTTTTTAATTCCTGGGTTTTTGGTCTGTTAAAAATAAAATTCTTATTATTGTTTAAACATTTTGGCTGTTTGCTATTTTCACTAAGCACTTTAATTATTTAAGATTACGTAATACACAATTATATTTTTTTATGACTACGCTATATGGTGGTTTTGCATGGAATGTAGACTTGGTATCTGACCCTAAAATACATATGGCAGGTACTTCAAAATACGAGTGGTTCAGGGTCATATCTTAAATATGTACCAATGGTGCATTTAAAAAACAATTCATTATAAATCATGATACGTATTGGAAACATCTTTATTATAAGTTTTATTATTGATTAAATGTTGATCTTTTTTTACGCGAATCATCTCTAATATGCATCTTTTTTTTTAGTTTTGTTTTTTTCCATAATCTGTACATTTTCAAAATCAAAAGAATGGCTATTTTCTTGAGAATGCTTGGCTAACTCTGTAGTGTTAATTTGTTGGTTTGTTCACTATGTTTGTGTGCAACAACTCTTCTATGTAGATATTGCTGTGTTTGTCCAATACATGTTGAATTGCAGATTTTACAATTTATTTTATAAATAACATCCGACTGATGTTACTTCTATTATTAACATTCAGTTATTAACAACAGTTTACATTATTAACTGAATTAATGTTATTAACATTCAGTTTAAATTCTGAAAAATATTTTCTTGATGTTTTTGACGATTTATCTCTAACATTGATATCATACTTTCTCAACATTTTCGAAATGTGTTCAGAGAATCCATTAATGTATTAAAAATGTTTTTCTTTTAAAAACAAACTTTAACGAGTCCTGCAAGAGAAATCTCCAGTAATACGTGTATAGTTTTTATCAATTTTACAAACAAAAGAAAGAACTCACCTTTCAAAAATCTTATTACATTTTCGACTGTTTTTTCTTATCTTTTCCTCCTCGTGGAATCTTGATGGGAGCATCACGTGCAAAGTAGGCTGCAAACGCGAGGATTACGACGACTTACCGAACGTCATCAAAAGAAAAGACTTGAGAAACGGACCATTATGAACGGCTTAATGTCCCTAATAACTTTATTCAGGCATCCTCTTCTTACCCGCATATTCGCTAGCTGTATTATGAAAGTGGTGACATTATCGAGTGTTAGAATCCGCTAGAAGCAGCTCTAATAAGTTTTATACTTACTGTAAAAAATTTTGTTGTAAGAATATATATATACCTAAGGAGAAAACAGTTTTCTGATAGTATCTAAGCTTTGATCAAACATGTTGTTGGGAATAAATGACAAACTTTTTATTTGACGGTTAGGTTTTCAAATCGGAAAAAATAACTTGTTTTGTGACATTATTAATTTAGTCTTATCTTTCACGTACAACTCTTTGGAATAACTTTTTTTGATACTGTAACAGTTAGACGCTAGTTCTAACACTTTTTGATTCAAGTATGTAGGTTTTCTTCATTTTATGCTTTAAATATTAAGACATGCAGGACATATAGTAAGGTTTCCTTCAGTTAGTCTTAGTCTCTTAGTCACTCCCATAAAAAGGCAAATATAACATAACCTCTGTTGTTTTTTTATAAAATTCTTTTTTATACCACAAATTTAAAGAAAATTAGAATAAAATATTAAATTTAGATAACACGTTTAAGCCAACGGCGGATACACGAATGGAAATTGGGAAATTTCCCCCCATGAAGGTCTAAAATTAAACAAAATTTATTATTTACGTATTTTATGTACATAGTTTGGGTTTACCTTTTTGATGTTTTTTTGGTTGGTGTTTCAATTGGAAGTCCTCCCCAAGTTGGAAGTTCTTCCCAAGGCAAATGTCTAGATCCTCCACTGGTTTTTAAGCTCTTTTCATTACTTTAATAACATATACTGGAGACTTATTTGTTAGTAATATAATAATATTCATACTCAAGATCATTCAAAGTTGTACCTTATTTGCCTGTATGATGTCATTGATATTGTAGTGAAGCAATGACTTCCATTGAAAATGAATTTGAGAAAATTAAATTTTACAAATGTGAAGCAAGGTCAATAATAAAGGATCCCTGCTCGAAAACAGAACAGTAAAGTCCAACGGAAGATATCAACCAACATGTGGCCTATATCTGTACGTACAGTAAAAAGTATATTTTAACAATCCAATATGTTGCCAAACACAGATTCAAATTCTTCTTCTTTAAGTTCCATCTTCTATCGAAGGTTGGAAATCATCATGGCTATGCGCACTCTGTTGACTGCCGCTCTAAAAAGTTCTGCACTACTGCATTCAAACCATTCTATTAAGTTCTTAAGCCAGGATATTCTTCGTCTTCCCACATTTCGCTTTCCTCGGATTTTGCCCTGCATAATAAGTTGTAATAATGCGTATTTTTGCCCTCTCATCACATGTCCTAAGTACTCAAGTTTTCGTCTTTTAATAGTTAATATTATTTCCGCCTCATTTCCTATCCTTCTAGTTACTTCCATGTTTGACATTATTTGAGTTCATGATATTCGTAGGATTCTTCTGTAACACCAAAATTCAAAGGCGGCCAACTTATTCAGATGAACTTGTTTTAGTGTCCAAGCTTCCAAACCATAAAGAAGAGTAGAGAACACGTAACATCGAAGCATTCTCAGACGTAGTTCTAACCTTATATCCCGACAACAAAGAAACTTTTTAAGTTTAATAAATGATGTACGTGCTATTTCAATACGTGTCTTAATTTCTTTGGTTTGGTCTACATCTGATGTTATCCATGTTCCTAAGTATTTATAGTTATTAACACTCTCAATTGCAGTATCTTCAATGGTCAATTGGATATTTGCATGTGCAGATTTAGTCATGATCATGCATTTAGTTTTCTTCAAATTTATCTTCAGTCCGTACTCATGACAGCGTTCATTAAGGCGTTGCATTACGTTCTGTAAATCATTGTTGTTATCCGTAATTATTACTGTATCGTCTGCAAAACGTAAGTTATTCAAAACTTCTCCATTGATAGATATACCTTCTATTGAGTCTGAGAGCGCTTTTTGAAATACCGCTTCACTGTAGACATTGAAAAGTAGTGGGGACAGCACGCAACCCCTGGCGGACTCCTCTCTGTATTTTGATATTTTCGGTGTACTGGCTGTCAACTCTTACCTTGGCAGTTTGATTCCAATATAAATAGATTCAAATAATTCACAAGAATATTAGAACAATCAGTAAACGAATAGCAAGTGTGACAGACTTGAAGGACTACGAAAAACAGTTCATTAGAAATACAATTTACCATTTTCATGAGACTGACGGTTGTCGTGCATCATTGAACCTTTTGCAGAAAAAGCTTGAAGAGACGAACAAGTGGGACGGAAGTATGAGTTCTCTTTACAGGATTGTAATATATTTGGGTTTTAAACGGAAGAAAACGAAAGGTAATCGACGTTTATTCATTGAACGGAATGACATTCGTGTTGTACGTCTTAAATATTGAGACAATATTAAATATATAGAATTGAAGTTAAGTCAATTGTATATGTTGATGAAATCTATGTATATGGACGACACACTACGCCTAAAAGCTGTCAGTTTAATACTTATTTTACTTTATCGTGTCCGGACATGTCATTCATAAAATTTGGGCCCGGTATCGGGTTACGTCGGTTCCATCTTCGTTGGCGAGCCACAAATCTTCAAGGGTACATCGATGAGGACAGTTTCTGCATGTAAGAAGATGTTCCATATTCTGTGTTTCTCCACAGTCACAGTTCACATCATCTTAATCTATTTTTCCCCAATTTGCCATGGTTGATTTTACTCTAGCGACCCCCGTTCTTATCCTATTCAAAGTCTTCCAAATAAAGGATAAAGGATAAAGTTTTAAAGTCTAGGGTCTGGCCAGTCCATTGAACCTGGGGAAGTGGAAAATACTCAGGCAGTTCATCCTGCACTGTTCCAAGGAAGCTTTTCCTAGATTTTAGTCGCTTTCGTGGTGTTCGAGCTTTGCATAGGGCATGCCGCTCGTCCGCGATCTGTTTAATTTTCTTTATGTATTCTTCACGAATATTCAACAGTTGAGAAACACAGTGCCTGTGCCGTTGTTCTTAAAACGCCAGGACGTGCGCCCCATTTACTTCCGTTAGCTTTCTGAGTATGCTGTTCCTAGTTGTTACTTTCCCTCTCGTTTTTATGCAATCTTGTCTGTAGGTGAGGGAAGGGTCCAGAGTTACTCCAAGATATATAGGTTGGTTTGTGTGTTCTAATGTATTACCAATCCACACAATTTGGAGTTTTCGCTTGGCTTCCTTTGTGCGAAGGTATAAAGCGCAGACTTGGGTTTTAGAGGGATTGGGTCTCAGAGAATTCTGCAGGTAGTATGCTGTCATTGTTTTCAAGTCAGTTTCGAGTTTCTCCTCCACTTCTTCAAAACTATTTCCTTGAGTACATATTGCAAGATCGTCAGCATAGAGGAAGTGCTTGGTTTCGGTCGGAGTAGGTTGGTCGTTTGTGTATATATTGAAGAGCATTGGTGCTAAAACACTTCCTGTGGGAGGCCGTTTTTTTTAACTCTCCACCTACTTACTTTACCCTCCAGCATAACGAAAAAACGTCTATTTTGCAGTAAGGAATATACGACCGTTCCCAGATGGTGGTCATTGAGAGTGTCGTATAATTTGCGGAGCAATGTTTTGTGCCTTACTGTGTCATAGGCTGCCGTCAGATCTACAAAAGCAGCCCCTGTTATAAGTTTTTCTTCAAAGCCCTCTTTAATGTGTTCTGTTAATGCGAGGACTTGACCGGTGCAAGATTTGCCAGGTCTGAATCCTCCTTGTGGGATGAGGTACTTGTCGACATTTTTTTCTATTCTGGCGAGTATCAGTCTCTCGTATAGTTTAAAAAAGTGACACAATAGCGAAGTAGGTCTGTAGCTACTGGGATTTTTTGGATCCTTTTCTGGCTTTAACAAGGCTATTACTTTAGATTTCCTCCATAATTTTGGAATTTTACAGGATTTGCAACACGTGTTATAAAATTACAAGATCCAGTTTTTTGCTCCTTGGCTTAAATGCTTTATTTGTTCACTGTATATATCATCCACACCTGCAGCTTTCCCATTTTTTAACCTGTTCAGACCGTCGTGGAGTTCTTTTAGTGTAGTTTTTACAAGGTTCCATGCTATTTTGCTACTATGTGTCATCTCCATTTTTCCAGGGTCTCAATCCACTTTTCCTGTTTGGCTTGACTTAGCTGTTTCGTATGTTCTCATTAGTTCTTTGGACTCGCTGGATATCCCGGGAACATATTGTTGTCTACATTCTCTAGGGATAGTTTTTCTAGACACATTTTTGAGTACCTCTACGAATTTTTCGTAGTTCAGAAATATAGTTCAGAATCTAGCATGTCTACATACTTTTGCCAGCATTTTAATAAAAAGCACAGTTCTTTATAAACGGTGTCAATTTGCCTTCTTCTTCTTCTTTAAACTAAATAGTTGGATTAAAGACCAAACCATTCTCGTAAGTTCTTCAACTAAGAAGTTCGTCTTCCTATACTTCTTCTGCCTTTTATTTGAACTTTCATTACGTTTTGCATCGAATATTTTAGATCCTCCCACGATATATCCAAGGTAATCAGTTTTTACTTTTGAACGGTTGATGACTTCTTCATCTTTATGGATTTAGGGATACAGTTTTATGTTCTCGCATATGTCAGCCCATACTATTCTTAGCATATGCCGAAACACCACCTATCAAACGCCTCGAGTCTGTTTAGTTCGTTCTTTTTGAGAATAGAGGATTCGGAACGTATAGCAAAGTTTAGAAAATATCACAACTTTGCCTTCTTGTGGTAAGTGTTGGATTAATACTTTTACTACAGAGAAATGCCTTGATCTCCATGAATGCTGATTTTGCTGTATCTATAAGTGCTTACACTCCTGGTAATTATTGTCGTGTTTTGTTGATCCTGGTGTTGTATGCTGCAAGAGTTCCTTACACGTAATCTTTTTTGTGATTATATCATAAATTTAGTTTTGTTTATATTCATTTAGTAGTCATTTAGTTAGTCGATTCTCATTCATTCGGATGATATTTTCAATTTGTTTTATATTCTGTTATTTTCTTATTTATCGAATACATAGTTAGTACTTAACTTAAGTTTCAATTCCCTATCAAGACTTGTAATGTCTTTACCCTTTAATCACCCTGTAGAATTCGGCACATTTTCTAAGCCTGGAGAATATCATTGCCTACATTTTTTCTTAGTAACCTTCCTGGATATTCTGTACCATAAAGGAATTATCGACCAATGTCGCAACAAAAACTCACACACACACATGAGCGACCAATTTGTGGCAATAATGTTACAAGACTCTAAGGTTTCCAGAGCAACAATTAACACATCCAGGGAGGAAGCTAAGCTGCCTGAAAAAAGAAATGCCAAACGTTTAGAACGTTTCAAACAAAAAAAAAGGTTAATGCGAGTTGATACCTTCCATCTTATTTAATTTACATATTTTATTATATGAGGAAGCCGACAAGTACATCTTTTATCCAACATATTAAGAATACTGGACACATTGCCAACTATGACAATGTGGAAGTACTAAAAAAGGTTGACAACCAATTTAAGAGACATTTCATAGAAATGTGCTACATCCATAACGGTAGCTATTCTATGAACTGTAAGAAAGATGTGGAAAACTTGAGATTTATTTATTCATTTTTGCTTCAACAAGACTTGACAAGACGTAACAGACTGGAATATGGAGGCAACTTATCATAACATACACAGATGACCTACCTGCACTTGAGAGCAGATTTAATTTCCCAGCTGATTTTATTTATTATTTGTTCCAACTGGTGGTTCCATGTTATTGCATGAGGTGTAAATATAAATATAACCTTTGGCATGAAGTTGTAGATCTAGTTGCTTTTTAGATGTTTTTGTGTTATTTTAACATATTTTATGACAATGTTCACTACAAGGATTAACTGAACATTTTCAATGTAAGTTTTAGATGCTACCTTGCACCACTTGTACTAAATAAGTTATCTATTTAGGTGCCGATGAAGGTGACAGTCTATCACCGAAAATTTACACATTTCACATTAAGAATAAGTTCTTCACCAAACTGGCTTATAATATCTTTAGCCTGCCAATCGTTTACCTGAAGCTTTCCGGAAAGTAACCTACCTAAGAAATTCTTAGCGTCGTTATATACACTATATATATATATATATATATATATATATATATATATATATATATATATATATATATCAGACCATTTAAAGTTTTAACAATATATATATATATATATATATATATATATATATATATATATATATATTGTTAAAACTTTAAATGGTCTGACGACGGCCCTGTCATCTTTGGAACGACGCAAGCATAGCTTAGCTTGGCGACGGCTTGTCGCTAAGGGAGATTAGAAATTCCCGTTACGATATATTTTGGACAGTACCTACCTTTGGAAGGCTACCTAGCAACCCTCATTCGGTATTATTCTGTTTAAATTCATCGAAGTAACAACATGTTAATAACATAACATGAAATAACAACATAATATATTATTATAATATTAATATATTTGTAATATTTTTTAGTTGCATTATTACAAACAATTAAGTTTTCTTTTCTATATTATAACAGTCACATAGAAGTATTAAATAGTTTCATGTACGATCTTGTGTTCTTTACTAAAACCACCACGGAAAGTCCAAATAATATTTAGCAACAAGTAACTGGAAGAACTTAAGATTCCGGTTTTCCACTGAATAGTTACAACAACAATATATATATATATATATATATATATATATATATATATATATATATATATATATATATATATATATATAACTAGTATGTATATGTGACATGATATATAGCTGTGACGTCTAAATACAAATATTGCGTATATTGTTTACAATCGTATTTATTATCAATTTAGTATCAATTTAATTATACATTTTTTATTGGGTTTTGAAAATATATAAAACAAAACCACATACTTTCTCAACACTTAAGAACTAAAACTGTCGTAATTCTAGCCGCCAGCGCAACATCGTCATTAAAATAGCGTCTCTAAAGACGTAAGTTTCTTCGAGATCCTTTAAGCATGAAGTTTACAAGTAAGCTAGGCGGCGGGTCCCGACACGCATCTGAGAAGGCGGTGATCCCAGACCCAGCAGGAGGTGATTGATGCTTTCTCTTAATGACATTGCGCCGTGGCGCTCATAAAGACACTTGACGGCGACGGTCCCAACGGTATCAACGCCGACTGCTACTCGATGCATACATATGTATGTCAGTCTGCGATCTGGTATATTATACGAATATGTTCAACATACGCATCCGATTTAGCTTAAAAACTCTTATGCACTCTCATCTTGGCAACGATTGGAATCTGGACTTCCACTAATAAATGCATTCTTAATTGTACCTTTTTTTAAGTCCACGTATCAACAAAAATATTAACGAATTAGCTATTCTTCTTTCTTTTTAACTATCTATTAATATTAATTCCAGAATCCCTGAGACAAAATTCATTTATAAAAATTATGTACACAAATCCCTTACGTTCCGTATCCCACTTGGCATTCACGTGTATATGTGTTTGAAGGGAAGTGTTGATGAGCTCTGTAGAATTAAATTGTGAAGTTGTCAAGGGAGGCGTATGCAGAGCCTCTGTTGTTTTTACTGTTAATGGGTGCTAAAACCGCTACATACGGCCTGGTTTAGGCAAACATGGTAAGTTAAGTGAAGTGTGAAAGTACACCTAAAGGGTGGTGTGTTGCCATTACTATTTCTGGTGCCAGAAAATCTCAATATATTATACATATTTATTATTTTCTTTGTGTTCAAAAAATTGTTGTATGATAATTATTTTTAAGATAGGCGCTACTGATATTTATATTACAATTATAACACAACTCTTTAATGTTAATGAATATATCAGGGACATGATTACATTAAAATAGGCGTCAGATAGGGATGCATTCTATCCCCGCTGCTAGTTAATATCTACGCAGATATAATTTTCAAGAGAATTTACGAGATAAAAAAAATTTGGAGGGAAAATAAATGGTGAACTGATTAACAATCTTAGATAGGCTGACGATACTGATATCTTATGCGATAATCTCCAAGACCTTTAAGAGTTATTAGGTTTGTTTGTTGTAGCGATTACAAACGGTTTGTGATTTGAAATACAGTGCGCATGCTCAGTTGGAAACTGTTTGGAATTAGTTTGTGATCTTGTGCTCTGCGAACACCTAAAATTTGATATTTTGCATTTGTCATTGTCGTTTGTCAAATCTCGAAATCTCGTTTTCTTATTTCTTAAGGCCGTATGACACTGTGCATTTTCTTGTATCATTTCTTATATCGTTTCTGATATAGAAAGTTATTTATGTTTTCTTGTATCGTTTCTTGCACGTACATTTTTGCCCTGTATGACACTATGCAAGGTCTTTTACCAGAAATTGTATGTGATTTGTCACATGATTGGTCGAAATTTTGACACATATAAAAATAGAACTGCAGTAACTGAGGACTCCAAGCTACTGGGGACTGAGGATATGCTACTGATTATTTTTTAAAATACTGTGGTGCAAAAATTAAAGAAATAAAATGTCCCAATATTAAAACTAAATTGGAAACAACAATTTTTGAAGATATTCAACAGGCTGTAATGGAAGACAGAAATAATAATTTGGTTGTAATAATTTATTTGTTTTTTTTTAATTATGTGTTTGAATGGCATGCTCTTGAAATTCTACTCTCTTATTTGGAGATATAAAATAATCTTTAAACTCATCACTAATTTTTAGAGCGGTTATGTATTGTTTTTAGTAAAACATCTCCTCCTACTTTCAGTAGTTCCGATGCTATTTGATCCAATCCCTGTGATTTATTATTTTTCAATTTGGCTACTGATACCTATATATTTGTTATAACAACCCAACGTTTGTTTTGTGGTTATAAAATAGATTTATACAACAACAACACCTCTGCGCATGTCGCTGATTTTTAGTCCGCACAATCGTTGGGGATTTTAACAACCATCCAACGGCGTTGGAAACCGAATTCTGGTTAATCACTTTGTTACTGCACTGCGAACAGCAAACTTAAAATTGCCAACCGTCAGAAGTGCTTCTACGAACGCTAACTGTTAACTGCGCGTGCGTCTGATGGTTGGCAACGGTTGCTGATCGTTCTATGAACAAACCTATTGTATTGCGTAAACACAACAGGAAGAGAAATATTTCTAAAAATGAATACTTCTAAGACAAAATTTAATTTACCCTTCCAAATTTTTTTAAGGAGTTTCTTATAACTGTCTCACTCACAGATTCTCAAGCCTCTGCTTCCCCGTAAATGATGTCTTTTATTTATTTTCTGAAGTTTTTCTAATAGTGACAGTAATTTATCTTCATGACTGATTAGCCGTCTCAAGAGCTGTGTAGCAGGTTCACATACTGCAAAACGTGCTGATCCACTGTCTGTATCAGCGGGGTAACGTTTGGTGGTAGGAAAACAGCTTTTATATCACCACAAACTAATTTACTATCTGACGGATGAAAACATGCATTTTAGATGAGAGGTAGAGAACGAGTTATCAAGCTTGATGTTTCACAAAACGCTTAACTTTTGGAACGAATTGGTTTTTAAACGATTCCTTAAAAAATTGTGCGTTCATCAAAGCTTTTTGGAATTCCTATAGTACACAAGTAAATACTTGGCATTCATTTTTTTAAATGCCCTTGGTTTGGCCGACTTCCAAATAACTATAAGAAGTACTTTGTGAGTGCTGATTTTACTCTGGCATTGGCAACACTTAACTGTCATTGTGATTATTATTGAGAGATTTTGCGTGTTTCTCATTTTATCTCTCTATTTTATAACAGTGTTTTAATTAAAAAATCAATAAAAACATGAATGAGAATGAGGACGAAAGCGCGGAAGGCACTGCATGTAACGTAACAGGTGAGTTTCTCTGTTATTTAACCAACAATTCAACTGTTATAACCTTTGTCAAGTTAACATAACCTACAAAAAAACATTAATTGTACTGTTTTAATTTTTTTAAAGCTTACGTCTTACATAAATAGTAATTATTGTGTTTGTTTGCTGCAGATGTTCCTGGAGCTGTAGCAACTGCACATGATGAAGGGAGTGGGTCTGAAACTACTAATAACATTGAAAATGAATTACGTGATGTACTTGGATCAAGCCCAGAGGAGCCCTATCAGGATTCAGGTTCCGAGTATGTCCAGATCTTCGCAGTAGAAACTCTTCGCCAAATTTCCAACATATCCTTAAAGATTTGTCTAATGAAGAAGACCAGTCGTCAATTTTTACAAAGATGACAAGGAAACGCATTCGCAAGGAAAATACCTGGAAAAAAATGTGAGAACAAATAAACGAGCTAAAGGTGAGGAACACACTAACATTAAAGGCGGTCTCGTTCTCGCTAAAACGATAAATACACAATATCGCTGTCACTGTAAAGAAAAATGCCACGAGAAGATCGACCCTAAAAGACAAAGAGTACTATTTTCCAAATTTTATGGATTATCAAATTTCAATTTGCAAATCTCATACCTGTGTTCACTCGTAAATGTCGTAATTAAAGCAAGATGATGTAAACAAAATGCAAACGATGCCACAACAAAGCTGAGAGAATTCTCCAGGCTGTATCATTTACCAGATATGAACAGAAAACAAATTCGTGTTTGCAAGTCATTTTTCAATAACGTCCTTCAATTATCAGATGGACGTCTCACAAGGGTTTTGAAAAATAAATCAGTTGCTGATACACCCCCTATTGACAAGTGAGGTAAACATGTCCCAAAAAATAAAACCCCTGAGCTGAAAGAAAATGAAGTAAAGGAGTTCATTAATACTTCTCCAAAATACGATTCACACTACACCAGACACAAAAGTGAGACAAGATAGTATTTGCCACCTGATTTGAATTTGACAATAATGTATTCTGAACATAAAAAGAAAGTCAGCGAACCTGTTTCTAAATACATCTTTGAAAAAATATTTACTGAGAAGTTCACCTTATTATTCTATGCTCCTATAACAGATTCATGTAAGAAATGCGATAATTTCAAAGTAAAAATAAAGGCTTGTGAAAATAATGAACATTCTAAGAAGGCCGAACTTATCACTGCCAAGGAAATTCATTTAAGAAAAGCGGAAAGTGCCATGAATAATATGAAAATTGATATACAGTATGCAAAAGAAAACAATGACACCACAGTAATTATATTTGATCTGATGAAGATTCTTCCAACTTCGAACTGGAATATGCTATTATAAACGGCAGTTATGGACTTACTGTTTAGAGATTCACAATGCTGCTACAGATGAAATCTTTATGTACGTTTGGGACGAATCGACTGCATCCATAGGGACACAGGAAATAAGTTCATGTTTATTAAAATTTATTAGAGATAATGTACGTACAAAGAAACTAATAATGTACTCAGACCAACATGGTACATTGTATCAAATCCAGCTTGTACTGTGGAACAGATTGATCACTTTACAGTGAGCGGCCATTCCTACTCATCTTGTGACCGAGCTTTCGGCTTGATAGAAAAGCAGAATAGGTATTTCTCAAACATGTACATTCCGGAGCATTGGAACACCGTGATAACAGCAACGAGAAAAAAGAATCCATTCAAGGTAGTACAGATGAAACGTGACGATTTCATATCGACGAAAGCCTTAGAAAGTAACATTACGAACAGAAAGGTAAGCGTTGATAGGTCTAAAGTAGAGTGGCTAAAAATGCAGTGGATGCTGTATAGTAGGATGCATCCATTCTCCATGTATTTTAAATATTCGAATAATTCAGAACTCCTTTTTACTGAAGTTAACTTGAGTAAAAGGAATTCTCAAGATGCTGCTAACCTAGAGCTCGAAACACTCTATCCGGATGGAAGAAAAATCAACTCTGAAAAAAAGAAAGACCTTTTGTGTTTACTAGAATATGTTCCGTCCATCTATCATCAATTCTATCACCAACTAAACACTGCGAGAAATGAATTAGACGGAGCAGTGAGCGATTATTCAGCGGAGTAGTGTATAATGATAACATTTAAAAACAATAAAAGTGAAAGTTTGATTACATCAATTTTTCAGTTTTATAAAAGTCATTATCTCTGGTATATTACATTAATTTATTTCTATGGGATGGGTTGTTTTCATACCCGATGGCTTACTATTCTTACTTTTATGGGCATGCTTGTCTCAAACCGCCAATGCCAAAGTGGCCCAAATGTTAAAAAAATTACAAATACTTACAAAATTAGCATCAGGCTATACGCCATTACAATCTTAGTAATTTTTAAAGTATTATGCTGCGAACTAAGAAATATGTTTAATATTTACTTAATTTTCTACATTAACTCGAAAATCTCACTAAACTATTTTGACCCATATCTCTAGTTTTGATTTCTATCACTTGGGCCTCTCTGGTTCTGGTGGCCTGATATATCAGACGGTAAAAACACCACCCTCAGATTTTTCAACCATAAACGTTATATTGCTTACAAGATCGAGGCTAATAAATAAATCATGGTCCAATAAGTCTATTATTATTTTTATAAAATAACCTCTAATAACAATTTCTTGGTTATACATTTTCGCATAGTTTTTTTGAATAATCTTTTTTGAAAACGATATCCAGAGTGGAAATTAAAACGCCAAACATTAGTTAATTAAAAATGTGATTTTCACTAAAACCAATGATTGTGGCTTAATCCCATCATCATCATCATGATCATCAATCAGACCTGAGTTGTCCATTGTTGAACATAGGCCTCCTCTAGACTTTTCCATCTGCTTCTGTTCTGCGCCTCTGCTATCCAATTGGTCACGACTCTTTTGAGGTCATGGGTCCATTGCGTTGGGGGTCTTCCTCGGCTTCGCTTGTCAGCCCGTGGTCTCCACTCAAGCAATTTTTTTGTCCAACTGTCGTCTTTCATTCTTGCAACATGTCCTGCCCATCTCCATTTTTGCCTTGTAATATGTTCGATAATGTCTTCCACTCCAGTTCGTCTACGAACTTCCTCGTTTCTTACTCTATTTCTTAAGCTTATTCCAAGCATTGATCTCTCCATCTTTCGTTGTGTCCTTCTCAATTTTTCGGCTGATGTTTTTGTGAGAGTTAAGGTTTCTGCTCCGTATGTGAGGACTGGTAGAACGCACTGGTTAAAAGCTTTTCTTTTTAAATAGATCGGTATATTTGTTTTAAATACGTCTCTCATTTTTCCGAATGCAGCCCAACCCAGACTTATTCTTCTGAGTAGCTCGCATGTTTGGTTATCTCGCGTTAACCTTATTTGCTTTCATGCTTTTGTTGTATTCTATAGTTTTTATAATTTTCTCGTTGTTGTATTTTCTAATATCCTGTCTGATGGCTTTAGAGATTTCTTTATTGATGCTGTTTATATCTTGTGAGTCAACATTTCCTTGACTTCTCAGCATTCTACGATGTTCCATTTTTTGTTTCGTTTCTTTACTAATTTTTTGTTCTTTTCAATGTTTGGAGCCTGAGCTTGTGTTAATGTATCTACTATTTCTTCGTTTAGGTTATTTACGTCTTCTCTTGTTGTATTTCTGAGTAAGTTACTGGTGATATATTTTTCAAAGTCAAGTTCATTCGTTGGGTGCATCCAAGGTTTAAATTTTTTTCTTTTTATCATCTTCAGTCTTTCTTGCTTAATATTGATTTCTACAGTTGCTCGGACCATTCTATGATCGCTTGCAACCGAAAATTGATTTAAGGCTGTTTTATCGGTGCACCAAAATTTTTTCTCTGTTATTTACCGACGAAATGTCTCGAAATTTGGACATGTTATACGAAATTATGTTGCCTTTAAACTGATGGTTTTACTTTTTTTATTTTTTTCAATTTTCCGTTGAAAAATTGGATTATACTGTTTAACGTTCTATTATAACCAAACTTTTCACGCCCATCAGTTGAAAGAGTTTTTTTTTCTGTAATCGTTGATTCTTTTTTCACCTTTCTGTGTCCAGTAATAATCGAGAAAAGCGTATTCAAACTTTGAAGAAAATTGCTAAAAAATACTGAAATCTAATAGTGAAACGTGTTCCTCATCATTGTCGCTGAGCTTGATCGATAGTGACGTCATATCTCATGAACGTACGGTACGGTCTTATTTTTATTTTCTATGGGTACGGTCAGTTAGTTCGCTTGAATTAATCCATTTTAGTTCTTTCATTCTTGTATTTTCTTTATCAACTTGCTTAGTTTTTACAGTTTACAGTATTCTTATTTATTTTGAAAACATTGAAATTATTTAGTTTACGCGTATGTTAAGTAATATATTATTAGTTTAGTGGTATAAGTTAAAAGTTCTTTAGTTTACGCGTATTTTTAAGTATTACATTAGGTTAGTGATATAAGTTATAAGAGACAAGATAAAAAATGAGTCCCAGTAAACGTCCTATGTCAAGGAAAACGAGAGCAATTGCACTGCAGTAAGTATTTATTATTTATATTACAACCGTTTTTAAAAGCTTTTATTTAACTTTATATATATATATATATATATATATATATATATATATATATATATATATATATATATATATATATAATATATATATATATAATATATATACATATATATACATATATATATATATATATATATATATATATATATATATATATATATATATATATATATCTGACATTCGAAATGTCAGTTTTTTGTATGTGTCAACAAATAATCTTTAATAAATAGTTTGGAGATATCCTTATGTGTACAATTATTGTAATTATTGAACCTCTTAACTTATTTTCGTCTAGTAATTTCATTACAGAATGCATACAAATCCCATTTAACTTTAACAAGAATTCAAATTCTACTCTCCAATGACAGCATGCGCGAACACGACCGATTTTGTGATACGGGAAGAGCCTATCTTGTTATTCATAGTATCATGGTTCAATCCATCAAGAATTAGCAGAAACATCTACTTTACCTAGTTGTAGTGTCGATTCGTAAGTAACCCTTTTTACTTTTTTTTTATTTACTTACCGTAAAGTAAGTAAATAGAGGGTTCATGACCTTACATATTATTTGTTTATGGTCAAAATATTACCAATGTTTTACTCTTAAATAATAATAATAACAAATAATATCATTTGCAGAAAATACTTTAAGTTTTATCGTTATTTCTAGTAATAGCTGTCATTCTCAGTCAGTTGAGATTGCCTCTCCGCAAAAACCATCTTTTTCGGTAGAAGACAGAAGAATAGTGGACATAAACTTTTTCATTAAATCTATTCAAGGTTTGAATAATCATTCTCCATTTTCATGCAACTTTTCTAATATGGAGATTATCAAAGAAAAAATGGACGGATTGATAAGTACATTGACTTTTAAATGTTAAATGAGGAATATTGAAAAGGAGATAGCAACATAGGATTCTGGTAACAATTCACTGAACTTGAATGGTTCTGGTTATTCAGACATACAGCAGCAGCACGCTGCATTAAATATACCTGTGATGTCCTACAAACAGTATGCAAAACATACGGAAATAGTTGCAGATATCATCAGCCAAACACTTTGTGATTCCTTAGAAGAGGCTGGACGGGAGGAATTAGCTTTAGCCAAAGAAATTGGTGAAGTAGATTCCGACGGAAATGGGTTAATAACCGTTATAGCTGATGGTGCTTGGTCAAAAAGATCGTATAAAGTAAACTATGATGCTTCTTCAGGTGTAGTACCTGACGTTGTAAAATTTATTAAATTAGTACGCCTTTGATGGATAGGACATGTAATTAGGCGAGATGAAGATGAAACGATCAGAAAAATTTTCGACCGAAGAGGACCAGTGGGAAAACGATCCAGAGGAAGACCAAAACTTAGGTATCAAGATAACATAGAGGATGATCTAAAATCCATCGGAGTTAAAGCATGGAGAAAGTTGCCAGAGGCAGGGGCGAATGGAAGATTGTTCTGAAGAAGCCTTTGGCTCATGACGAGCTGTAATGCCACTGATGATGATGAAATAACTATCCACGATTTGTATTTTATTCATCAATTGGATACTTTTCTTATGTAACTGCAACCTATAAATATATTAAAATAATGTATATTCCATTCAGAGAACTTTTTCCTCGCAGTGCGTCGCCTCGAAATACTTGCCAAATAAATACATTTACTATTATGATGGTTTCGCAGGTACCAATTTTTTATAGATAAATAAAAATATTTTTTGTTTAATTTTTACTACGCTAATATCAGTTTTCTCTAACAAATAAATAATTTATTGAAATAATTTTCAAGCTATAACTGCGAAATTGTTTATTTGTTTGTGACAACAAATTGTAATTTTTTTGATAATAATATTCATATGTTCTTTTAAATTTATTATAAATAAACACCATGGTGTTTTTTGCAGTCACGTTTCACAAATTTTTATTTAATAGAGGAGAAGGTGGGAATACGGCCCCCTAATTTGTTTTTCGACTAGAGATTATAAACAATCAACATTTTTAAATTTTAATTTTCATCCACATAACTATTAGTTTAATACTAATACAATATTATTGAAAAAAATAAAAAAAATCAAGATCTAATATATAAAAAAATTATTCTTGTCAGTATCTAGAAAACTGTAAAAAACAAAAACGTCACTCTAATATGGCCCCCCAGGGGGCCATATTAAATGAATACAAAAATCTATCGGCAGAAATCGCAAACATAATGTTCAGTTTCGGCACCGGCACATTCATTGTGTGCCCACAAAAGACAGCTCTGACACTGTATCCAAGTCTCCCCTCTGCTATTACTTGAATAAGACTCCTCGCAAAAGATGCACATGGCGTCGTCGTTATCAGGAATTGAACTCTGTGAACTTAGTTCGGAATCTGTATCCTCTTCAATATTGGAAAGATCACTTTCTTCGGTGTCAGAATCTTCGACGGTAATACGTTTCCGAACTTCCCCTTGGGCTTTTTTGCAAATTCGACCTCGTCCTCGTCCCTTTCCGCGTCCACAACTCTGTTTACGGTCTTCAGTTTTCTTAAGAGATTGTTCTAATTCATATTTATAAGGCGATGATGTAATTACAGTGGCTTTTGTTGATTTTCTTCCTCGATTTGAGGTTTTTATTTTAGGCTTGGGTATTGGTGATATTTGATGGGGTAGTATAAGCGAAGGGTTTACAGCTGATGATGTTCCTGGTTTTGAATAGAAGACAGAAGATTTTATAGTTAACAGTCTTCCATGCTCGTTAGATGATTTGGGTTGAAGAGATACTAAATCTGATGTTGACGTGCTTGGAGCACATGACTTCAGTTGAATGGAGGATTCAGGAACAGTGCATGAAGTGGGTTGGAGCGACGATTCTACAGTTGATGTAGCAGTTTCGACAGACGACTTAGTTGGGTTCATCATCGAAGACGTTGTATTCGATGATATATTTTCCTCTTCCATTTGAAGCGATTGTGACTCTGCTAGAAAATCAGCATCCTTAAAAATTTGAGGATTGAAGGGATATATTCCAGTCGCTTTAAAACCATTTACTGCGATCTCAGCTGTTGCACATTTTAAGTAAGCTTTACCCAATAACTCAGCAATATCATGAGGCTTAAGCATTCTGTCAGAATGTAACAGAAATTTTCTTATTTCCTCACTATAATGAGATTTAAGTGCACCCATAAATGTTTTGTCAAGCGGTTGCAGCTTGTGCGTAGTATGAGGAGGCAAGCTAATAATGGTGACATGCTTTTCACGAGCAACTTCTAGAATATCAACATTACGAGTGTGGCTGTAATGTCCATCAAGTATAAGAAGGACCGGAGAATCCTCTGTTGGATTGGTCTTTGATACAAAATGATTGAACCATTCAGAAAATAAATTGGTTTGTATCCAACCGGAAGGGTGTACTTTTCCGATTGCTCCTGGCGGAGCCCCTTTCATTAATACATCTGTAAAATTTTTTCTTGGAAAAATTAACATTGGTGCGATGAAAGTCCCTCCTGCGCTCATTGCGCACACCAACGTCACTAAAGATCCGCGTTCTGCTGCAGTTAACGCCCCTATTTGCCTTTTACCTTTTCGTCCTATTACTTGCGGTACTTTTGATTGCACGATTGTGAGTCCAGTTTCATCTACGTTATAGACACGGTCGGGAGAATAATTTTTTCTTGCATATTCAACTTCTAACAGATGAAAAAACTCCTTAACAGCAGGGCGATTGAATCCTTGCACTCGAGCGTAAGATGTTCCCATTGGTTTTCTGAGAGATAATTGCTTTTTATGTCTATTTAAGAAATGGTCGAGCCATGCTCTACCTGCTCTTTCATTTTGAAATGCATTCTGGATGTTATTTCTGACTGCTAATTGATAAGCCATTCGCCTAACATCCAAGCGTGTAAGTCCATAAAAGGTGCGCTCCATTTGCAAAAGATAATCAACTAATTGTTTCTCCAGAGATAAAGGTAAAATAGTTTTTCTACCTAACGGTTTTCGTACTAACATATCCAATGATAACTCAGGATCATGAACTAGCCTTCTTAACGTAGTTCTTGGTACAGCAAATGTTTTGACTGCTTTCTTAAAACCCATATGCTTATTACGAACAGCCTCTATTGCCTTTTTCATGTCGTTAGGACTCCACAATTTCCTCTTTTTTTTCTCAGATTTAGGAGAAAGGTTAGTACGAGGCATCTGGAAATAATAAAATGCAAACATGTAATATGGCCCCCTCAATGTGTATGTAATATGAACCCGGGTCCATAATGCATACACATTCAGGGGGCCATATTAAATAAATAGTTACATTATAAACAAAATATCAAAAACAAGTTATATCTATTGCAAAATGTTCATAGCTACCTTTAAAAGTCGATATGCAACGGTTTTTCTACACACTAATCAGAGAAAGATAATGTTTATAACTGGTTTCTTGGAAAAAACAACATAAACACAAGAGCAGCAAAAAGTTTTGTTAAGCACGTGAATGAAGCGAGCTGTTTAAGTCGACTAAAGGCTAAGCGCGGTAGTTCTCGGGTCCTGACAAGTTTCGTTAGATAAAGATAGATGTAGTATCAAGTGTAAATCAACATTCGCATTGGCGGAAGTAACAAATTCACTCGGGGGCCGATTTACCAGCATGGGCCATATTCCCACCTTCTCCTCTACTATGTTTAGCTAAGACATATAAATTAAAAATGTGATTAATTCTTTTTAAAACATTATCGACGATAATTAATAAAAAAAAAAGTATTCCGACAAAACTAATTTGAATGGAGAATAATGCATTTATTATCATTAAACAACCCGTCGGCCGGCGCCACTGAATAAACATCCAAACTTTTAAATTCGGTACGGCACGTACGGTCTGACATAAGCAAGTACATATTAGAAAAGTAAGTGATACGCCCACTTCAAATCGCAGTATGCTATAACTGCGAAAACAGCCTTAATGATTTAAGACTGTAACATCTTTGACTACATATTTTTTGTCAGTGATGATAATCCTATATGTCAGTGATGATGCTTAATCCCATAAAAACATAGTATTTATCTTAGACATACCATAAGAAAACAATTTTAAAACCTTAGTATTCCAATTATTTCTTAGACAATTGAGTATTTTTATAATTAGGAACGCGATGTGAATATTTTCACATTTTAAAAATCGGAAGCTCCGTTCAAAATAAAATTTAAAAAAAAAAACAAATAGTTTAAAAAAAATAATCCTTCCTACAACTTTTATAGGGCACATGAGAAACTGAAAGAAGAAGACAAAAAATAATCCTAAAGCGTTCAACACTATGGATAACATTTTCCATTTTTTTCTTTTAAAAAATGTCGACCAAAGATTTATAACATCCAACCTGTTTCTTTATACCTACCTACCCTTTAATATAGTCAGCAAACAAGAACCTGTGCGATTCGAGAGAAAGATAAGGCCGAAAGAAAAAAAACAAAAAAAAGAGGAACGCAACAAACTATTTATTGGTCACCGCCGAAATTAAAACCAAACCGTGCATGAAAGATGAGACCAGGGGGAAGGACAGACAGAGATGGAGTTAAAAATAGAATTTGTTAAGGTCGGGCGACCGCGACGACTCTCGGGAAAGTTTTCGACGGTTAGAGGTGAGAACGGCCCGAATTAAAATTCTTTTGGAAATATTTTTTTCGTTTATTTTAGTACTAAAACTGCGGAAGAATTATGACTAATTTGTATGTATATCTTAAAGCGGCCCTTTCAGATCAGAGAAATATAAGCAAATAAAAAGCTTTTTCGTGACACTCTTTGAAACAGGTATCTAACAAATACTTATGATAAATTTGGTGATAACAGTATGTAATATTACAAAATATGCAAAATATTTAACGTCATTTTTTACTCACAAACAATATATAAACAAAATCCACAAGGAAAAATTCCTGTAACTGGCTGTATACCACGTATAACAAAAAGAAGTTAGTCTTTGTAAATGGGTATATTTATTTAAAAAACCCTTAAAAGGGCGACATCAATAAAACAAACGTTTTCGGACCACACAGTCCATCATCAGGTTTTAAAATCGAAAAATGCCTAAAAATAAGTATAAACCATTTAGTTAAAACAAACGAGATTGTGAAATTTTGACTATGGTTGAAAAGCAAAAGATGGTTATACTTACTAGGTCACAATGCCTGAGCCACCAAAATACTAGGGTAAAAACCCTTTAAATTACATTTAGTTATAAAAGATTGTACATTGTGTTGTAAAATAACTGTAATGTTCAGTATTAAATTAAATTTGACTAGAGGTAACACATGGCTCAAGCTCGAGTTCCAGAGCCGGTGAGAGAGAACCTCTACACGCGGAGAACAGCTGGGAACTGATTGACAAGATACTTATGAAGGATGAAGATAACAGAATGTCAATGCAACAAAAACTATAATAGTTGTACATAGTATTACTACAGTCAAAAGATTCAACAAGTTTTGATGATTTTAAAAAATAACAATAATCTAGGTGTTGGGATTTAACAAACTTATTTATTTATTAATTTAGGGTATAAAAGATGTGAAATCAATGATGGTTTTATAGTCATGATTAATAGAATGACCTGTGCCTTAGGCAACTTATGTTGCTTTTCGTCGTATGGAATGTGGTCTAAAGTGTATTTAATGTTGGGTTAGCTTATATATATGAAATTTATCCTTTTATGTTTAACACATCTAGGACAAGGTAAAAATTAAATAACAAATATTTGAAGCTAATATCAGACCTCATATTTAAATGACTTTATTTAAGACTGCTCCTATGGTGAAAA
The DNA here is from genome assembly GCA_918026665.1 of Diabrotica balteata. Lineage (NCBI taxonomy): Eukaryota > Metazoa > Arthropoda > Insecta > Coleoptera > Chrysomelidae > Diabrotica > Diabrotica balteata. Next base: position 118,061,907 of record OU898279.1, on the reverse strand, counting down.
ATTAATAAAATTAAGTTTAGTAAGATGGAAATCTACAGGCTGAAGAAATTAAAGTAGTAACCTATGTGATTGAATTTAAAATTGAAGAGGCTGGGTTCCTCAGAGACTAATGAGAATAAAAGTAAAGGAAATGACTGAAGAAAAGGAGGGGGGGCGGTTGAAGGAGAAAAGGAGTTAATCAACAATTAGAGATAATAGCCCCAAAATAGCCCCAATTGCGTTAATCGCCATGTATCTTTCAACCGTGACTTTCAACCTTTACATCGTCAACTTTTTTCATAGTTCACACTTCACAATACTGCCCTACTTTCTCTGCCTTATTTTCCTATACAAACGTCAACACCTTAATCCTACACAATTTTGTGTTTCTTTAAACACCCATTCTCTACAATATCGCCACATCTTCCTCTCACAAATTTTCGACCCCAATGTTAACTTCAGAACCATCCACATCTATCATACCAACATATCACTATCTTATCCACTCTTCACTTCTACATCACATTCCTGTCAATTCTGTTCTCTTTCATTATTTCTTGGTCAATTCATATATTAAACATGTATCCAATAGTTTTAATTTAGTAATCACTCAAACATTATCTAACAATTTATTAAAATTCATAATCTGCCATATTACAAAGAATCCTTATCTACCATTGTCCACCTTCTCTCGGTCAACAACTTAGTAGCACACTTATACAACAAATTTCAGGTTTCTACAAACTGAATTTAATACCACCAAAATAGATTTTGTTCAGGGTGCTAGATACTTTAAGTATAAAGGACCCCTATTATCTCTAATTGTTGATTAACTCCTTTTCTCCTTCAACCGCCCCCCTCCTTTTCTTCAGTCATTTCCTTTACTTTTATTCTCATTAGTCTCTGAGGAACCCAGCCTCTTCAATTTTAAATTCAATCACATAGGTTACTACTTTAATTTCTTCAGCCTGTAGATTTCCATCTTACTTAACTTAATTTTATTAATTTTTCACCATAGGAGCAGTCTTAAATAAAGTCATTTAAATATGAGGTCTGATATTAGCTTCAAATATTTGTTATTTAATTTTTACCTTGTCCTAGATGTGTTAAACATAAAAGGATAAATTTCATAAATATAAGCTAACCCAACATTAAATACACTTTAGACCACATTCCATACGACGAAAAGCAACATAAGTTGCCTAAGTCACAGGTCATTCTATTAATCATGACTATAAAACCATCATTGATTTCACATCTTTTATACCATAAATTAATAAATAAATAAGTTTTTTAAATCCCAACACCTAGATTGTTGTTATTTTTTAAAACCATCAAAACTTGTTGAATCATTTGGCTGTAGTAATACTATGTACAACTATTATAGTTTTTGTTGCATTGACATTCTGTTATCTTCATCCTTCATAAGTATCTTGTCAATCAGTTCCCAGCTGTTCTCCGAGTGTAGAGGTTCTCTCTCACCGGCTCTGGAACTCGATTGAGCCATGTGTTACCTCTAGTCAAATTTAATTTAATACTGAACATCACAGGTATTTTACAACACAATGTACAATCTTTCATAACTAAAAGTAATTTAAAGGGTTTTTACCCTAGTATTTTGGTGGCTCAGGCATTGTGACATAGTAAGTATAACCATCTTTTGCTTTTCAACCAAAGTCAAAATTTCACAATCTCGTTTGTTTTAACTAAATGGTTTATACTAATTTTTAGGCATTTTTCGATTTTAAAACCTGATGATGGACTGTGTGGTCCGAAAACGTTTGTTTTATTGATGTGGCCCTTTTAAGGGTTTTTTAAATAAATATACCCATTTACAAAGACTAACCTCTTTTTTTTTTCTTTTTTTTTTTTAATATATAAACAATATAAGATCGCTATTTGATTTTAAATACTAAAGGTGAAAACCGGCAAATTATATAAAAAAGTGAAATAATTTTAAAATGAGAATTTGTAAAGTTAGTTTTGTTGATTTGTTGCTTACGTATTGTTAAAATAGTTTCAAAAGTCGATTTTTTGAAACTTTTAAAAAAATGCACACAAAACTTTCGTGTGATAATAGGAACAATATCATATGTATTCAGCTATAACAAGTTTTATCCCTGAAAGCTTATTATATAACATTATTGTGCGTAAAAGAAAAAGCAAAGAGGAGCAGACATATTTAGCAGGAGCAGAAAAGTGAACCGAACACCAAACAGGTCGAATCCATCAACGAATGAAACCAAAAGCCAGAACGAAATGTAGCTCCATCATTTGCACCATGAAACAATTAGCAAGCGATAATTAAAAGAAAAACAAGGACCTGGAAGATATAAAAAATACAATGGGTAATATAATTGAGGAACTAGTGAATACAGGAAAATAGTGAACACAAATTGTAAATGAAAGAAATAATAAGAGAAAATGAAAATCTAAAGAAAGAAATGACTACGATGAAACAAAAAATAGATAAAATAGAAATAACCTTGGAACCATGCCAGAAAGAAACGAAGAAAAATAAGGTTATAATGAGAGGCTTACCATTAGACACAATAGACGCAGAGCAACTAGAGAACTTCATAGAAACAAAAATGGGGGTAAAATCAGAAATAAATAGGGTAAAAAAATAAATGAAACAATGTGGTTATCGAATGTAAAAAAATCGAAGATAAAATGAAAATACGGAAAGCCAAGGGTAAACTAATGAACTACAAGCAACATAGAGCATATATAGAATGTGACCTAACATTAAAAGAGTTAGAAATACAAAGAAACCTTACGAAGATAGCAGCAGATGAAAAGACTAATGGGAAAAGGACACAAATTGGATATGGTTTCATAGTTATTGAAGGCATTAAGTGGAAATGGAATCAAAAACAAGTCGGATAGAAAAAGTAACATACAATGTAGAGCCAACTTGTTAAAAAAACTGGATGAAAAATGAAAATACGGAAAGCCAAGGGTAAACTAATGAACTACAAGCAACATAGAGCATATATATAGAATGTGACCTAACATTAAAAGAGTTAGAAATACAAAGAAACCTTACGAAGATAGCAGCAGATGAAAAGACTAATGGGAAAAGGGCAAAAATTGGATATGGTTTCATAGTTATTGAAGGCATTAAGTGGAAATGGAATCAAAAAACAAGTCGGATAGAAAAAGTAACATACAATGTAGAGCCAACTTGTTAAAAAAACTAGCTGAAAAAAACACAATGACGGACCGAGAAACAAAACAGGAACAGAACAGGGACATGAGCAGACTTAAAGATAATAACACAAACGGAAGGAAAAACAAATTGAACACAACTACTTAAACACAGAAAAGAACAAAACAATTTTGCAAATGGCATCATGGAATGTAAGAGGTATAAATGGGAAGGAAATAGAACTGGGGGAAGAAATTAGAGATAAGAATATTGAAATAAATTACTATTTAACTGGGAATAAGCCACAATTAAAGATAAAATACGTTTATTGACGTTTCAATTTCCACTTCGGAAATCGTTCTCAAAATACAAACGTATTAAAACGTTGAAAAAGTTCTATATATTGGGATCTATAATTGGGATCACTGAGACAGATTTTGAATGAAGTACTATTTAAATGAATTAATTGTTTTCTGTATGAAATTACTGAAAGTTATAAAATCAGTAACTGTATTTAAATTAAGATCTAATCAGAATCTAAATAAAACATATTTCAATCTGATTTAAATAATAATATATATAACACCATCAAAATCTCTTAAAGTTACAACATTATCTTCACTTTACCTTTTTCGAAAAAACCAACGATCCGCCCATGTAAAAATAAATATATATTAATGACAGTAAACCATGAGATATCGGATATCAATTTTTACTCTCTGTCAGTTTCATTAACGTCAGTGTCTCGCTTAACGTTTTGATAAGTTTTTTTTTTATATATTTTACAATAACTTTTTGTTTTCAATCTTGTACATTTTAGAATCTTGACAGAGGCAAAGGAAATAAAATCTAGTTCCAAATTTAATATTAATTATTGAACCTAAACCCAAGAAATACAAACTTTATGTTAATTTAATTTAATTAAGTGCACTGTGTTGATATATTTATGTGAATATATTGTCACTGTTTCATAAGTCGTTACTACCTCTAGCTAAGCAGTAACGCGATCTTTACGACCTGCACCGCAAGGCCTGGCACGACGACGACGTGGAGGGTGAACCCAAATGTTGACGAGGGAGGTTAGAGACCGGGAAAGAAGAGGGACAAAACTGCGGACTACCCTACAGGTGTTTTATACGTTTTTAGCACGTTGTCGGGCATTTCCGGTCAACCCTTCCTCTTTTCCGGCATCATCGGGCAAAGCAACAACCAGAAGTTTTTAACGAGTTACGCACCGTTGGCGGCTTTTGCTGACAAGAGAGGAATCAAAACCTTTTATGACCATTTAACATTAATTACCGTTTGAGGAGGTAATTAGGCGAGGCGAGATTTTAGCTACTATTTGTTCCAACTGAAGACACCACAGATTTTAAATGATCATATGTATTGAGTAAAAACTATATAGAATATTTATGTTAAAAATGCCAACATACGTTTTGGATTTCTTAAATTTTTATACATTTGATTTAAACTTGAATTAGTTTTGTTGTGTTGTCTTAAAATGTTTTGTTGTCCGTTGTACAATAACAAAATACGAGTGCATACAAGGCTCAGAAAAGCATACGAGGCTGAGAATAGCATACACATACAGAGTCAACAATTGAAATATATTGTTGATTTTTTCCAACCATTTCAGTTGAAAACTTTTTTTAATTTTATATTTTTTCCCACTCTACTGTAAAACTGAAGTACAAAAGTAAATTGCTCTATGAATAGAAATATGAAACAAGTAATTTCTAAATTGAATTAAAAAGAATTATTCTATAATCTTTTTTTACATTATTAATAAGATATTATTTACAGTAAATCCTTTTAATATAATTCCTGTGCACTGCACATTTTACGCGGAAATGTTTGTTTACCTAGCAGTTTTACCTTTTTTATTTAACATTAAAGACAGTTCCATGTTAATTAGCACGATTATGAAAATATTTAGATTTTTGAACCATATTTTTATTTTATATTAACCTATAAAATATTTGTTACAACCCGATTAGTTATAACCTAAACTTTATTTAACGTTAAGAACGGAACGTGTTGCTACTGGACTGCCGATATACAAATGATAGTAATTACGTGATACGAGTGATAATAAACTCTCGCTTATTTGTGTTTTGCTTATAGTTTTAAAGCTACATGTTAGCAAACGCCGCTTATTATTATTATTACGTGGTTAATTAAGTTTATTGACATTAAAGACAACGTACTTAGTTGATGTTCTGGTTAGTGTTAGTGTGTTGGTGAGTTAAGAACTTTACAAACGGACTTTGACCAGATCTTATTTTAGCAATAGTAATAAAGTTGGCAATAACAATAATAATGGATGACAGGGACCAATATTTTAAAACACTCCTAGGGAAAGATAGACCACATTTTAAAGACAGCAACGAAACACAAAATATAAATATTATAACTTCGCCCATACGAATAACAACAAAAGAAGTGGAAGATGTATATAGATCTCTAAAAAATAACAAAGTATCGGGTCCAGGTAACATCCCTGCAGAGTTAATTAAACACGGTACATCCAAACTATATACAAGTTTAGCCAAACTGTTCCAGAGGAGTGGAAGACATCATTTATATCCACAAGAAAAAGCAGAAGGGATGAATGTGACAATTACAGGGGCATTGCCGTGACAAACTCGGTCAGTAGAATAAACGGAAAAGTAATTAAAACAGAATAGAACGCGAACATAAAGACTTAGAGTCTGAGGAACAGGCAGGATTTAGGACAGATAGATCTACTGTTAATCATTTGTTTTGCATTACACAGATTATTGAAGAGAAAATAGCCGTTAATCAAGAAGTACATTTATTGTATGTAGACCTACAAAAGGCTTATAATAGCATACCACATTATAAGTTATGGGAAACGTTAGAGAAAACAAACATAAGCATGAATTTAATAAATGCGACGAAGGAACTGTACGCTAATGCTAACTCAAAGATAAAGGTTGGAAATAATCTGTCAAGTGGATTCCAAATAAATAAAGGCATTAAGCAGGGCTGCTTTCTCTCCCCGACATTATTTACATTTTATTTAGAACAGGCTCTAAAACTGTGGAAGCGCAAATGTAGAAATATGGGAATGCCGATTATCAACAATAGCACACTTTGTCATTTGCAGATGATCAACTAGTGATAGCACAAGATTATGAAGATATTGAGTATGACTCGAAAATTAATCGAGGAGTATAAAAAATGGGGATTTGAAATCAATATCCAAAAAACCGAGTACATGTGTATCGGCGAGAAACAACAGGACCTCATATTGTAAGATAGAGAGGTTATCAAATATTGAACCACATATAAATATTTGGGTATCATCATCGCTAAAGAAGGCAACGTAGATGACACAATTGAGGAGAAAAACAACCAAGCAAGAAAACCATTTTCCCTTCTCAATAGTATCCTTTGGGATCAATCAATCTCTAATAATAACAAACACAATATATATATATATATATATATATATATATATATATATATATATATATATATATATAATACAATCATTAAAAGTATAATTACCTACAGTAGTGAAGTACGGAACAACTGAATTTTCGGAATCCGGTTGTTCTTTGTCATAATGGTCCATGTCTTATTCTTTTTTTCATTTATTACTGTGATCTACTGTTAGTTTGTGACCTTTTGTCACGGTTTTTGAAAATGGAGGACATATATGATAGATTCTATTCCTCTGGAATCTTCTCTCCTGCTTGGATTTTATTGTACAACACTCGTATGAATGACACGATCCTTAAGCCTTCATATTTCAGCAGTTCAATTTTTATTTTCCCTGGTCCTGGTGCTTTGTTGTTTTCGGCTTTCTTTAATGCTTTAGTTATATCTTCCTCTGTGATTCCAGCTTCCATTAAATATATATAATATATTCCTGTTTATTCTCCTGCAATAATTGTATGTAATGCTTTGTCCCTTTTTGATGTAATTACCTTTTTTTGAAGTTATACTTCTATACGCACGGTCGGCGTTGGAAATTTGTATGAGAGTGAATCTGTGAAACCATTACATATGTAAGATAATGAGTAAGAGAAAGACAGAAGATATATTTTCTCTCTCTCTCATCCTGTCTCGAGAATAAAAATGTTCCTTTTGTATATATTGTATATATATTTAATCTTATATAAATTATACAATGTAATATATATTATATAATATTGTATATATATATATATATATATATATATATATATATATATATATATAAATATATATATATATATATATATATATATATATATATATATATATATAGGTATATATATATATATATATATATATATATATATATATATATATATATATATATATATATAATATGTATTAATATTATTTATGTAATATGTTTTGTATTATTTATTAAAGGTTTATAATTATTTTAGGCTTTTGTATTTCAAAATAATCACTGTTTGACCGAGAACTGTCAATTTTGAAATCTGTTAGTATCATGTCTAGTTGGCAAATCCTTTAGTTGTTTGGTTCATACGCTGATGGTTGTGAGTTCGAATTCCAATTATGAATTTCCTTTTTTATTTTTTAAATATTTAAAAACCTCACGTTAATATTATTAAATATATGTAATATACGCATAAATGCTAAACTTTAAAATAAAATGAAAATTTACAACATAATCCGAGTTGTTGATTTTTTATTTCTATCTTCGTAAAGTAAGTTATGTATATTGGCAGTTTTAAATACAGTTTAATTTGTACTTATTAATATTACGTTTTAATTTATATTGTATTATTATATTTAATTATATTGCAGTGTATTTATTGTATTGTAATTTTTATAGTAATAACAAAATAAACAATGAATTTTACTGCAGAGTATATGTAATTTTTTTTGCATTCCACTCCTTTTGTACATTTATAAAAATAAAAATATATATTTTGATTAAAATATTGGTACAATCCTTCATTTACTACACTCCTATTACAGGTCAAATGTTTATATACAGCAAACGATGCACCATATACCTATATAACTAATTCTTTTTCTCTGTCTGCTCTCTCTTACCTATAGCATTACATATGTAATGATTGTGCAGATTGACTCCCATATAAATTTTTAACGGCGAACGCGTGTATAGAAGTATAACTTCTACCGGCAGTCCCACTGGACTGCCACACCCGTTTTTTTTATATATAATCCAGATCAACCACGCAGGGTTATTAGTGGAGTAACGTATACAAGAATTATTTTTATTTACATTAAATAGATGTATATAAACGTAAATCTTTTAATTAAATAATTTATTACATGGTCAGTGTCTATGATTAAAGTGTATGTAATTATCTGTATAATATTTTTACTTCGTTTATTACTTCTGATGTTTTTTATTTTTTTTTTTCATGCTTCCGTTAAGAATATTAACGCCATTAACGATAATTATCTATCTGCTATATTTCTTGATCTTTCAGATACTTTCGAGAAACTACCTCAAATAGGTAGTCCAACTTTGAATTTTACGATTTTATTAGGACTTTGAGACACTTACATTTCAAACAGTCTCTTGTCTTTAACTATCGTACAATAAAAATATTTCGTTCATAAATTAAAAAAGGCAAAATTTTAAATTTTTTGGACTTTTAAAGTTAACTGCCACATAAATTTTACGTTTTCTTGAACTAGTTTTGACTTTTTAGCGTATTTTACAATATTTTGGTAGGCATAAACCTCTCTAATCACACAGTAATTTACGCCAAACCGGTAAACTCGTACATCTTTATCACTAGCACCTTGTGTACACACTGTATCCTCTGCGAGTTTACTCACTTTGAAAGCCAATTAACCTGTGTCTCTTACAGTCGACAATCGTCATACTAATCCTACCGGCTCTCCCACCGCATTTCAACCCATCGGGGAATAGACGGGATAGGCAGTGTTGCCTTATCACGACAAGTGCTGGTAGATTTTAAATTATAGTTTGCGTGTCTATGGTGAAATAGTAGTCTATTGGGAATGCTGGTCTGTAATTAACTGTATATAAATTTTGACATAGCTAAGCAATATCTCTAGGATTTCAAACTAAACAGAAACTGAAGTTAACGATAACATCCGACATCGAAAGATGGCCTCACTACAGACAGTAGAAAGTAGCCAAAAATTTGATAAAAAACATGGCTATTACTTACTTGATTACCACAAAAATCTCGGAGTGGAGACCGAGAGCGGATAGACGAAACCCGGGAAGACCACCCACAAGATGTACTGACGATATAAAGAGGATTTGTACCAACTGGATTGCAGCAGCGCAAGGTAGATCTGAATGGAGGGTTTTCGAGGAGGCCTATGTTCAGCAGTGGACGACTATGGGCTGATGATGATATATATATATATATATATATATATATATATATATATATATATATATATATATATATATATATATATAGGTTTCAAAATCACATTGAAACTAAATACATAACTAATTAGTGAACAATTAGTTATATTATTATATTAAAGACGCCGCAAATAACATTCTAGGGCCGCAAAGACCACCACCACGCAATGAGTGGTTTCATGCTGAGTGCGAGGACATTACAAGAAGAAAGAACAATGCATATAAACTAATGTAGCAAAGAAGAACCCGAGAAAAAGAACAAAAATATAAAGATCTCAGAAGAGAAGAGAAGTACATCCATCGGAGAAAAAAGCGAACTTATGAAAATAGAATATTGGAAGAACTTGAGGCATTAAAAAAGGAAAATCAAACAAGAAAATTCTATAAAAATCTGAATAATGCTAGAAAAGAATTTAAACCAAGGATCAGACTACGTAAGGATAAGGAGGGGCATATACTCAATACAAAAAAAGAAGTATTGAAAAGGTGGGTGGAACACTATAAAGAACTACTTACTATCGAAGTAGAAGATCCAAATCAACCACCCCCAAGAGCAAGCAACAATACACCATTGGAGCCTCCATCAATTCAAGAAGTGCGGGATGCAATAAAACGCCTAAAAAATAATAAATCTCCAGGAAGTAATGGTATACCCGCGGAACTTATTATTAAATGTGGAGGTGCTACTCTTACTAACCATATGAAATCAAGCAGAAATCAAGCTAAGAATAATCCTAGCAAACAAATGGTATTTTGAATTGAGTAGACATATGAGAAGCAGAAACTTAAGCCAAAAAACAAAAATAACCATATACAAAACCTTTATACAACCAGTGTTGACATATGGATAGGAGACATAGACCATTTCCAAGGCAGATGAAAACCTCCTACTTATATTTGAATGAAGGATCTTGAGAAAAATATTCGGTGGCTTCTGTAAAAATGGTGTTTGGAGAAGGAGGTACAACTATGAGATATATCATAGATATAAATATATATTTGGTGGTAAAGACGTAGAATCTCTCATAAAAATAGGAAGACTAAAATGAGCAGGACATCTGGCAAGATCACCTCAGAACAACCCTCCTAGAAGAATCCTTATGTCATAACCTGTGGGAAGTAGAAGTAGGGGTAGACCAAAACTCAGATGTAGAGATGGTGTAGATGAGGATGGTAGAAAAATAGGCGCAGCAAACTGGCAACAGTTGGCAATGGCTGGCAGTTTTGCCTCATTGTTATTATCTCTTGTTTTGGGTGAAGTCTTGGAGAGTTTTCGAATCTTCTTTGACCTTTCTTCTTCGTTATCTGAACCCTCATCTCTCGTCCTTTTTGTGCCTTCATCCGTTGTTGTGCCGCCACTGTCCAGATATTGGGGATTGTAAATAAGGACAAATATTTGAAAATTTTAGATGAAAATCTTCTGACATACCTCAAAAAGAGTTTAAAATGGATTGGAAAAAATGGAAAACATCCTGCCAGGAACTTAAACGAATTGAAACAAAAATTGCTTCAAAGAAATATGGTATTCATTTACACCAGAGTTTTGCCAGAACTTGAAGACTAATCTTAGAAAACGATTTCTTGAAGAATTTTTGATGTATTTAAAAATACAGATGTCACTCAGTGGTAAACTTTCACATTTGTTGTTAGTTTATTTTTGTTGTATTTTGTGTATTTTGTTTATTTCATCGATTTTATTAATTTAAAAAATATTTTTTAATATGGAAATCCAACAATTGTGTTCGATGAATCAAAACTTTTTAAGTTTACGCTGAACTTTCGCTTTTGTTCTCTAAAATTTAATTTTATTTTCAATCTAACGTTGGGCCAACTGATATGGGAGGGCTCATATTCTTAAGAGATTTTAAAATCCGAGATCCCACATATAATTTAAGAATAAAATTCTTAAAAATTTGGACAACTAATGACATTGGCAACGTCGGCAATCTAAATAGGGAATGTGCCAGCTATGCCAATATTCCGAAGCCCAAAAGGGATTCTCTGCTTGGAATTGTAGGTGTGTGTATATATGTGTGGGAGCGAAATAGAGATATTGCGATTAGAGGGGTAGAAACCCGTAGCGTCATGATACTATAATATAAAGATATGATCGCAAAGTGTTTCAAATTCGTTCGATTCTGCGCATGACGTCAAGGGGTGACGATAAATGGCGCCAATTTAAAACAACGGATAACATGCAGACTGGAATCTTACGGATTATTTATGTTAAATTTCTTTTTACGAGACGTAGTGATAAAATAATGGATGTAAACTTTTGTGAATTATGGATTTATTAAAGATAAACTATTTATAGGCTAATGTGAACTTTAAATAGTGGCGTTTTTATTAAAATTATTATGTCACACCAACTATGACATGAATAAAACCTTATTAACACTAAATTTTAACATTTTTTCTTATTAAAAAGATTTTTCGGATCTACAGTCCAGTCTTTGAAAGAAGGATCTGATTTCTTATTTCCGTTAGAAGTTTGGTCATTACATCTGCAACTTGTTTTTCAGTGAAAATTTGTGTCAAGGTTTTTTAGTTTGATTACGATGTCTTAGGTTATATATTCATAATTCTGCGAGATTATTTCATCATCGATATCGTTTTTTTCTAATTGAAAAATGTCTATATAATCAGTCATTTTTAAATATATAAAAATTCTGGGATACATATAGAGGTATTATCTAGATCCTATAGATGCAATTGAACTGATTTCTGACAATTAAAAAATATTTTGAAAAATGGTACTATATTTTCTCCCTCATAACAACTAATCAAATAACCTTTGATTGAATTTTGGTCCATTTTCTTTCTTATTTGCACTGGAGCTTGTGCATAACAGGTTATAGTTATGATTCTTGGGTGATTTATTCTAGGCCTATTACCTATCCATAGCTTATGGGGACTTATGACTTAATTTCAACATAAAATAAATACTTACTTCCTTTGCAAGATTTAATAGGTTTTTGGGTTAAATAAAAAATAGAAAACCTTTTGTAAAACAGTTTATATTAGCTTTAAATAACAATATATTTATTATGTTCTATTTGCAAAATCGGAGAAATATTTGTAGTGGACGTCAAAACATATCGATGGTTAAAAGGTAAAAAACGAGTGAGGAGCACCTAAAAAAATTAGAAAATTAAAAAACTCGCCTTAAATGGAAAGTTGATTACATACCTAAAGTAATAGTTGTTATCTATTCTGCCCGTCCAAGAGCATAGTTCATTCATCAGCATTAGTTCATTATTGAAATGCAAACATATGACACTCCTATTTTTCTTAATCTTACAGATTGCTTTTAAAAAAGGATACTCTTTTCCTGTAGTTTCTTGCCTTCGATATTGGCTAAAACAAAGTAAAAATTGCTCCTGGCATATTAAAAAATGTGTTCAGTTTAATGAAATTCTCTGACATGAGCTCATTAGATAAGGTTGCTAGATTAATTTAAATTGTTTACAAAAATTTCTCATAATATTTTAGGTTACTTATGTTGCTTTGCGATTTGTACATATATTTTTTGCAAATTTTTAAAATTATTAGCTTCAAATAACAATATATTTATTATGTTCTATTTGCAAAACCAGAGAAATATTTGTAGTGGACGTCAAAACATATTGATGGTTGAAGGGTAAAAAACGAGTGAGGAGCACCTAAAAAAATTAGAAAATTCAAAAACTCGCCTTAAATGGAAAGTTGAGGACATACCTAAAGCAATAGTTGTTATCTATTCTGCCCGTCCAAGGGCATAGTTCATTCATCAGCATTAGTTCATTATTGAAATGCAAACATATGACACTCATATTTTTCTTAATCTTACAGATTGCTTTTAAAAAAGGATACTCTTTTCCTGCAGTTTCTTGCCTTCGATATTGGCTAAAAAAAAGTAAAAATTGCTCCTGGCATATTAAAAAATGTGTCCAGTTTAATGAAATTCTCTGACATGAGCTCATTAGATAAGGTTGCTCGATTAATTTAAATTGTTTACAAAAATTTCTCATATTTTAGGTTACTTATGTTGCTTTGCTATTTATACATATGATATTTTTTGAAAATATTTATTGGAAGCAACCTATTTTCTACAATTTTGACTTTCAACCTTTCAGCTTTCAAAAGAAAAATTGTTTGAACCTAAAAAACTTTATGTCGTTCGCATAACACTTTTATTGGTTGTTCACACTACAACCTGCTACAGCACACCTCATTTTGCACCAATATTTTTAAATCCAAAATAATAATAAAATAATTTTAGAGTGAAAAAATCGTAAAAAGCTTAAAACCGTTACAATGTAAATGTAAACAGCTTAAACTAAATATGGAGATCGTCACCTCTTGACGTCACTTGACGTTTAACAGGCCCGCCCACATCTGCGTGATATCATATCTTCGCTTGTATGTATCATGCGTAGCGTGCTCAGAATATACGACCTGATGTGAAAACGTGGGAGAAACTGCACAGTGCATACTGTGATAAAATTGTACAATGTTGTCAAATAATTGGTTTTGATTTATTCTATTTGATTATGGTTTAACTTACGAAGTTGAAACATAATGTCCTGAATGGCACATCCCGTTATACCGGAAGTAGACGTTTACTTTGTTATTTTAAATAGAACCTAATATATTTTTTTTTATTTTCGAATTCTACATGAAATTTTAGATACAATTTGTGCACAGTGTCCCATATCAAAAATTCGAGAGATTTTGATTTGTTTCAAAATTTTTAAAACATTCTAGTCCACATTGAATAACGATTTCTCCATTAACAACGAGGCTAGTGACGAGAAATTGTAACCAATAAATAATAACGCTTGATTGCTATCTTCATATGTCCAACTCATTGATATGTATATTTTTAAGTCAATTCGTTTTCTTTTGGTGTTACCTACAGTGGCGGTCTCAGAGTCAGATTTTGGGAGGGGCGATGGTCTGTTGCAGGGGGGACTGGGGGGTGCAGTCCCCCATCCGGAAAGGGGGTCCGGAAAATTTGTAAAAATATGGCAAGATTTTGAGAGTTTTAAAGGCATTTTATTCATTTGAACAGTTGATGGACCGAATATGGACTGACTGTCACTTAGTGGTTGTGGCGAACGGAGAAAAAGGAAAATCACTTATTATTATTACAATTAGTATCAGTGGAAACAGTTTTACACTATAATAAAAAATAAAAAAGCTAGCCTCTAAAGCTTGTTGTAAATATTGTTTGGCTAACTTACAAATAAAATATTTAAAATATACTTTGTATTCTTGTGATTGTATCAAAAACCAATTTAGAACTATTGAAAACAACTCAAAGTCGAATAGAAAAGGTTTGTGGGTGATAGTATTTTTCAATGGCAAGCCTCTGATCTCATCTTTCTAAACCTTTGACGATTTAAGTGGTTTTACGTTATCACGAACAAACGTCAAACTTCAGAGGTTTGGTCTGACAATGTTAGTTTTACGCTTGAATTGAAAGAGCTCAAAACACATTTTACCTTTTAAAATGTTAAAATTTACAATAAATATACAATACAAATTAGTCTATTAGAATGGAAAAAAGGAGGTTCACATTATACATTGTAATAGTTTTATTAGGTTATAAGTAAGAAAATAACAAGTTATAAGGTTTTAAAAAGAATGTAATTACAAATCGAATTCAAGTCTTCGATGGCCACTTTTGGCGAGTCGTTCTAAATCTTTCGTTGGGTCTACAGGGATGTCTCGATGGGCATGGATTAGAGCAAGTCTAGTCAACCTGTCTTGACGCATCCGTGTTCTTAGCCACGACTTTATTCCCTTTAGAGATTGAAAGCTACGCTCTGCAGAAGCATTGCTGATGGGAAGTGTAGCTAAGACTAGAAGTAGCTTGCTGACTGTAGGGAACAAATCTCTGTTACAACTGTCTAACGCATCCAGCACTGTTTTTGGAAATTCGTCCGTGTCTTTCCATTGCATTTCCCAAAGCTGTAGTTCACCTTTCAATAAGCGTTTCATTTCAGCTTGAGACATATCAAAAAGTTCACTGTACCTCCTTACTAAACACTCAATTTTTTCAGACATGTCCTGAACAGTGTTGGTTATCAGGTATTCAGGCATGCATACGTGAAGATTGTACAACTCCAATATTTCTTCAGGAAAACGAGACTTTGTGTCTTCTATTATAGAGTCTAGAATGGGAAGGAACACTGATACTCTAAAGTATGTCTCTGGGTCTTTAATTGCGTGGTTGGCTCGATTCTTCTGCACTCGTGCACTTCTGTACGACCGCTGAGAATTTCTAGGTAAACGCTTGTTTGTTACGTTATATCAAAACTAACCGTAGGCTATTAAAATAATCTGTCTACGGACGTTTTCACACTGTTAGATTATTTTGTCCAATAATAGCAATGCATTAGTTCGATCTCACACTTCTGATTAATATGTATATTAACTTCTCAATTTTTCAGAAAATTAAGGTTTCGGGGGGGGAAGGGGGGCGATCGCCCCCATCGCCCCCCCCCCTTGAGATCGCCCTTCGGTATAGGAGTTACCGATACCGAAATCCAACCACTTTTAAGATAGTTCATGATCTAAGTTAAAGCATAACAGTCATTTATTTCAATATTAATATTGGGTAGGTCGCTAAAAACCCTCCTTGATAGACCCATTGGTCAGAGAAGAGGAAGACCCAGAAGAAGGTTTCTTGATAACATCGACGAAGACATGAGAAATATGGGAATACGTGCTTGGCGCATAAAGGCGATGAATAAGGATGACTGGAGAGAAATTCTTGAGGAGGCTATGACCAACGCAATGGTGTAAAGCCAGAATGATGATGACGAAAGGGTAGGCCGTCGCTGTCAAAGATTTGATAGTTATATTATTATGATTATTATATTGTTTACACAGTTTTTGTTACGAGTTTGTATTTCATAGTAAGTAATGGCAAATATAGAATTTACTAATGATGATTTTTAAATCTTATTATGAGTGTAATAAAATTGTTGTTTTTCCAGAGTTTTAACCTTGTTTAGGCTTAGTGCCTCTGTGGTAAACATGATGTTAGTTGTATTGGTGGAGAAGTAGTGGACTACTAAGAAGCAGGAAGGTTCAGGAGATGGCGTGTCTGTGTGGACGATTGTAAGGAGCGCACAAGAGGAATATGTGAGAACTTTGCCAAATCATGTCAAAGGTACTTCAGGGGTCACCAGCCATACAGTAGGAACGGCTCTTAATCAGCGTTTTTGGCGTGCAGTAGTTAACTGCGATATTTGATAAGGAAATGATTTTAAAATATTCATCAGGGAGTTAAGGTCCAGTATTGTGGAGAAGTTTAGCTGGAGAAAACGGAACTTTTCTTTTAGGAAGCCTGGTGAGTATTTGCCTTGGCGATTGCAAGGAGTCTTTAGTGTTCATTTGGTTCTGTTGTTCGAGCCTGCAATGGTTCTTAAGACAAACTTCCTGCTGAGGGATATAATTATGTCCTTTATTGGTGTGGTATTAGCCAGTGTATGTATGTGTGCTGATGGATATAGCCTGCTCCGCCTCATGCAGAATCTAAGGATTTTTCATTCGCTTGCCTTGATGGCATTGAATTCATAGGTCTTCAGAGAAGCATATATGCATGCCTTATATTCGATTATGGGTCTGATGTATGTTTTATAGGTGTGCAATAAAGTTTTGGATGACGTCTTGCCTAGTTTACCGGACAACACTGCCAGAAGTTTAAACCTCTTTCTCACCCTATCAAGGGTATCTTGAATGTCGATTTTCCAGTTGAGAGTTCTAGTAAAATGAACTCTCAAATAAGAAACCCAGTTTGTGAGAATAAGGTCTTCTCCTAACAGAGTTATTCGGCCCCGAACATCGCGAGACTTAGAAGTTTTAAATAAAATTAGTTGAGTTTTGGAGGGATTTATGGTCACTCTCCATTTATTGCACCACCATATGACTCTATCAAGGTAGTTTTGTGCTCTTTCGAATACAGACAGTTGACCATGCTCTCTGTGTGATCCTGACGTGATCTGGAATATTCTCTGGAAGATTTTTGAGGCATCTTCTGTGGATGCCATCAGGGCCAGGAGATGTGTTTTTTCCAATGTTACAAATCTGCCTGACGGTGTCCTCAGTCACAGGGGCCATCATCGGGTGAGGATGCGTCCCATCACGTGCCCGAGGGTAGTAGAATATATCTTCCATTCTCCGTTCGGCTTCTCTTTTGCATCTTTCGCTGAAGTTAGGGTTATTTTTGAAGGCTTCGTCCTTATCTTGTGGATTGTTGGGAATGATATTGTTAACTATGAAATAAGATCGTGACTGACTTTTTTGTGTCATTAGGACTTTAAGTTTATTCCAGAATACAGCACCCTCTCGGTAGTCAAGGTCGGCTGTGACACGCATCCACTGTTTTTGTTTCAGCCTGTTCACTTCAAACCTTATAGCCGCCGACAGCTTATTGTACTCTGTTTTGATAAGGGGATCTCTGAATCTTTTATACTCTATGATCATTTTTCTTTTGGATTTAATTTTCGCGATGATTTTGGGTGGAAAAGTTGGAGTATATGGATTGTATCTCATTTTTGGGATTGCCAGAGATAAGGCTTCTTGGAGAAGTTTCTCAATTTTTGAAATCCCTGTGTCAACTTGATTGTTTAATGACATAATGCCTAACTCTGGGAGGTTCTGATTGATGTACTCTTGGAAGAGTTCCCAATTTGCTTTACGATAATCTGTCCTATAGATCAACGGACTTTTGTAGAAAGGTATCAAAATCAACCAAATGCAACTGGTGATATTGCAAAAGTTTGCTTAAAAACTGCCGTCAGTTTGGTCAATTTAAGACAAACATTAATAAAAATAAATCACTAAAATCTCAGTGAACGGGATCGGTAAATACATATCAAAGGTTGAATGTCTGATGGAGTAGTCATAATTAGGTCTTGCTGGAAAACATGTAGGTGTTTACGAATCAAACAAACAGTTTCTAGAATATATAGAGAGGGAAGAGTTAAAATGTGATTTTTGAAGTAGCTTTTGCAATGTGTTTTTTTACTGAGGCCAAAAAGATATACCGTATTGCTCTTTTTTGTAGCTTAAAAATAACATCAGATTGGGCAGCTGTACTAGAACCTCTAAAAGGAAGCCCATATCGAAGATGAGACTCGAACAAAGAAAAGTATGTTTAGAAGAATGGTATTTTGGAAGATGCTAAGTTCATTTCCTTCGAAACAGATCTTATTGCATAGAAGGCTGAAGCTAGTTTCTTACCTAACCAATCGATATGAAGGGATCATTTAAGGTTGCTGTCTATAAAAATGCCAAGAAATTTTAACAAATCAACGATACTGATCTGGCTGTTATTAAGAAACAAAGGTTGAAGAGTTCATTTATACGATAATGCTACTGTCTTATCCACGTTAAAAGAAAGTAAATTAGAGTCAGGCCAGGTTTTTATTTTAATTAGATCAGAAGTTATAATTGCATAAAGAGTTGAAATATTAAAGTTTGTCCAGGTAATACTGGTATCATCAGCAAAAAGAAAAATTTTCCATCGATTTTTAAGTTAGTCATGTCATTTATAAACATAAGAAAAAGTAGAGGTTCCAGTACTGAACTTTGTGGTACTACACATACAATGCTTTTGTTACTAGAGTCAGTATCATTTGCTCTAACTAGTTGTTTCTTATTCCTCAAGTAAGATTGATCAAACCAATTCAAAGAAATACCTCGAATTAAGCCGAACTGATTTTGTGATAAAATGGTGTTTTTAACGAGAAAGGACACATAAATCGGGCTTTTATAAGTCTCTCAATAATTTTGGATAGGACCGGTAGTAAGGTAGTAGGTCTATAGTTATTGACATTAGATTTTTCACCACCCATATGAAGAAGAATAATTACGGCTGTCTTTAGGCGCTCTGGAAATTACATTTTTCAAAGGAATCGTTTAATTAGTGAGACCAGGACTTCCAACACATTTTTGGGAGATATAAGCAAATTTTTATGGATAGTCCATCAGTACTACAGGAAAATTTGCTTTTTATACAATCGATTGTTTGGATTAGTTCAGATTTATCAACTGGTATCATAAAGAATGAATTCGAGACCTTTTTTGAATTGGAGAGAGAGAGAAAATAGGATCTTGTTGTGCCAAAATAATTGATGTGAGTTCGGAAGAGAAAATGTTTGAGCTGTGTTAGTTTTATTTCGAAGATCGTTTATTATGGACAAAATTTCTCTTGCAACATTTTTAGAGCTTCCCAGACGATTCTGATAGTACATTTTTAGATGTTTTGATAGGTTCCTCTATACTTGGAGATATATTCAATAGCAAAGACGTTGGAAGTAAATTTCTTGATGTACAGGATAATTGGGTAGTACAAGCAACAGCGTAATTAATATTCAAGTCACCGCATTCTGTTATTAACTTTAGTTTTAGCTTGAACTATAGCGGATCTACTAAGTCTATATGACTTTCACTTTTATTTTTAATCAAAATTCCTCTAACTCTACTTGATGCATCTCCATCTACTTTCCCATTACTCTTCCATACATATCCTAGATATTTCAAAATAATACTATAATAGTCACAAATTTAAATTGCAGTGTGAACTGGACTATAAAAACCAAAAAGGGGTGCAGTGTGAAACCAGAAGTCACTGTGTATTGTAGAGTAGCCATTGACAGCGGCCACGGCTTTACATTTTCTAGGTGCTGTCACTCAAAATAATTGACACCTATGACAGGTGTTCCACAGTTTAAGTAAAGCATATTTGAGGCCATATATACAATTATCGATGTAATCTTTGTATTGATAATGGCTGCTCATATAGATGCTTGTTAACTTTTTAGTAACTGAAATAAAAACCGTCAATTATACGATTAAAGCCGCAGATGTGCATTACATAAAAACTTGTTTCAATTTAAAAGGCTTGAGCTTTTTTTGTAGCGCGATAAAATTGCATTAAAACTTTTAATATATTTTAATTAATAATAAAAATATTCGCAGTTCGAGCGTCTGATTAAAAGACTTTAATTATACAGTTCCAAATTTTTAATAAGCTTGCCTTTTACGAGATGCTAATTTAAGAAATCGAATATTTAAATAATAGTGTCCACTCGTTTATACTCTGCATATTACATTTTGGTTTGATCTCGTTACTCCTTATTTGATCCTTCAGCGTATTGCCTGTAATTCTTCGTAGTATTCATATTTCTGTTGTTCCCAGCATCTTCTGTGTTTTGACTGAGTCTAATCTTGTTTCTCCAACATCTAATCGAAAGCTTAAGTATGACAGTGCTCTGATGCGTACGTCATTATTGGCCTTATAGATTATTGTGTTAACTTCGTCATTTGTTTACGTCATATAAGATTATTAAGGCATTCTGCTAATCTATTTGGTGTTTGTAGTTGATCTCCTACTTCTTGTTTAACAGCTCCACAACTGAATATTGTACTTTACTTTAGGTAATCTACTTCCATTACTTGTTCAATGTTAACTCCATCGACTTTTAGTTTACGTCTTATCGGTTCTTCACTGATTACTATTGTTCAATTTTTGAATTTTCAAATTCTCAGAGAATTTTAATTTCATTGTTCTCCATTCTGTATCCTCTTCCTTTATGGACGCTCTTTATCACTCCATCCATGATTAGATTGAATAGCATAGGGCTTAGTAAATCTCCTTGTTTGAATCAATTGTCTGTATCTATAGGTTGTGTAAGTTGTGTATTCATCTATTCTGACTTCTATCTTGTTGTTTGTTTGATACACCTTTTAAATTGTTTTTATAATATCCAGCAATCAGGCAACCAGATATCTAGACTATTAATTGATGATCTGGAACTGGAAGGTGTGAACACCTTCGTCTCCAAAGACAAGAATGTCAGCGAAGAAATTAAAAGAAGAATCTTGCCTCACTAGAGGTCTCTAGTTGCATACTCTGGTAGTTATTGTCATGTAATTGCCAGAGTAATCGGTGCGTTTTGATTTGGTTTGAGTCTTCTTACAAACTCCTTCTGATGACGGGTAGACCCAGAAACACGTGTCAGGGAGTGGTAAGAGACTCAAATTAAATCGAAACGCAACATTCTTCGTATAAAAGAAGAATAGTGCTTGCCAATAAGTGTTATTAGGGCTTGAGGAAACAGATGGCCCCAAAACTACCCAGAAAAATTATAATTAACATATATAAATCACTAATAAAGCCAGTGTTAACATACGGGTCAGAACCGTGGTCACTTACACAGAATGACCAAGAACTGCTTAAACGTTTGGAGAGAAACATTCTAAGAAAAATATATGGAGGAGCCCAAGAACAGGTTTGTGGCGTAGGCACTACAACTTTGAGTTATACAGCTTTGGGGAACCTGACCTTGTAAAATGTATTAAATTAGCACACCTTCGATGGATAGAACATGTAATTAGGCGAGACGAAGATGCAACGATGAGAAAAATTTTCGATCGAAGAGGACCACTGGGAAGACGATCCAGAGAAAGACCAAAACTTAGGTATCAAGATAACATAGAGGATGATCTAAAATCCATCGGAGTTAAAGCATGGAGAATAGTTGCCAGAGATAGGGGCGAATGGAAGATTGTTCTAAATAAAGCTTTGGCTCATGACGAGCTGCAATGCCACTGATGATGATGATGATAAATAATCAGCGGGATCTCTTTATTATACAAAAGACATATTACATCTTAAGTCTTACTCGGCAAATATTTTCTTTAAACTGATCATAGGGTTTATTACATTCTAATGCTTTTTCATTAATCTGCTTTATGACGAATACTACATCTGTACATGACCTTCTTGTTGCTCATCTGCTAACTTTATGAGTTGAATTATTCGTTCTTGAAAAGTTTTAGTTGTAAATTTTAGGGTAGTATTTAATAAATTGATACCTTTATAGTTTTCTGGTTCTTTCGTGTTACTTTTTTTTAAATAATATGATTAGTTGGCTTGTTAGTTGATTCATTATTGCCGCTCCACTGTATTTCAATAATTCAGTTGGTATCCTTTCTATACCTGCAGCTTCTGTGTTCTATGTAAAGAAAAGAAATTCTAAAAATGTTCGATACAAGAGTAACCATATTTCATGAAATTTTAAATAATTTCTTTTTTTTTTGTCACTTAATCCAGCAAAAATTAAGGTACATCAAGAAAGAATCACATATTTATCCAGAAGTAAAAAACTTCAAATTTATGTCTTGGTATTAAAAACACCAAGATACAAATTTGAAGTTTGTTACTTCTGTATAAGTTTTTTAACCATGGTATACAGCCAACTACTGGAATTTTTTCATTAATTTTTAAATCACATATATGTCTTGTATCTAGTGACAATCCCAAAAATACCAATTAATGATCGTTTCATATTTTTATTTAATTTTCGTAATTAATTAAATTTAATTACTAAAAATGACATAAGTACTAATGACAACAAAGAAACTTGCTTGACTGTTCCAACTTTAGAGTGAGTTTCTTTATTAATTCAGCATACAAATTTTTTTCCGAAATACTACAGAGTGCCTAGCACATTGCAGCAAGAATATAATCGAAATCTACCAAAGAGGCTTTCTAAAAAGCAGATCTGACGTTGATTTCATATCAAGTATCAGAAATACCACGGAATTTGACATAAACTGCCACTACATCTTCGTCCAATTGGCAAGTCAGATAGGAACGCTTCTTGCTGGTTGCAGTTTACTTCAAGAACCAGCAAGAAGTGTTACTACCGACCACAAGTACGACCTTGCCGAAACGTCGTAAAAAAATGGTTTTCTCAAAACCCAATTGCGGCGTCGAAGTCGGAAAACAGAGTAAATATAGCACCCGCGGCAATTTCAAGTGTATTTATTTAAATTCAGCACTGGGACGACGTATTACAACATGGATATACCTATAGGTACCTATAAATGACGATAAATTTTTCACTTTGCACTTTGCTGACCATCAGGTTATGCCAGCTGAGGATGAGGATGATGTATGATCACAAAGCTTAATGAAGAATATAAGACTTGGGTTTTGACGATAAATAAGGAGGTAATTTTTATAACACCACATGTTCAAAAACATTTTTTTTAATTAGAGATATTTCTAAGTCGTCATTTTAAAAAACATAGCCTGTCATGTTTATTGCAAATCAAAACCCCACAGTTCCAGTTGTAATATCTATTCAACAGTAGTTGTTTAAAGCCAAACCCCACATTTGATGTGTGATGGTTATAGCAAAACCCCACATTTTCTATCCATTCAATGAGAAGTAGGTAATCAGTCACGTAACTTAGACAAATGGTTTTGATGTAAAGTTTAAAGTTTAAACCTGAAAACTTTTTCAGGACCAATTGCTTGGTAGGTTCATGATATCAAAAAACGTTTATCATCGGAGGTCTCGAAAATTTTGCTTAGGCTTAGGCATACAACATGCAAAATCCAAACCAAAATACACTTCCGTTACCTATCGGTTTCCTCTTACTTCTGGGGGTAGTGTAACTGTGGGTAAATATTTTTTACTGAACAAAGAATACACAAAAATGGGCAAACTGTTTCTATGACCTAATGAAGGAAACCAAAGAAAAAAAGATTTGAAATGTAGCAGGTGCAACCAATTCCTCGAACGCCTATTCAACAGGCTTTTTATGCCAGACAACTAGGTATTTAGAATGTTTGTGTAACAGATATTAAAAATGACAATACCCCATACTTTGATATCTGGACTGAAGAGTAAGCAGGGCGCGGTTTGAGTGAAGTAGCTTCTGCTCTTCTTAATTACCTTCAATCAGATAGCCTTACAGTTGTAACTCACTTGAAATTGTTTTATGATGGATGTACAGGTCAGAAAAAAACAATCATGAGCTTAATACCTTAATGTACTTTTTAGCAGCCCATGAAGGCAGCTAGACAGATATTACTATTAATTTTCCCGTCAGAGGCCATTCTTTTTTACCAACCGATATATTTTAAGAAGAGCACAAAAATTGTTAAGGAAAAAACCTACTCTTATTAATAAAAAAGAGTACCCTAAAGAATATAAAAAATTTGGCACCGTGACGGTACTTGGAACTGATTGGTCTCTGAAGGATGTAAAGCCACTTGTTAATAATTATTTGAAACACTTACCTAAAATCAGTGACACATAAAGAATTTTCGTTGAGAAATTTATGACAAAGAACAAAGTACAGCTAACGGGTACAAGGTATGGCTCAATGTGCTCTATTGGTTTCAACCATAGCTACACAAATACAGCCTTCCAAAGCAGCACAAGACTTGAAAAAACATACCGGAAAATCCTCTTGAAAAAATTCCTTTACTTTATCCAATTAGAGCAGCAAAAAATAAGGATGTGGCAAGACATTGAAACCTTTGGTACAAAAATATTATGTTGTTTCATATGTACATGAACCTGAAAAAGAAGACGAAGTTGTGTTTGACTGTTTAGAAAAAGACTGTGCATATCACTTGTAACAGACTATCAAAATATTAGTAGGCCTATTATAATTATACTTAGGACCATACAAGGTTTCACTAGAATATTGTGAAAAAGAGTAACTATTTTATTCTTCTTCTTCTTCTTTGTCTAGACATTCACATCCACAACTGAACATAAGCCTCTTCAAGTCTTCCTTTCCATTGTTTTTTATTGTACGCTACTTGTAGCCAATTTTCCCGGCAGTCCTTTTCAGATCATCTGCCCATCTCATAGGAGGTCTGCCTCTAGGTCTTTTGTATTGGTATGGTCTCCAGGTTAAAATTGATCTGTGCCATTTGTTTAGATCGCTCCTAGCTTCATGTCCAGCGTATTCCCATTTCAACTTTAATGATTTTTGCACCACATTGGTGACTTTGGTTTTCTGTCTTATCCATGTGTTTGTTTTCTTGTCCTTAAGTGATATACCTAGCATTGCTCTTTCCATCGCGTGTTGAGTGACTCTAAGTATATTCATATTCTTTTTTGTGATTGTCCATGTTTGTGCCGCATAAGTTAATATCGGAATAATGCATGCATCAAAAACTTTAGATCTAAGATGTAATTGAATTTGTTGATTTCTGAGTATATAGTTCAGTTTATCGAATGCTGCCCAAGCCAACTTTCTTCTTCTTTTTATTTCTTCAGTTTGAATTTCCCTATTTAGGATTATTTTATTATTTATTATAATAAAACTATTTTATTATAATAAATAAAATATTATTTTTCATATTATGAACAAAATTTATTTTTATTTTGCATACTAGTTTGTCCAATAATGAGTCCAACTCTACCCTAAAATACACTTAATATTTATTTAAAACTGTACTTAAACTAAACTATACTAAATTGATTTGATCAAAACACCACATATCCAAATCTGTTATGTTGATATTCCTACATGTAAAAGCTTTTTTATTGTATTCTTAATTTGTTAAATTACTTTCTACCCAAATATATAGTTTTCTTATAGTGTATTTTTATGTATGAGAGAGTAATAAAACAATAAATTATGTATGCAAATCCCTAAACTGTTGATACGGGTGACTCAATGAAAAACAGATATTTGTCAACAAGTTTACAGAAGTATATAGGAAAACAATTTTAAATTGAGTATGACCACCAGGTATAAAGTTGTGAGGGTTACTAATCCCTAAATAAGGTTGACTGTGTCGGAGTGATGGAGGTTAACAGGTACTAATGAATTTGCAAGAAATGTAAGATGTTTATTTTATTGGTATATATATATATATATATATATATATATATATATATATATATATATATATATATAACCAATAAAAGTTTAATAAGTACCTATCTATTTGCAAAATAAAGTTTAATTCTTTAGATAAAATAAAACGTTTTATTTTATCTGAAATGAGTGCATTCCACGAAGTAAGGGTTTCAACAATCAAACATTTAATTCTTTAATTTCAGGAATCTACGACAGTAATTGACTAGATAATTACCTTCTAAACTTATTCCACAGAAAATGTGATAGTGGGTTTTTCCATTTTGTAGGAAGGTCCAAATGGCGTATTCAAAATTCTTAACAGTTCACTAAAAGTAGGTACTTCAGTTGCAAGGTGCAGTTTATTGTGTATACTAGTGTTATGGAAAATTTGGAAGTGCCGTGTAAACGCCGAAAAATTGGTCCTTTAACAGTTAATGAAAAAACATTAATATTTAATTGTTTTAAATCATTTACAGACAAACGTTTATGTGAAAGTGTTGATGAGACCGTTGAGTTAGTTAGTAGTACACTTGGTGTTGGGAAATCTACGATTTACAGAGTTATTAAAGAAGAGAATTGTGGTAGTTTTCAAATGCCACGTAATGCTCCAGGGAAACCAAAATTTCAAATAGAATATCATTTTAAAGAAGGACTTCGACGGAAAGTGCATGAATTCTTCTTTAGACAAGAATTTCCAACATTGGATAAAGTTCTTGTCTCAGTTCGAGATAATAAGGATTACCCAGAAATGAGTCGAAGTACGTTATGGAAACTTTTAAAGGAAATAGGATTCCGCTGGAAAAAGAATCCCAGAAAGTCTATTTTATTAGAAAGAAGCGATATTGTCATATGGAGAAGACATTTTCTAAGAACCATAAAGGAAATGAGAAACCAAAAAAGAAAAATATTTTATCTTGATGAAACATGGATCAACGAGGGTCATACACCAAATAAATTTTGGCAGGATGAAACTGTTACAAGTCAAAGGCACGCTTTTGTAAATAACTTATCTACTGGTTTAAACCCACCATCAGGAAAGGGACGCAGGCTGATAATAGTACACATTGGCAGTTCAGACGGTTTTGTTGAAGGTGGTTTATTAACTTTTGAATCAACTCGTACCGGTGACTACCATGAAGACATGAAGGCTGATGTCTTTCAAGAATGGTTCGAACAAATGATAAATCTTCTTCCTAAGAACTGTGTAATAGTAATGGATAATGCAAGTTATCACTCCAGACTTATAGAAGGACTGCCCACAACCAAGTGGTTAAAAAAAGACTTGCAGAATTGGCTGAGTTTAAAAAATATTACGTACCATCCCGGATCTATAAGAAAGGAACTTTATTCGTTGTGTGCCCTTCATAAAGAAAAATTTAAAAAATACGAAATTGATGAAATTGCCAAAAATCGTGGAATGACAGTACTTAGATCCCCACCATATCATTGTGAATTAAACCCGATTGAACTGGTATGGGCACAGATAAAAAGTGAAGTTTCAAGAAAAAATACCACTTTTAAAATTCATGATGTTAAACAGTTGTTTTTGGAGGCCGTAAATAATGTAAAATCTGAAAACTGGGAAAAGGCAGTAAATCACACTATTAAAGAAGAGGAAAAAATGTGGAAGCTGGACAATATTACTGATAAAATGATCGAGCCAGTTATTATAAATCTTGGTTCTGAAAGTTCATCTTCTGAATCTGATTTGGATTTGTAACAAGTAGCTGTAAGTTTTATATTAATATTTTTATTCATCTATTTAACATACCTTAGACGGTTTTAAAAACTCTTTTTCTCTGTTGTAATTTTTTAAAAATTAAAAAAAAAATGTGAATTTTTTAAAACCCTTTTTAATGCAGGCCAGTCAGTTCTAATATAGTGTGTGATAAAAGAGGTCACTTTTGTTTACATACACATAACACTTTATAACACTGAAATAATTCATTTATTTTTTACAATTATTCAAAGTAATTTTTCAATTAATCTTGAGCACGCCCATGGAGTGGTCGGAGGTACCAGTTAAAATTATGCTAATTACTCTCTCGTTCATAAAAATAAACTATAGCTCAGAATCCAATACAAATTTATAACTATATTACATAAATATGTTTTGGTGAAACAATATAGATGAATCGGTCTTTTTGATTTCTTGAAAAAATAGCCAACATGGAGATGTGGGGTTATAAAAATTACCTCGTCAAATGTGGAAAAGGCCGAGTATCTAGATGTTGGTAAAACAGATCGAAACAATCTAGTGTTACACCACCATGATATTAGGAATATTGAGTCATACACGGACCTTGGAGTTGCAATTAATAAGGAGACTGAGTAAGTCTAGTGCGACTGTCCTGGGTAAGGTAACCTGGTGACAAAACAACTAAATTGCGTGCTGTGAAATACATAAATTACACACGATACAAAAATCAGGATATAAAAGGCCATATGCCATTGATAGCTACTATCAATGGAAATGGAAAATTGAGGAGTGGAAACCACTGCAGAGAAGAAAAAGAGGAGGCCCCAGAAATATTTTAAAATAATAAATAATTCAATAAATGAGAAGTAAACTTGGTGCTTTTTAATGATAATATTTTTATGATGTTGAACAGATTGTGTAGATATCCAGAATATTTTTATAAAAACTGCAATACTGTGATTACTGTCTGCTATGAACTTGTGAATTAAAACTATTAATACATAATATTTAAATCCTGCTAAATTTTCTCATCTACAATCTAAAGTCGTACACATGTTAAAATATTTTACTTGAGACAGTTGCCTTGACATCAAACCGCTCAACTGAGTTTACTAATTAATCTTGTGCAAATTTAGTAAACAGCTTATATTTTAGAGGAATTATTATATTTTACACCACAAAGTATGACATTATTCAGTCAAGGTTAAGACTGAAACAATTCTCTATATTTACAATTGTCAACAAGTAACTTCAAGATTACTAGTTCTCTTGGATTTGGTCCAAAATCATTTCACACAGCTAGTTTATGGCTCGATGAATACTGGTGATAATTTAGCGGTAACAAGTTCACCAAACAAAGAACACTAAATCGTCAAGCAAAAAACGGGGATCTTACCTGCGGCCTTTGAGCAAACGTCGCACCTCAAATTCCGTTTGGGTTCGTCTAGTCGTCAGATCTGAAACAATAAAAATTCCCTAAGAATAATATAAAAGGGTAGAATATCTCGAATTGTTAGGTCAATAGAGTCACAATATTTACATAGGTTTTTTTGTTGATTGGTCGTAGTGATTTCTTGGTATATATCGAATGTCACATTTACAGGGTAGATGAATATTAAACAACAGGTTTATTAGAGAAATTAAATATAAATAAAAAAATAACACTTTGTCGTAAGTTTATTTGTTTGCAACTAGCAGCTCATTACAAATGTAAATCTTCAAATAGAGGTTAAGGGTTAGTGTCAGGGTCATAAACTTGGTCATACGATTATATGGAGGAAACCTTTAATTTTGAAATTTTTGAGGCATCACATTGATGCCTCGCTGTCCGAGAACTATAAATTTGTTTCTCTGGACAGTGTGGCATTTACGTGATGCCTCAAACTTGTTCATTCTTGTATGAAGCGACGGAAGTATTTGACATTATATTCTGAATCATTCTTTGTTCGGTGCTCTTTGCGTACGATTATTGTATGAGTGTACTATAAAATATTAGATTACACGAAATTTTTCGATGGATTCCTACGAAAAAGAACAGAAAAGACTTGTAAGTTTATACGAAGAGCTTATGTCAGATGAAGACGTAGGAGTGGACGACCCTTATGCAAATTCTGGATCATCAGATGATTATATACACAGTGGCACAGAAACCTCGGATTCCTCCGAAAAAGTTCCTAGGAAACTAAGAAAATTACATGGCATCAGTGAAGTACCGGACGAACGCAATCTTGCAGTGCCAGGGTCTAACGGTATACCAAAAATAGCGTTACGGGCCGTTGAAAATGAGGTAAGTTTTACTAAACTTTTATGTTCATTGTATCATTCAAGTATTATATCATCATATATATATATATATATATATATATATACATACATATATATATATACATATATATATATATATATATATATATATATATATATATATATATATATATATATATTAAATTGGCCAAATATATGGCCTAGGAGGACAAATTCGTTAAACTTCCCGTGCTCGAATCGGTATCACTAACGTGTTATGATCATTTCGGCCTATCCCAGCCATCGTCAGACACTTGGGCTGATACAAATTCAAACACGGAAAGTAGAACGAATGTCACCTAAAGCTTCACCACTGCAGTGGTTTGCGAGCAGAGGCGCCACCTGCTTTGGCGGCCGTGAACGAAAACGATTAATCACATCGTTTTCTACCTCTGGGCTATGCGAAATGTGTAAAGAATAAATCTTTTAGCAAAAAGCTGCTATCGCTTTGTTGTATTAAATTGGCCAAATTTATGGCCTAGGAGGACAAATTCGTTAAACTTCCCGTGCTCGAATCGGTATCACTAAAGTGTTATGATCATTTTGGCCTATCCCAGCCATCGTCAGACACTTGGGCTGATACAAATTCAAACACGGAAAGTAGAACGAATGTCTCCTAAAGCTTCACCACTGCAGTGGTTTGCGAGCAGAGGCGCCACCTGCTTTGGCGGCCGTGAACGAAAACGATATAATCACTTTATATATAATCGATATCACTTTAGTGATACCGATTCGAGCACGGGAAGTTTAACGAATTTGTCCTCCTAGGCCATATATTTGGCCAATTTAATACAACAAAGCGATAGCAGCTTTTTGCTAAAAGATTTATTCTTTACATATATATATATATATATATATATATATATATATATATATATATATATATATATATATATAAGAGTAAGAAAAAAGAAGTACTTGTGACTCGTTTGGAAAAAATATAACACTGTTTTTGATGGGTTGGAGTCAATAAAAGGGGCTATTTGTTGACTATTTTTTACTCGAGCTTTCAATTGTGATTACAATTTTTATCAAGAGCTTCTAAAAAATACAAAATGTCTTACAAAGTTGAACTAGAAATAAAAAATTTTTTTATTTCTAGTTCAACTTTGTAAGACATTTTGTATTTTTTAGAAGCTCTTGATAAAAATTGTAATCACAATTGAAAGCTCGAGTGAAAAATAGTCAACAAATAGCCCCTTTTATTGACTCCAACCCATCAAAAACAGTGTTATATATATATATATATATATATATATATATATATATATATATATATATATATATATAAATGTTCGTCAGATATTTCTGGTAGTGATTACATCAAATCCCTACAATGTGGTGTGTGTTTTCAATTGTAGACAATTGTATAAAAGGAAAGTTTTATTTTTTTAAGATAATTTGTTTATTTCAGTAAATCGTGTCTAGGACGAAATTTTTAACAGAGAAAGACCTTCTTAACAAGATAAAAAAGGGCCTTTTTGATACAGAAGGCCTTGACAATGATTGCAGCGATAAAGATATATGTAATTCCAAGATAAATTGGAGTTACTTTACCTGATGACATGAAGGATATACTTTAAAAACCAAACGAGCTCTATGATGTTACCGAGGAAATAATTTTCTATGAGGAACTGTAGTAAGAGAGTAAGAGCCACTTGAAGATGAATAATTAGACAATATAAATCACACGCCTAAGTACACTGGGGTGTCCCTTCCTGGACGATGCAAGAATGTTGGCTGCAAGGGAAAGTTCAGATAAACTAGCACGAATATGCATTTGGGCCGTGGAAAAGATCGCAACTATTTTGCGAATTTCCATGACAAATAAATCATTGAATTTTATATTACTTACTTTCATTTCATTAAAATTTTTACTGTATTTTCATTTTTCAATAAATAACATAATTTATTTCATTCACTACCAATGTCTATAATTGTAGACATTATTTTTTCAATAAAATATGGGGGCAAATTTTGAAAACACATATCCAGGATGTTAAGTACCATATTTTACCAATATATTACCAAAACAATAATTTTTATATGTGGAAACAAAAACTTGTGAGTCAAAGTGTTAAAAAAAGGCACATACAGACTATAAAACTTGGAAATATTGGAAAAATGCAGACAATAAATAAATAAATAGAAATTGTTCACGGAGTATCCTGAAATAGTAAAAAACTATAAATAGCGGGGGTTATATACAGACACTTGGGCTTATACAGAGTGGCCCAAAAGTCTGGAAACGGCCAATTATCTCGTAAATTACCAGACATAATTATACAAAATTTGACGTACACCTATTTTGGGATACGGAGATTCCATATTTGATATTTGCAATGTTGCCAGATTTGTCGTTTCTCTTATATTATTAGTAACTTTCAAATGTGGTTTTTCAAATTCATCACCCTACATATTCACTCATTACTGGAATCTCCTTTTCAATACGAGTTCAACCATATGTAACACTTATGATTTTATGTAGTCTGGAAGGTCTTAAATACATAAAACAGAAGTCTGGCAACGCCTAATAATTGTCTCAATGAATTTTTTAATACTAACTATTTTACATTAAAACGTAACAATTGATAGACTACAACATTTTTTAACACAATGGTTACTTTATCAAGTATTCAAAATGTGCTCTATTTGTGAGTTGACAGTACCCTAATCGTTGGTAGAATACGTCTACCACATTTTTCCATGATTGTCTAGAATTTATTCGAGATTCATCGATTTTTCGTTGCCTTAGTTCTGCAAGACTTGCTGGTTTAGTTTTGTAAACTGAATTTTTCAACTATTCCCAATAAAAATAATCTTCAGGATTGAAATTTGAACGTGGAGACCATTCAATTTTACCTCGTCTACCGATCCATCGTCCTGGAAATGTCTCTTCTAAATAACCCCGAGCATTTACCCCAAAATGAGCTGAAGCTCCATCTTGCCCATATCTAATTAAAATTGGCACCAAACAAGTTTATCATTGTAGGATCAATTTCATTTCTAAGAAACATTTCGTTAACTATCTGAAGTTAAATTTCCTTCGATAAAAAATGGCCCAATTAACTGAGTACCTACTATACCTGACCATACATTTAATTTTTGTTGTCTTTGAGTTTGGTTTTCACGCATCCAGTGTGGATTTACGTCACTCTAGTACCTTAAATTGTGTCGATTTACACTTCCACGCAGTGTAAAGGTTGCTTCATCGGAAAAACATATTCTGTTAACTAAATTTTTACTCTTTTCCATTTTATCCATCATTACCTCAGTAAACTCTAATCTACGATCGAATTCATCTTCACTTAATTCTTGCAATAAGTTAATTTTGTATTGTTTAAAAATATTCTTATGTAATACACGTAAGACTGAAGAACGACCTACATCATGTACTTGTGCAACCCTGCGTGAGGATGTATGTGAATCTTCAACAAAGCTTTGCATTATATCTAGTTTGGTTGTCATTTATAACTCTTTTCGGTCTCTGATCGGTATCTATATAGTAAATTCGTAATTCGTAATTCGTAAATTGCAAATTGCTTGGCATAATTTTACAAAATTTGGTGTAAATGTTCGGCGTTATTTAGAAGAGGTATTTCCCGGACGATGGATTGGTAGACGAGGTAGAATTGAATGGCCTCCACGTTCATCTGATTTCAATCCTAAAGATTATTTTTATTGGGGTTACTTGAAAAATTCAGTTTACAAAACTAAACCAGCAAGTCTTGCAGAAGTAAGGCAACGAAATATCGATAAACCTCGAATAATTTCTAGACAATCATGGAAAAATATGGTAGACGCATTCTACCATCGATTAGGGTCATCAACTCACATGGAGCACGTTTTGAACACTTGATAAAGTAACCATTATGTTAAAAAATGTTGTAATCTATTACAATTTCTATATTTCTAATTACTAATTCTATATTTTAGGCCACTCTGTATATTAAAGGGCATCTTATTTTCTACAATTCTAAACATTGTAAAAGACAACAGGGACAAACAATAAAAAAACTGAACAAAATCAAACGGAATGGAAACACCTAAACTGGCGTATCGTATCATAACTCCTATCCATATTTATTAGGAGGTTTATGCAGACAAATGATGCAAATGACTAAAATTTATTGATAATCTTTCATCTTTCGTATTTACTTGTTCAATAACTAATCCTGTTAGTTGAGTACATTCTAATAATTCGAATATTTGTGATAAGGTGCGACTGGGAGTTCATTCGATTATGCCAACGATTTTTTCAATTATTCCTCATCATTTTTCCAAGTCTCCAAGGTCCCGTGTACATAATTCAATTATTTCCTTATCCGTTTCCCTCAAAATTAAAATTCCTCTTAATGGCATCCAGTTTACTTCATTTGCTTCGAGATTTCAGCAATTATTTATAATTAAATTTCCCGTACGCGGCGGAAGCGGATTTAATTGGAAAAACATTAAAAATGCTGATGTAGAACGACGAAATTATTTTGCAGGGGAAAAATTTTACACATATCGCGAGAAACATATTGAATATTTATTAGAGACAAAGAAAATAGAAGAAATAGGATAATCACAATGAAAAACATTCTGTTGAACAAGTTTGAAGTTGAAAATCATAACCTTTTTCATTTCGTCGTTCCTTCTATAATATAGAACCTTCTATCGGTTGGTTCTGTCAGTGTAATTTTTAATACTGATAGGTGGGCTACTACTATACTATCAAAAAACTCAAAATTAGGGTAGACTGCATAATAACTTAAACATTTGGTTACCACAAACTTTTGCAAAATTGGCATTTTTGGCTAAATGGCAAAATTTTATTTCGCAATAAAATTGATTTCGCACGCGTAGCTTACATTCGCGGGCCGCTTCAAGCTTTGTTTGTTTGAGAACGGTTCATTTTACAAAAAAATGCCAATAAAGAATTTTATTCAAAACTATCTCAGCTACATTTTTTATTTGAAAAAATTTTTTCTACGGCAAATAGATTCTTCGTAAATCGAGTTTTTCCGTTTTTATCTCCTAGCAGGACGGTGGTTTTGGGAGGAAGCCGAAGGTAGGTAGGAGTAGTAATTTTTGCATATTTTTTGGAGTTTCAAAGTAAACATTTTCAGTAAAGTTCAGCTCGTTCGTATGATTTTTAGAGGTTCAGGGCATTTCGACTCGACGACTGGCGTATTTTAATTATTTAATTATTATTGTAATTTAATTTATTTACAACAGAACTAAAGGTTTTAGGGGCATAGTAACGCGTTTTTAGTTGTCTCTATTTAAGTTACAACGGATTAAAAAATAATAAAGAAAATCTCTTCATTGGAAGCAGAGAAAATACAATTTTTTACGTATACCGATTTTAAACTAGAATTTCATTTTTCTTCAACCTAATTTTTTTCGTATTTTTCACGTGCAATACTAATGGTTTTTAGTATTAATATATATGTTTGAAAAAAACATTCTTATCAAGAAAGACCTCAAAAGAAAAAGATATCCAATGGTTTAAAGATTATCATCCTATTGTTTATAACTTCGTCGCCGCAAATACCGATCAACTTCGAGATATTCTATTTGTTTGCAAGCCTAAATATTTTAATTCCATAAATTATGTTAGACAGGCAAAGTACTTTTTTATGAATAAAAACTGGCAAACTTCTATATAGTCTAGTTTTTGTTGTGCAAAATTTTAAAAAATTTTAATTTAAAAAAAAATTAGATTACAAAATTATTTATTATACGAAAGCTGTTAACCCGAATTTAATGAAATCTGGTGAGCTGTTTTATTATATTATAAAGATTTTCTAGACGAAAGGTTCTAAGAAACTATTAAGGTCCTAAATGCAGTCTAAGTGGTTAAAAACATTGAATAAGAAGAAGCTTGTTACCCCTCTTATTTTTGTATTTATTGCTGTTTTGCAGCAAGAGTATTATTATTATTATTATTATTATTATTATCAGATTTAGCATTACGGCTCACACTCATCCCAGATACCTACGGTATCAAAAGGATTGAGCTCTGGTGGGACTCTTTCCGTGTTATCGAGCCCTAGGTGACTTGGTATGCTGGAGTATCTCCCAAAAATTTTCGTACACATCGGGATGTTGAGAGTAGTACAGCTTTTTGCATGGTCTTGTAGAGATGTTCATTCAAACCTAGCTTTTCTATATTTTCTAGGAGATTCTTTGGAATGACTCCAGTAGTAGAGAGAATAATAGGTATTGTCTGGGTACTTTCCATTTTCCACTGTCTTCGTATTTGAATTTCCAAATCCCTGTACTTGGCGATTTTTTCGTTCTGTTTAACACGAAGATTATTGTTGTTGGGTATCGCCACATCAATTAATGTTGTTTGTCTCTTTAGTTTATTAACTAGTATGAGATCTGGTCTATTATGTGCCACTGTTTGGTCTGTGAGCACAGTGCGATCCCAGTATAGCTTGTAGTTGTCGTTCTCAAGTATACTCTCAGGAACATATTGATAATATGGAAGATGGTTTGTTTGAAGACGTCCCAGTTTGATAGCTATCTCTTGATGAAGGATCTTTCCTACTAGGTCGTGCCTTTCCTTATATTCAGTTGCAGCAAATGCCTGACAGCCCCCGGTAAGATGTTGAATGGTTTCCTGAGCTTGGCATCCATATCGGCATTTGTCATTTTGGACCTGAGGGTCTTTGACGATATATTTCAGGTAATTTTTGGTTGGTATAACCTGATCCTGAATGGCCAGTAGTGAACCTTCTGTTTCGGGGAACATCCTTCCTGATGTCAGCCAATAGTTCGACGCTATTCTGTCGACATGGTCTTGACTGACCTCATTGGGATGTCGCCCGTGCAGAGGCTTACCTATCCAGGTGCGCATTTTTTCGTTCTTAGTAAGGTGGTTTATACACATTTCTGGTTCCCTCAGTTTGATCGGTGTTGTGTCATCTACTGCACAAATCGCGCGATGAAGAGTAGATGTCTCCGCCTGCACCTGAAAATAAGTTCTTAAATTAGTAATCTGTTTTTCTAATTGCTCGCTTATATCCATAAGTCCTCGACCTCCTAAATACCGCGGTAATGTCGTTCTTTCTACTGCACTTCGAGGATGGTGTTTTTGTGCCTTTTTGAGGTGTGTTCGTACTTTTCGCTGAAGATTTTCTATATCCGTTTTTGTCCACTTAACAATATCAAATGAGTAGCTAAGCGCGGAACATGCGTAGGTGTTTAGTGCCTTAAACAAATTTTTACTGTTAAGGTGTGAACGAAGCAGCTGTTTTACCCTTCGTATAAACTCAGTTGTTATCTCAGTTTTCATTTGATTATGATCAATCTTCCGCGCTTGCTTGATTCCGAGGTATTTATACATATCATTTTCACCCATGGCCTCGATGTTCTGGCCGTTTTGCATATCGAATCCGCCGGGCTGAACCTTTCCTTTGATTATATTTAAGACACGGCACTTGTCAAGACCGAAGTGCATACTAATATCATTTGAGAAATTTTCAACAGTTTCTAGCATCTGGTCTAGGTGGTTTCGAGTGGAAGCCATTAATTTCAAATCATCCATATACAACAAATGATTAAGCTTCGCCACAACAGTGTTGTTATTTTTGATACTAAAACCTGAGTCGGTGGAGTTCAGTAGCTGAGATAGTGGGTTCATAGCTAAACAGAACCAAAGAGG
Organism: Diabrotica balteata; assembly: GCA_918026665.1. NCBI lineage: Eukaryota > Metazoa > Arthropoda > Insecta > Coleoptera > Chrysomelidae > Diabrotica > Diabrotica balteata. The sequence goes on along the minus strand of OU898279.1, from coordinate 118,024,070 downwards.
ACTCAAGGAGTCCCCCTGGAAAAGGCCCCGGTTAATTGGGATATCTTCAGTTTCGATGTTTTTTTCACCAGGTATTTGAAGGTGAATTTTAGTCTTCCACTCCGTCCTTATATGCTTTAAAAAGATCACTATATTAACATCGACTTTATATATTTTCAATATATCTATCAGCCATTGATGCGGTATTGAATCAAAGGCCTTCTTGTAGTCGAAGGCGGTAAAAAGGTTCCTTTTTTTGCTGTACGCCTGGTTGGAAATGACTGAGTCGATGTCGAAGTTGTTCTTTGCAGCCCATGGAACCCTTAGCACATCCTTTCTGTTGAGGCTCTATGATATTGTTTAGAGAACAGTGTTGGTACATACGCTGGGTTATACAGGATGTGACCAATTTGTACAAAGTTGGAAGACAAGTAATTGGGCGGTACTTGGCTGGATCTTGGGTGTTATTTTGATCCTTTGGTATTAGATAAGTGGTTCCTTGAGTAAGAAATGATGGTATTTCCTGCGGATTAAAAATAACATGATTAATTAATACTGTTAAATGCTCGTGTATACCCCAAAACTTCTTTAGCCAGAAGTTTTGAACTCCGTCTGGCCCAGTAGATTTCCAGTTATGAAGCTCTTTGATAATGTTCGAGACTTCTTTAGTGGTGAAAGGTTAATAGGGAACATTAGTGTAGTGTTGACAGTTGTTCGTCGTTTCTTCAATCCATCCAGCATTGTTGTTATGAGTAGCTGGTGTCGAAAGTTGGTTTCCCCAAAACTCATAAATTTCTTCTTGGCTTGGGTAGGATTTATTTATGTTTTCTACAGTGGAATTCAGTTTCCTATAGAAAGACTTTTCTGCATGCCCAAAAAGTATATTGTCACATTTCCGGTTGTTACTCACTTTGTATCTCCTTAGGCGACCTGAATAAATGGAGAGTTTTTGTTTTAGTGTGTCCAGGCAGTGTCGAGCTGTGTTGTTTTCTGGATCATGTTGTGAGTGTCTTCCAGTGTTCAGAATTATTTCTTCAGTTCTTTTAACTACTTTTTGAGTTCTTACTCCTCGAATGTATTCCGTAATTTGTCCAATGTCCCTACGCAGTAATTCAATCTTCCTCAGCAGTCGTTGTTCCCAGGGTGCTATTCTGTTTTCAGTCCTTCCGATATTAGTTCCTCGTCGGGTTCTGATCTTAATGCCCATAACATTAGCAATTGCTGTTGCCGCACAGTAAATCAGCATATGCAAATATTCCAATGTATGGGCTTCCACGATATAATTGGGTAGGACTTCAGTATTCACAATTTGTAACAGCGCTCCTAGTTTCTTCGAAGAGTTTATTTTTGGTAGCGGTGGTCTGCTAAGTGGGTTTGTTCCACTAAACTCTTGTACGGTACGTGCCACCTCGTTTACCAGACTATCGTGCAACTTATTCTCCTGTTGTATATTATCAGGTGGAGTTTCTTGGATGAGAAGCTCAGGAATCTGCTCATTAATGATTTCATTAGGGACTTGGTCTACAACTTGCTCTAGGTTATGGATCTCCCGTTCGACTTCGCTTTTGATCATGTCGCGTCTAGTCTCTGGGATAAGATTGTTTCTGATAATTACCCGGAATTGGTCTGTTACTCTTTCTTCAGATACTTCGATTTCTGGGTACTCCCTGCAAAATTCGGCATACAGTTGTTGTCAATAGCCGACCGTTTCGTTATTATTTATCATTATTATTATTATTATTATTATTCAAACATTTGATGGCCTTGATGTTTCACCTAAATAAAACCGATCGCATTCACAAGGTATTTTATAAATACAATTCTTTGTTCATTGTTAGGTTTATTGTTAGATAAAATAGATCTCAATGTGTGTGTTGTTTTGAATATTGTTAAAATGTTGAATTTATTTGCTATTTTTCAGGTTTTCTGATAATCCTTTTGTATGCGGTGTTGCTATTTTTCTCGTACTATTTCGTGTGTATGTTGTAGGATCTCGTTCTAAGTTGTTCTGTTCTATTCGGTCGATTTTTAAAAATTCCTTATTTATAAACGATAAAGGATAATCATTTTTTAATAAAACAGATGTTTTTCCTCTAAGAACGAATTTTCGTTAGAACAAGTAATTTTGGCTCTATCGTATAAGAATTTAATGATTTCCTCTTTAATATTGATATTGTGATTTGATTTTGATTTGCTTTGATATGTAATTCAGATATATAGTACAATTAGTAAGTCAGTAACATATCGAGGATACACCATTTATGTTTTTTAAATAACATACTGTTGTGCTCAATTTTTGATTCTATTTTTACTTGTGAAAATAATTTACTCCGTTCAATTAATTTACTAGCAATCTAATTAATCAAAATCAAAACAAAACATTTATAAATTATATATCTCAGGACTAATGAATGATTTTAGTACTTGCATTATTTCAAAAAAGATTTCTTAGTGGTTTCCTAAAAAAAGGTTCGGTAAAAACGACATAAATAATACACAGGAATTTCAAAGTTGAAATAACAAAATTCGTTTATTTTATCAATTTGTATTAAATGTTCAATCATGTGAGTTTTATCAATGACTCCTTTACCTTTTATTATATGTAACCAATATTAATACTATGAATCTTGTTTTTTTTTGTGACCCAAATTAGTTTGATATGAAATATTTTGATTTATCAATATTACGGATAAAAGAAATTATAATGATGTCTAAATGACAACTTTTTCTTGAGATTACAAAAATTTTTATAATATTGAAATGTTTATTTACATATGCACTGTGGTATTTAATACGCAAAACCATTCATTTCTGTCATAACAATTAAACTGACCTTTTCACTGTAGCTTCGAAAATGTCCTCATACCAAAAACAGTTCTCCGTAGTTGCTGCTGTTGCGGTTCAAGGAAACTTGTCCACGTTTCCCAAATAAGTCCCTGCTTGCTGTCACCTCGTTTTCCTTTTCCTGCTATGCCTCGTACCTGCACTCGTTCCGTCTTTCTCCTGCTGCAGTATTCCCGCATTTTATAGTACTTAACGATTCCTCTATGCTTTAGATTCAAGGAGTTGTATTATCTCTCAACTTGACCTAATTCTTCGTTCCAATTATCTCACACTGATCACTTTTGGACAAACAAAAACCGGCAATTTACTTTTTTCGTACACTAACCACCAAACAGGACTATCCCTTTCAATCGAACAAAACAGACTGCTTTTTCTTCTCATTCATTCTCACTCCTTCTCCAGTCCTTCCCTTTCCTCTTTACTATTTTGTCTTTTCAAAAATGCCATCAGGGATGTCAAAAAAAAAACAAAATTTCCAGCTATCTTAATCCTAGTCTTAACATCAAACGTATTTTTTCTATCTTTACAAATAATAATATCCTGGTATAATTTAACTACCGATAATGTCTATTAACTGTATTTCTTGAAAAGTCAATAATCGATTCCTTTCTTACATAGATTTATTCTCGACCTCGGCTTTGGGTACTTAGTTCAAATCACAACTTTCTTATCTAAATTACCTATTCCCTAATGTGGACTTCACTGTTTCTGGGGCTAATACACAATTCCCGAATAAACTTTCTTAAAACTAAATATAATCTTAATTAAAACAATTTATAGACATTCATTAATATCAGAATATTTCATAAAACTAGATAACTTAACTTGCAGTATTGAGAAACAGAAGAAGAACTGTCACATGCTAACCTACATCTGTCAAATTTACCACTAAAATCTAATAGATAACATAAAAAACTCATTGTGCCCAAGACTGAGATGTAGTGCATAAAAGTCCTTCCCCTTTTAAATTTAATGTTTGTTTCGTACCTTCTAAGTGTTTTCTGTTTTAGTGTGTTTTAAATTGTCCTTAATTGTTTTAATTATAATATTTTATTTACTCGACTTTGCAATAATCTACTATTTTGCCAATAGAATTTTATCAAAGAAATTTGATAATTACAAGTTGAAAAATAATTTGTACACCCACACAATTTGTACATCTAAACTTATTCATTGTCATAAAACTGTCACCTTCATAAAACAATTACTCAATAAATAACACACATTTCATAAATATATCTCTCGAATAAGTATAAATAACTTTTAAATAATACAATGGTATATAACATCACTTTCATTTAACAATCACACACATATCTCTGCTTCATTGGATCAAATCTATCTCCTCAAGAACTTCCCGTTTACTGTCAAACAACTACAATAGCAGAATTGAGTTCTCCATTCAACAATACATAGTAGTTTCAACCATGTTCTACCATCCATCAATTAATAGAGTACCGGCATGTAAGTAATGTTTATTTATTTGCTCATTTATTAATTTATTACAATCTAATAGATTATTTTATACCAATTTGTGGGTCTTACCTTGTCTGTTTAAACTTTTAAAACTTTTTATACCTTTTTATTCAACTTACTCATTTTGAAATAAAACCACAGACATGTAATATTGGCATAATTATTGTAATTTACAACATCTAATTTGTTTATCTTTATTAGACAACACCCTTATATGGGTTTTTTTCATTTCAGCATTTATTTAACTTTGTATCGAGACCTGAAGATGCTTTGCATATTGTAGAAAGCGAAACCGGTCGTCTGATAGTTAAATTAAATTGATTGCGAGTAAGTCTTATTTATTATTTCTTTATCTATTTGAAATGGACTCACACAAGCAACATATTCATGATTAAAATATAATCATTTGTACACAATTTTGTCTTATACAGGGTGTTCCAAAACTTATATGCTCGTGGTTGAGAAATATAAAAGTTATTATTTAAAAAATATTAATATAGGCTTCTAACTTCTCATGTCAATTTAAAAACTACAGCAATACATATAAAATCATGGTTTGGTGTTTATTGAGAGTAAACTAAAGGTAAGACTTACCATGTCGGGATAGTATTATGAGATTTTTTTCTCCTAGTTTTCTCCTCATAATTTACTGTGGAATCACAATAAAATATATGTCTGAATTGCCAATTAAATGAGTCAGTTAAAATAAAATTATTAGAAGAATTTTTCACCAAGTAACTAAAAAACCAAAATTGTTTAATTTATTAATGTTTGTGTTTTGAGAATGATTTCCGAAGTGGATATTGAAACGTCAATAAAAGTACTTTCACCTTTAATTGTGGCTTATTCCCATTTAAATGGTAATTACTTTAAGATGCTATTAAAAAATAGCTTCAGAACAATATTAAAAATTGAACATGTAAATATCGAAAAACAGAAAAGTCGTGGCCTTAAAGAACACCAAATAACAAGAGATGAACAAATTCGATTACTTAGTTGTGCAAAATATATTGAACAATATTTTTTTGGAAGAAGATTGAAGGACCCACAAAAAACAAATATTTTTACTTCAGCCGGCTAATTCTTATTTAATGACCAACCTCTACAACAATATTGATATCTACCTTAATTACTTGTTTTCGTAAATATTTACCTCATCATATCCTTTCCCAATATTGACCCTAAATTCAAATAGTCGTTCAATATATTGCCGATCTCACTGCTTTTCCCTGTAACCTGCTAGCTGCTCCACCGGAGAGAAAGAGACCCGAAACAGGGTGAGTCGCATAAACGCACGGTATCGATTTTCTGATTTCACTTTGAAGATGGATAGTGCTGGAAACGGAGGAGTTTCCGTTAGATTTTTTAGGATTAACGGTGACAAAATCAACGACGTAGAAGAGATACTCCCGTAAAACACTTCCCATATTTCATTTGGACGTAAATGTGGTTTATCTTTAACCATTAAGATGGAATTGAAGAAGTCTACATTAGAACAAAATTTATTTTGGTCAAATTTATTTAATTCTAAATTTTAACGGTAAGTGAATACTATAGTTACTATTTTGTGTCCTAATTTACTAAAATATTTGGCTCGACACTAATTGTTCCTGAAAAATTTCCAACTGGAATATTATGCTTTCAAAAACGAGTGGGATTTCAAAGGAATCAATGTCGACGGTGAAATGCTCTCCCATCTACGATTTGCGGACGACATTGTTCTGATAACAGATTTGAATTATGCTTACCTAAGTTAGATGCCGCCTATAATGAAGTTGGTTTGAACATAAATTTTGGAAAGACACAATACATCACAAATCTGGTACTAAGCGAAAATTCAAAAGTCGACTGCAATGAAATAGTATTATTTCATAAATATAAATACTTCAATCACTACAGGAAGGCGTATTAGTTAACGGAGTGCGTCTATGGGCTGGATCTCAATACGAACAAAACAATATACATGGTAGTTAGTACATCTTTTGGTAAACCAATAGCCAATTGACAGGGTAAACAACTACACATATCTTGGTACTAACATAAACAGTCAATGGGACCACTCTACTGAAATAAAACAACGCATAGGGAAAGCAAGATCAGCGTTCGTAAAGATAAAGTGTTTACTTATACGAAGTAGATACATGGACGCTCTCTAAAGTTTCTTTCAGGGCAAGGTATTTGGAAAGAGAGGATCAGGGAAAAGAATAATAACTTGGCTTCAAAACCTAAGGAAGTGATTCAATACGTCTACAACCGGACTATTTCGAAGAGCTGCAACTAAGGATAGGATAGCTATCCTGATCGCCAACATCCGGAACGGATAGGCACCGTAAGAAGAAGTCATGAAAATCAAATTTCTAGGGACAACCAAATTGCTGAACTGTAAAGAAGAATCACTTTCACATGGGCCGTATATGGAGCTCTATCAGCAGACATCTTCAACAGCAACATGCCAAATTATTTGAAAAAGAAGACGTTCGACCAATGTGTGCTTTCAGTCATGACTTACGTCGCCGAAACACTGGAACACAATGGAATGCTCTCTATTTCGACTAACTCTCAGAGACAGAGTTAGAAACAAACAAATAAGAAGGACAGGCATCACAGATGTCATAGAGTGCATAGAATGGCTGAAGTGGAACTGGGCGGCCATTTTGCTAGAATAAATGGCAGGCGGTGGACCCAAAAAATTACAGTGTGGAGACCCCGAGCAAACAGAATAATCAGAGGCAGACCATCTACACGATGGACAAACGACGACAAAATAATCGCTGGGAATTGGCTGAAGGAAGCTAAAGACACACAGAACTGTAAGAAATTAGGCAAAGCCTATGTTCAGCTTTGGACACAGAAGGCTGGTTGATATTGATGATGTATATACTCCCATATATTTTCACAACGCATTGGTGTCTTGCTGATTATTCTTTAAGTCCCAATCTTCTTCTCTACGTGCCATATCAAAATTATCCGACGTTGGCGATTACCATTGCGAAGACTTCCTCATCTTCTGCCGCATGTAATAATTGTCCTGCTTTTGATGTCTAGTCCATTCACGAATGTTTTTGAACCAAGATACCTGTTTTATTCCTACACATCTACGACTTTCTATTTTGCCTCAAAGGATCCATTGTAGTATTCTATATCGATTTCTCCTCACTATATGTCCCATATTGAGAATCACAGATTATCACACATGTTAGGAATAAGTCTGCGGGACAAAATAAAAAACGAAGAGATCCAGAACCAAGGATAAGCCAGGAGAAGAATTAAGGTGACTGCCAGATAGCCAGATTTAAATGGAGATGGTCAACAACATAGCTAGAATAACAGTGGGTGATGGACAAAGAGGTTATTAAATTAAAGACTAAGGGAAGACAAGAGAATCGACACGATTGGCTGACGATTTAAGAAAACTAAATAAAAACTGAATAAGAGCGGTCCAAGATAAACGGACATGAAAACACAAGAATTTTGAGACTGGATATTGAATATGTCCCAGATAAGGGATTTTCCGGTTTATCACAACCTTTATCAATTCTCTTTCAATCTTTGTTGACCCTCCTTAGTACTTTCTCATTAGTTTTTCTTGATTTCCAAGGTATCTTCAGCATCCATCTATGAATCCGATTTACAATGCTTCAATTCTGTTCATGCTTGATACTTTCAGTCTCCACACTACTGCTCCATACAAAAGTATAAACCAAATATACCATTTAACTATTCTAAACTAAGATAGTTATTGGAAAGAAATGTTTTCATTTTCATAAAAGTAGTTTTAGTCATTGATATTCTGCAATTTATTTCTATATCTGAATCTAGTCGGTCCATTATCACAATTCGCAAATATGTAATTTTGTAAACTTTTTCAACTTGGACACCATTTGATCGAAGCTCTACATCTGGATGTGGGTAAAGACTAAAAATTTGTTTTTTTTTTCAAGTTTATTTTAATGTCTATTTCATCTTCTACTTCGTGAATACGATCAAGCAGAATTTGGAGGCGTTCAATATTTTTTGACAGAATTACTGTATGTATAGAGTAATCATTGAACAATGTTTAGGACAAAATGCACCCTTGTCTCACTGCTTGTTGTATGGAGATTTCTTATTGCTGCACCTTTTTGTTTCTTTATAGAAATTTCTTACATCTTTATTTTTGTAGTTGTCTTCCAAAGCTTTTAATTTCAGTTTTTTCATAACATTCTTTCTTACATTCTTCATTACATCAGTTCTATATGGAAGTTTTTTGAGTTGTCCCTGATACTTTTTGCATGAAAACATTTTGCAGCTACCGTAAGCTTGAAGTACAAAAAACACTCGGCAAATTAAAGAACAGAAGAGCTGCAGGTAAAGATGGGATATCAATAATGAATTGTTGAAATATGATGGAGCGGCAAAGACGGATCAACTGACAACATTAATTAACAAAAATATAACATATAATGAGATAAAAGAAGAATGAAGGGCAAGATAGATAATCTTATTATTCAAAAAGAACGATAAGAAACAACCAGAAAACTACAGATATCAATTTGCTAAATACTAACCTTAAACTTATAACTAAAATTTTACAAGAACAAACAAATTAGCTCATAAACTTAGCAGATGAGTAACTGTACGGAATTTTCCCTACCATACCGTAAGGTTTCCATACAGGAAGGTCGTGTACAGATGCAATATTCGTCATAAAATAGATTAGGGGGAGAATATTAAAATGCAATAGACCCGATTTAGAAAAATCACATCAGTAGAATGAATAAAAAAAGCGGACACAAGAATCAATAAAATAGTAAAGCAGAAATCATTACGTGGTAGAAGGGGTATCGGTCGACTGCGCAAGGGATGCAGTGACAATTTTCCATAGAGGCAACAACTAGCAAAATGGCTTATATAAAGGAAGAAGAAGAAGAAGACCGTATCCCAGCCTTATTACCCCATTTTAGGAATGATGATCGGGATTATCATCGAAAAATATTTTCAAATTGATGGATAGATAGATTTTATTGAATAGTAAACTCGTTCTTCAGATTTACTTCCTTAGATTTTTGGTTGTGGGATTATTTAAAAAGCAAAGTCTATGTAAATAGACCTGATTACATCGAAAAGCTGAAACAACGCATTAGAGAAGAACTTTTAAACATCACTCCTAATATCAGTTGATGAAACATATTTGATCGACGATTTGAGTTGCAGGTGGTCTAGTGGTGCTCTAGAGGCGCCGATAAACTGGATGCTTAAACAAACAATATATAGGAGCGATTACAATTTAATTAAGTCAGTCGAAAATATAAATTTGTACGGTTAATAAATAAATGTTATAAATTGCTTGTGTTTTAGTGTTAGTGATAGAATCACTGTAAATAAATTGAAATAAACATTATAATATGATTTAATAAGATGTCTTTATTAAATCATTTGTCTGATTTTTGCCATTTTTCTCCTAGAGTATTATAAAAGATTTCCTCAAATATCTATTTCATGAAGTAGTTCAGAAAAATAATATCAGAGAAGATTGATGGGAATGAAATATTAAAAAACGATAACATCGAGGAAAGCTGGGAAAAACTCAAAAATAACATAATTAACGCACCAACATAATCACTTGGAGAGAGGAAAGTAACGAACACTAACATATCAAAAAAGAAAACCCCATGGTTTAGAGAGGAATTGAAGACAAAGTGTGAAGAAGAAAAGAAAGCCCTTTTACGATACAGAATACAACAAACACAACAGACATACAACCACTATAAACAAATCAGAAAGGGGTTATTACAGCTGTCGCTGTCTCCCTTCTCAATTATTTTCTCCATTCTTCTTTGTCCTCCCATTCTCCGTTATCCAATCCTCTTCTTTTCATGGCTTCATTTACCTCATCTCTGAAAGATCTTCTTGGTCTGCCTCTTTTGCGTTTTCCTATGGGGCTCCACTGTTATTTTTGTTCGGTTTGGGTCTGTTCGTCTGACATGTCCGTACCACGTAAATATCTTTTCTTCAATGTAATTTAAGGTGTCTTTCTTTATCTCCATTCGTCTTTTGATTTCGTCGTTAATTATTTTGTCCATTCTGGAAACTCTGCAGCTTCTTTTCCAGTAGTCCATTTCTGTGGCGTTTATTTTGTTTCTGCTGCTTTTGTTTAAGACCCAATTTTCTGCTCCATATGTTAGACTGCTGCAAATAATCATGTTATAAAGTCTTTTTTTATTATTTTTTGTTATGTGTTTGTACCATAGGATTGGATTCAGTTGTCTTATAGAGTTTCTGATTTGACCCACTCGATTTTTAATTTCTTCTTCTGTAGTACCTTTATTTGATATAATGAACCCCAGGTATTTAAATTTATCGGTCCCCTTTATTTCACGCTCGTCATCCACTTTCAGGTTTCTTGTTGGAACGAATACTTTACTTAAACAAATAAAAAGGGAACACTGGCCGAGCTTCTCAAAACAGATGGAACACAACTTTTACGGAACACAAAAAGAAATATGGAGAATGATTAGAGGACAAAGAAAAGAGATGAACGGACTAATAAAAACCAAACACATTCAGAAGGAAACATGGGCAGACTACTTTCGATACCTACTTGCCACAGGTGACGGTAATTAATTTCCAAAACCAGGCGTGAAGGCAAACGAACAAATAAATATTGAAAAGGAAGAGGTAAAGGAAGCATTAAGGAAATTAAAAAACAGAGAATCACCAGAAACCGAATACCAAACGAAGTACGGACCATCAAATCTGACCAAACAACTACTAAAACTAATCCAAAAAATAATCCAGAGAGCAAGAGAAACCGTTAAAATACAAACCGGCATATATATGTTTCGTGGACCTTAAGAAGGCATTTGATCAGGAAAAAGTAAAGGATTTATCCATTTATTGTACGCAAAAAAGATACCTTTAGAAATAATCAAAACAATCGAAAATATCTACCAAAACAACAAAATAAAATTAAAAGCAAAAGAACAACCCTGATTATGGATGAAATAATAAAAAAAGTAAGAACTAAAAAAGGATACCAAATGGGAGAAAAACAACCTAAAATAAACTTCTATGCAGACGACGCAATACTACTCTCTAAAAGTGAAGATGATTTACAACGTATCTTGCATCAATTTAATATAATCACCAGAAAATTTAACATGTTAATCTCCCCAAAAAAGACAAAATGCATGGTTCTAACAGTAAATTTACTAAGATAAATTTGAACTGGAAGGTCAGATAATAGATCAAGTGATGGAGTTTAAATATCTAGACATCACATTATTTAGCTATGGAAAGTTCGAAAGAGAAATGGAAGATCAAGTGAATTGAGAAAAAAGAGCCGCAATGTTACCTGAATGAAGCAGTATGGAGAAATAAAAATATAGGGAAAGAAATGAAAGGCAGGATTTACAAAAGAGCCATCAGATCAATAATGACATACGCGGCACAAATACGACATGACACAGTGAGGACAAAAATAATGTAAGAAACAGCTGATATGAAAACTCTTAGAAAACCTGATTGTAAAACACTATGGTACAGAGCTATAAGTACAGATATATGACATAGATGCAAGATGGAGAACATGGAACGATCCTATAAGCTGAATGAGAACAAATAGAGTAGTAAAGACTTCAAGAGACGGTTCCCCTATAGGAAGAAGATAAGTAGGAAGACCACGAAAACGATGAAACGACAACTTACTAGACGCACATTGAAAAACAGACAGAGTCATGTATACAAAAAAAGAAGAAAAAGAAGAAGATAAAGTAATTAGAAAAGGATAGCTAAACCCTACATATATACATTTGAATTTGTCTCTGAATGGAATAATCAGTTCTTTAATAAATATATGATATTATATTAAAAAATAACAATATATAATAATATTATATAATAAAACAGAAAACATTGAGATCTGCAACAAAAAAATTTCAATTTAAAAGTAAAAATCGACCGTTTTTATGTTCTTTCCAAATTGTATCAGTAACAAAATCATTCATTTTATGAGTTACTTTTAGGACACTCTGTATATCTTTTTATCAATTATTAAGTTACTTTAATATACACTTCTTTTTCGATTTTTTATTGAAATTTACCAAATGTAAATAAAAAACAGACTTTTACAAAAATTTTACGTTTGTACACATATATCCATAAATAAATAATTGTAAATAGGCACCACGACGACATCCCAACCTTTTATCTACCTCATTATTATTTCCTTATCGGTTGAAACAATTTTCCATCTCCAAAAATGTGACAACAACCCTTTTCGTTCCGAATCAATTCTATCAATCTTTCGAAAGACAGCGAAAAAATCGATCTGCGATTTATATCAATCTTTCATTGTTCTCCAAAGTCCGCTCCCTCCCTCTTTCCCTACAAATCTAGTCCCGACCTTCATTTTATAAGAATACTTGAATAAGTGTCTCTAGGGCACAAGAGATAAGAACCAAACAACCAAAGTTGAATGACATACTAGTGATGTAACGAATATTCGCATTCGCATTCGCATTCGCGAATATTCGCATATTTTTGCATATTCGCATTTGCATTCGCATTCGCAAAATTTGTGCGAATGTTTTGCGAATATTACACAGCTTGCATTTAGCTCGTTCAGTATCGAAAAGTGGTGAAAAATAAGTCCATATTTCACTATAATTTGATTTACTCATAGTAATAAATCGCTAATCACACTTTAACTAAAAATTCACTTGTATTTGTGCACGAGCAGAGCAGGGCAAGTGGAGTGACTTGTGTCCCGTGAAATTTTTATTGGAACTATAACCTGCTATAACCAGAGAACTTAGTTCTCTGCTATAACTTTCTCTCTATAACAAATCAAATTTGATTATAACAAGAGAAAATAAGATCGAAAAACGTGCTTTCTACGTTTTTGGCCCGGACGTGACTATAAATAAATACCTTTTTAAACGACCCCTCAATAAACTTAACCGCCTACAATAAACTTCTTTACAATAAATACAACTGTTTCACATCTTTACTTTAGCAAATATGATATAATGATACTGGACAATTTAAAGCAGTTAAAAATGACAGACTTTTTCCAATTGCCTACACACCTCGCGCAAATGAGACTGCCGGCAGTGCCGGAGATAATTAGAATTGCCAAATTAAAAAAAAAACTGAATATTCGCATTCGCATTCGCATTGGCGAATGTCGGTGGCATATATTCGCATTCGCATTCGCATTCGCGAATGTTTAAAAAATGACATTTGTTACATCACTATGACATACACATTCAAGACCGTACGTGTTGTTTTGATAAGGGGTGAATAGTTAATTTAACTTTGTTTTGTACCAAATCCGTTATCCATATTTATATTAAACTGATTGCCTTAATTAAATTAGATAATAGAACATTTATGGTCTTTGATTTTTAATTTTTCCAAAATGTTTTTATCCTTATTTCTCAAGGGTGGTTACTGTTTTCTTTTTTAAGCTGCATTGTGGAATATCTTAGAAGGCTTTCATGTCCTGGAAAACTATATTATATAGGCGAAATATTTATGTGAACCTTCATAAAAGAATTCCTAAATATTATATTTGACGTACCAAAATGTTTAACCTACTCTGCAGTCAAATATGGCATTTCAGACAATGGCCCACTGACTGGGCACACTTAAACTAGTAAAACTATTTGACACACTTTTAATCCCTCGGAGGTGGCGGTCATAAAGTATACTGTATAGGTCGCGGTGTATCTCAGAGATACATTCATTTAAGTTTAATGTTTTAATAATATTGAAAAAAAACTGATCGAGATCGGAAGAAACGTTAATTTAGAACATAACTAATCAAAAAATAAACGGATTTAAATTAATTTATTGTCAAGAGAAAATAAAATAAATGCAGTATTAAGAACATAACAAAATAAAAACATGTAATAACTATTATTATTGTTCAAAATAAAAACATGTAATCTCATACCAAACACATAATAAGATTTAGCAAAACTTAATCAGATTCATCAGCGGAAGGATTAGTAAAACGGTTATAACAACTGTTACAAACAATATTGCTATGCCTAAGACATAAAAATGTGGTACAACATTTACAATAGTATTTGGACAAACGCGTCGTCTTTGCCGCATAGCAAGAAAAACACCTTTTTCTTTTATTGTCCGTTTTAGCAACATCTGGATCTGCCCCACTGGTTGAATTTTCCTTCTTATGTTTCTGAAGCTGAAGCTGCAATGGTCTGTGAATACCTGTAGTAATATCCGGTGCTGTTTTATTTTCTCTGATAATAATTGACTTGAAAGGTTTCGAATGAAGAGTCTACGTCGTATTTTTGAATTCTGATTTAGCATGTGAATGGACTGTGCGTTGATCCCAGCAACGTTCAAGGTGACGTAAACTATCACCATAGGCCACCTTCTGTTGTTTCTGGCTACATTATACGAACCAACCATTTGGTCTACAGTGTCAACCCCTGATTTCGTCTGATTGTAATAATCGATTATCTCTGGAGTGTGCGTATCTGAATTTACTGCGTCATCGAAGTGTATACTAGATACTAAAATTACGTTTTTTTCCTCCTTCGGCACATACGATACACGAGTACAATCTTCACTAAAAGCAAGAAAGTTAGATTGTATAGGTCTGTTTGCCGTACTAACTAATTCAGGTGATAGTTGACGCTTGTTCCATCTGACTGTCCCTACAGTCTGTTCTTTTTCAAATCGCTCACCAGAGTTAGATCGGTATAACCAAGAGACTCTACGGCACAGTCCAACTGCACCAAATAAAATACGTTGTCTGAAAAGATCACAGATAGTGTGGAAAACCTCATCATACAAGGGAACTAAGAAGAATATTCCCATAAGAGAAATAGTCCAGATCATAACAATCTGCAAAAGATACACAAAAATCTATCGAGATATATCACTTTCTCTGAGGGTTCAAGACCGAAGAGGGAGATATATTATCGATCTGGAAATACAGATATGAAACCTGGATCCTAAAAGCAATAACAATGAACATATTGCAAGCAATTGATGTATGGTGTTTGTAACAATCAATAATTACCCATCAGAAACTGTGGAAAGCCAATGTATAACAATATAACTACCCTCAGAAACCAATGTTTAACATTAAAACTCCAACATTGTTTTGAAAACGTCTTACCTAACATAATTGCAAATTTGAAAAATGAGTTTGGCTGGGACAAGCAAATTGTGATAATAACTAATCATATTCATTGTAGTTACATTAAAAAAAATAAAATGAAATTTCAATATCAACAAAGCAAATCCTGCATATAGCTTTACAAAAAAAATTTAAATTGATACTTATGGCTTCATGTAGTTGATAGGATAACTTGTTGATGACATCAGCTACTGGTTGGATGGATTGTCACTGAATTGTAGATTTCAAGTTGTTGAAGATGCTGAGGATCGAACTCGTTGTAGTTTCAAGCTGATATTGAGATTGACGTCTGTATGGTGTCTGCTATGCTGCTGCAGTTGTCATCCCATGTGTGGTGCATCTCGAGGCTTCAAGAAGTTTAACCCAACAAGAAAAACAAGAAAGGTTTAACCACAGCTTTTACAAAAAAAGACTCGACTAATCTTCGTAGCTATTTTGGTATTCTAATCTTCGTGACTACTGTAAACCTACTACCCACTGATTATTATCAACTTACCGTGGTAATAGCGTGTCCATGAAATTGATTGGCTACATCTTTGTATCTCCAGTGAATTATGGTCACCTCTCATTCCTTGAGATTTATGTTTTTGTACAAATATTGCTTTTACTTATAGTCATGCATTTTTATTATTCGAGTTTTTCTTTAAAATTTTGTGTTAACCAATACTTTACACAATCTGTGTTCACAATTGCTCGAGTTATAAGAAAAAAGCACACGAAGAGTTACATTTTTTGGCCTTGTAGACGCCACTGTATATTGGAGAGATATCTAATGATATCTCTCCACAATGACAGTCAGTTTTCCCTTTAAGTGTAGAAACTATTCCATCCGTATTTTGCTTGAGTGACTCTAAGAGGAATCTGTTCAGCATTTCCATCCATTTAACAATTTGTAAACAAATTTGATCTAACTTTTACTTTTAAAATTAATTACTTTGTGTTTTACTTTGAATTGTTAGAATTTCTATGGGAAAACAAGATTCTAGATTTTTAGATATAAAAGCTATAGTAATTAAAACGAAAATAAGATCGATTTACCTCACAAATAAAAGAATTGACAACGTAACAGTTAAAATAAATGATACCGAAGTGCTATATGCAACATCAGCAAAGTATCGGGACGTAAGGACTACCATTGGAAAAAGAAAGTACAAAAAAATATATATTGAGAGAGATTCTAAATTAAGAAATAAACGATTATGTTATTTACTATCTTTAATTGGCCAAAATAAGCCTATCTTCACAAATGTACCGAAACGTTACAAAAAGACTTCGAAACCAATATTATTAACAAAATACACCCATGTATATGTACCTAACAAATGTATTTAAACATAATGAATGCAAAGTAAAAGTGTTAACACTGAAGATCCACTTAAATAAAATGGTAAATATTAACATTTAGGCTATTGATTATGTTCTTCTTCTTCTTCAAGTGCCATCTCCTCGGCGGAGGTCGGCAATCATCATAGCTATTCGGACTTTTGAGACGGCTACTCTGAAAAGTTCATTTGATGTACATCCGTACTACTCTCGCAAGTTGCGCAGCCCCGACATTCTAGGCCTCTCTATGCTTCTCTTTCCTTGTATCTTTCCCTGCATATCCCTGCATAATAACCTAATTAAAGAAGTCAGTAAATCACCAAGCCACTGAAGAAACAGAAAGGCAACAAGTACCTAATACCAATACCAGTACCTAATAAAGCTATATGAAAGTGGCATTGGTAGAAAAAATCGCAAAATTGTTACAAAAGATCCTAGACACTCTTCTTCTCCGAATACCATGCACAGATTTCCCGTATTCCTAATCCTTCTCTAAAAACAACTGTTTCCCGTTGTTTCTTTGTATTTATGTTTAGGCCTATTGAGAATTATCTTGAGAACCAGTTTGAGAGAGTGACTCATCAGAGTAATTAGTCTAAAATCTGTACATGATGATGTATTAGTAGAAGTGACAAATTAGACTCAAGCCATATCTGTGGAATTATTCTTCTAGTTTCGTAATTGTAGTTATAGATGTTTGTTAGCTCTGAAATATTCTAAAAGTTTGACTCAGTCGTATGGTATTTGTTCAGGACTTGGGGCAATCCCATTTTTGCTAGCTAGAATGATTAAAGATGTATATAGAGAAAACACAATTAAAACAATTAGATAAGGTGATTCACGAATCCCATTACTAATTAATTAATCATTATGGATGGTAATAAGTTCAGAGTCCAGGTTAGCAGAGCATATCCAGAGAGCCCAAGATGAACGGCTCATCAAACGGATATGGAAGGAGAGCACAATCTTCAAGAGACCTTTAGGTAAACCCATACTCAGATGGAGGGATTAGAAGATTTAACTATCAAGAGAATCCCCCAATACAAGATTGGAGGGAAGATATGATGGACCAAAGTAGATGGCCGTAGAAAGGCCAATCGTAGAGGCAGCGAAGATCCACGAAGGGTCGTGAAACTACAGAGAAAGAGAGAGAGAAAGAGATAGGGAGAAAGAAACATAAAAATACTATAACTGTTAAGGAAAAGGATCTTAGCACGTGGTGTTCGTGTGTATTAAGGTATAAAAAAGCGCTTATTAAAAGCTTAAAATTTTTTTATTATAAAGAAGATCTTTTCGGAATTGTATCATTCCATCATCAGTTTACTAAAAGAGAGAGTAAAAATACCAATATTAAAAACAAGAAAGTTAAAATTTGAATATACAAAAAGAACAAGTTGGTTTTTTACTACTTACATAAAAAGTTGTTAAAAAACATTGTGTGGCCACATAAAAAACATTCGATGGACATCTTAATTTAAAAAATAATCTTCGTGTTATTTATTCAGGTAAATGCAATAGACTCTTAAGTTGTGTAATATTAAAAAATGAAACTGGGGGCACCTTATATGACCCTCTGTAGTTGGTGAGGTTTTATCGACTTACATTACCTCTGATCTGTGTTGGAGTCTAGGACTAACTGATAGAAAGATGGTATGAAAAATCAGTTAGTACCCGTCAATGTCAAGAGGAATGATGTGGTAGGAGCAAAGTCATTGTGCTTAAGTTTGTGAGTAGGCAGTTTTTAGTGAAGAAATGTGTTTTGTGTGTAGTAGGATCATTAGCAATTTTTGGTATTTTTTAAAAAACTGATGGGAGAATATAAATCAATGAGTGACTGCGATGTAAAATAAATTGGTATACCAGGTAGGGAAATTTTTTTTAAATTTAAGTGGTTAAAATTAATGTCATTTTAAATGGGATAAAAAGAATGTTATTACCTAATTGTTTCGTTGTATTAAATGAGTATATATAAAAGTTGGATTGTAATTTATGGAAGATGAGTCCAGGAAAAGAAAAAGAAAAAAGAAATAAAAGAGAAAGCAAGAAAAGGAAATAGAAGGTGAATGTAATGATGTAAGCTGGAGATATTGAAACTGATTGTGATAAGAGATTGATAGATGTAAAATGAATATTTATAAGAAAATGTGTATGATAAGTGAGATGGTAGTTATTGGAGATGATGGGTAATTGGATATTGGCAAAGGGGTGATGTTAGTGTATTAATGGTGACAAGTATAGAGTTAAGTATGAATGATTATGTAAGTTGATATTTAGCTGTGGGAAATCAAAAGAAATGTAGAAGTGAAGTAAAATTGGATGTGTAGTTAAAAGAAAGAAAGTTAGATTAGGAGAATAATTGTCGATGAAATGGGACGAAGTCTCTGTTGATGCTGGTGTGACGATTAACACAATTGGGACTATTTTTCTTTTCCTTGACTATTTCCAAATCCTCAAAAAGGTCAAATTTGAGATAATCTCTACCTGGGATGTTATGAAGAAGAAAGATATCATCTGGTACCTTGATTGTGTGATTGTGATATTTAAGATGATGGCATTAAGATGACAAAAGATCTCGGATCTTTTCTACAACTATGATTTAATTTTCGTTATTTGTTGACAATTCTTCTGTAGCCAATCCGGAGTATTGAAAATTGTACCTGTGTGGGAGTGTCCGAAATATATCTACAGAAAGGAAAATGATTTGCCCTAACAAAAAGTAGATGATGATAAGGAATCGTGTATTTTTATAATGGTAATTTTCGTGCAATTGAAAGTTTATTTTCTATTAATAATTTGCGAACTAGAGATCTTTCCGTAAAGTAATTGATAGAAATCTCATACGTAACAGGTGCCGAAGGTGAACTGACTGAGGAAATTTTCTATCCGACCTGTGATCCGACTTCCAACTTCACCATTTACGCTCCGACTTCGTCGCCAGTGGGAAGTCGGACCTTCAAGTCGTCCCACTAGATGTTCCGACTCGTACCACTAGTTGTCCAACTAATCTAACTAGCCAACTCACGGTCCGATTTCAGATCCAATTGCAGAAGTTGGACCACTAGTCGGACTACAAGTGGGAACGTGAATGGCCTGTTTAATAATCAAAAACGTTGAGTTAAACTAATGTTGCCACAAAATTCATTTGAGTTGAAAGTACTCAAAAGTTTGGGGGCATTTAGGGCTGCACACCCCTCTTAAAATTTTTCTGTGCGCTTAGATTTTGTTGTTTCTTTTTATTGAAAAATGCTTTCAGAACAAGAAAGGTAACGTGTCCATTTTGCAACTTCAAAGGGCTGTAACTTTTTTTGTGTACACTTTTGCACTTGTAAGGTAAGTTGGTTTCAATCAACTTATTTTTGTCCCAGGAATGCGTGATTTAATTTATGACATACCTTTTTGAAACCTTATAAAAGGAAAATTCCCAGTGGTTGGCTGTACACCATGCTTAAAAAAACCGTTTTGTAAGTGTCTTTTTGGAAATGTTCAATTTATTGATGGTCTTCACTAACACTAAAACACGATGCAATTATTCTTCTTTTCATTGCGCCGTTGCCAAAGCTTTGGAAAATTGCTGTTAAAGAAAAGAAAGATTTCTGCAGATGAACGGTCAAATAATTTCCTCGGGTCTTTCAACCACGAGTTCTGGCGTCTTCCAACTGATCTTTTGTCCTGTACTTTACCTTCCAATATGATTTAAAGTAATTCATATCTCTCGCCTATGAACATATAACCCAAGTATTGTATTTGCCTCTCTTTCTCTGAACATTCGCAGCCACACAGCAAGACAGAAAAAAACCTAAAATCTGATCATTCGGAATGTGAGCTCCAGAGTAACGTATGATATAAAAAAAATGTTTTTATGTTGATGAGTGCTTTTCTCGCTTGTTCAATTCTTGATAAGATTTAATTTTTTCTGTTACACTGGCTCTCCATATTTGCTTCTAAATATTTTATGGAAGTTTCTGTTCTATTATTTTTCCCTTTGCATACAAATGTATGTTTATTGGTGTCTTTGAATATACTAGAAGTGCTTAATTTAGTTAAACAACGTAAGCTTGAGTACCTCGCCGACGTGATGCGGAACGAAGAAAAATATCGAATTCTTCGCAGAAAAATCAACAAAATCATGATAGCCTTCTTCTTCTTCTGTGAGTGCCTCTCCCATCGGAGATTGGGCATCATTATCATGATAGCCTTGATGATTGCCAATATCCGGAGCGGATAAGGCACTGAAGATGAAGAAGAAAATACTAGTATTTTAGTTTTCGAACAGCCGTAAATCTCGATCGAACGCCTAGTATATTCGTTCAGGGGCGTAGCAAGGACTGGTGTAACAATATTCCAATTACACAAAAAGTTTTACACTTTACTTGCGTGTATTTTCTAATAAAGAAGAACTTCATGTTTTATTTTTACTAAATAAGCTGGTCTGTAATATTTTTAAGCTAAAACTTGTACATCTATTATAATGTTATTGTTATTTTTTATATCTTTTAATTATTTTTCCTTTTAAATCAAGTGATGCCTCATGAGTACGCCCCTGGTTAAATTAATGGATTGGAGAAAGGCCAGGTGCAACTTTCCCGATGCTGGTCTCATCATTGTTGTGCACAAAAAGGGATTAAATTCGGCACGGATTAGGATGGGTTAATATTATTGGAAAATGTGTCAATAGTGCAAAGGGGTGAACCTAGGCACATATTCTACTATAGTAATATGTATGTATGTATGGATTGATTTAAAAGAGGGTCAGAAGTGTCTCTGCCGTAAATTGGGTTTTCCGAATAGAAGCGTGTATGATACTGACGTAGGAGGTATTGGGATTGGATTGTAAAAAATGTAAGGCACGTTTATTTAATATTTTTGCTAAATAGGTGACGGAGGACAAGCTGTTTTTGACTCGAACGCTTTTTAAAAAATTATTACTTGTTTTGTAGAACTAATTCAACAATGATTTTTAATATAAAGCTAGTTTCAAATTCAGTGGCGAGCAGTTACACGAAATTTTTTATCGCGTAAAGAATAAATACAGCCACGCAGTGGCGTTACAATATTAAACAATTAGAGTAGAATATTTTAAATTTGAAACCACAAAATCTTGTATTACTTACTTAAACAATAAATAAAATTTGGTTTTCAAAGATTGTTTTATCATTAAAACAGTAATTATATATTCCTTTAGGCATACAAATAACTGATAAGAAATATTTTAGAGAATTTCTAAATACTATATTTACAGCCAGTTTATAATTCAGTCATTATGTTTTCCATTCTCATGAAGAGAGCTGCAAATACACGTATTAGAAACTATTTTATCAAATGAAGACGGTTAAGTGTAGTATGAGTAAACAGATCATATTGACCCGGGAATTCACAGGGACAGTTAACAAAGTGTTTTTAAATATATACATATAAAGACGGTTTCCCAAAGATAATTGAACCAATATTAAACAACATATGAGCACTACTGGAGTATCTGTGCGCACAGTAGAATAGAAAGGATAGTTCCAGAAGCGAATATGTTTACAAACGCAGATTAAAATAATTCACAAGAATTTCCAACTGCAACACCTACTAAACCCCGATAAACTGATAAGATTGGTTAAGGCTACAATGCGTAATGTGGTTTGCAAAGTCGAAATACAGGGCGAACAATCACAGGCGTTTGGAACGCATGTTGGGCTGCGACAGGGAGACGCGCTGGCGTGTCTCCTTTTCAACATAGCACTGGAAAAGGCAATCAGAGATGCCCGAATAGACAACAGAGGAAATATTTTTAATAAATCATCCCAAATTTTGGCATATGCAGATGATGTGGACCTAGTTGCCCGCACAACACGCAAGCTAGAAGAAATGTATACCACCTTCTCAAATGCCTCAAAATCTATGGGCCTGCAAGTAAATGAGGAGAAAACTGATGATGGCATCAACACCCAACAATAGAGCCAGGAACATCGGTCCCCAATTCACGGTTGATAACTCTACCTTTGAAGTGGTTGACAAATTCACATACTTAGGCTCCCTGATCACCAAAGAGAACGCCATAACGGAAGAAATCAAGCAAAGGATAGTAATGGCAAACAGATGCTATTTTGGACTGAGTAGACATATGAGAAGTAGAAACTTAAGCCAAAAAACAAAAATAACTATATACAAAACCCTTATACAGCCAGTGTTGACATATGGATCGGAGACATGGACCATCTCCAAGGCAGACGAAGACCTTTTGCTTATATTTGAACGAAGGATCCTGAGAGGAATATTTGGTGGCATCTGTGAAAATGGTGTTTGGAGGAGGAGATACAACTACGAGGTATACCACAGATATAAACAAATATTTGGTGGTAAAGACGTAGTATCTCTTATAAGAATAGGAAGATTAAGATGGGCAGGACATCTAGCAAGATCACAGCAGAACAACCCTCCTAGAAGAATCCTTATGTCACAACCCGTGGGAAGTAGAAAAAGGGGTAGGCCAAAACTCAGATGGAAGGATGGTGTAGATGAGAATGGTAGAAAGATAGGCGCAGCAAACTGGCAACGGTTGGCAATGGATAGGACTGCCTGGCGTAATAGACTTGGGAAGGTCGAGGCTCTTTCATAGGGCTGTAGCACCATTAATGATGATGATGAACACCTACTAAACGGAAAGCATCTGGGACAGACTTGACGGATTACGACAAAACAGTTGATTAGAAATACAATTTACCATTTTCATGAGACTGTTTGTATGTAACTGATTTTTTCATATTTAGTGAATTGATTAATAATCTTCAGTTCCCTTGTAACGTTTCAATTTTTTAAATTTTAAAAGTTTTAACAAAACGGTACATTTACGTTAACCCCATGTGTAAAGATTATTTTTATGGCTCTGAATACGTCAAGTGTGTATACTTAAAAGTTCCCCTCTTCTTAATAAATTATGTTTGGGTTAGAGTAGTCATGTTCCCATGAACGAGCACGGATCTTTCTTAAACCACTTCAGTTAAGTTACATAATTACTTACATAATTACTCTTAAAATTTTATTAGTTTTTTTCCACCACATTTTCTCAATTAGTCCTTATCCTCCTCCTCCTAAGTGCCTTCTCTATTGAGGTTGGCGATCAATATGGAACATTTCTCTCTGTTCTGGGCTTGATGGATTAAGTCATTTCCTGTTGTGTGAGTCCAATCTCTGATGTTTCGAAGCCAGGATTTCTTCTTTCTTCCTATACCCCTTTTACCCTCGATTTTGCCTTCTAATATTACCTGGAGCTGCTCAAATTCCTTATGGCGCATTATGTGTCCTAGATATGACGTCTTTCTAATTTTGATTGCATTAACCAGATGAGGTCGTGTGTTCATTATTTCCAGTACCTCTTCATTTGTAGTTTTGCTGGTCCAGCTTATTCTTAGCATTCGGCGGTACATCCACATTTCGAATGACTTCAGTTTGTTGACGTCATACTGTTTTAATGTCCAGGTCTCACAGCCATATAGTAGTAGAGACCACACATAACACTTTAGTGTTCTTAACCTTATTGTGATTGATAGCTTGGGGTTACAGAGCATTTTACGCATATTCATGAAGCCAGATCTTGTTATTTCAATGAGTCTTCTAATTTATTTTGAGTGGTCTACCTGACTGTTTAGCTCTCTGCCCAGGTATATGAAGCTTTGGGAGCTCTGAAGGGCGATACCATTGATTTGTATGTTTGGTGTAATTTGTTTATGGGGGTTCTTGTGGAATACCATGATTTTGGTTTTGGAAAGATTAATATCCAAACCTAGTCTGTCACTTTCTTCTGATAGTATGTTCATCAATATTTTTAGTTGGTCTTCTGTTTCTGCTAATACTACGGTGTCATCGGCATACCTTACATTGTTAATGATGATTCCATTGACTCTGGCACCTTCAGGGCGATCTTCAAGAGAAGCTCTGATGATATTTTCGGTATAGACATTAAATAGAAGAGGGGACAGAATGCACCTTTGACGCACTCCTCGTTCTATGTTTACATAATTGGTATTTCCGTTGTCTCTTCGAACTTATAAAAGAACAAAACTTTCAGTCTGGGCAGTCAGTTGTTAGTTGTATATTGAAATGCATCCTAACATTATTATTGTTTTATTTGTGATCGAGAACTCACATAATTTGATGTGGTAAGTTGATCATCCTCTGCTTTTTTAATTACCTGCAATACTGAAAAATCCTTTTTTCTTATTAGTATAGAGTGCTACTAGTAATCCATTTTCAATGGCGCCTCCCACATCAAATGCTGGTTTCCACCTTTTATAACCTTATTCCAACAACCATAAAAATATTGATGGTGTTGCGCTCTGATATTTTCCACATCTTGCATACCTACGAACTTTGACGAAAGTGCAGTATTTAATATTGATATTTTTTGTTTCGGTTAATTAGAGACCTTATATTTTATTATTGAACTAGCTGAGTCGCCGAACTTCATACCGCCTTAAAATTAATTAATGTATAAAAGTTCAATAAACTCCTCTTTTGAGTCTTTACCATTTCCAATATCTAACAATTGCTTCGAAAACACAATTGCACTTTGATCTTTATGCAAAAACACTCGCATATTAGTTGTCAATTGGTTACGTTTTTACATGCCGCCACAAATTGGATAATGTTAGGCATGCGTTTAGTTGCTTTTAGAGTTCTGTTAATATACGTCTTAACAAAGAAAATAAGAAACAGAGGTGATACCGTAGAAAGATTTTTAAGCTTAACTGACTTTGTCTTGCTTAACTCAGGGGAAAAAACTAGCTTTAATTTAATTACTGGTAAATATTCCGCTATCGATCTCTCTTAATGCGAAAGCTTGTTAGCTCCAAATTTAAACTGGGAAGTACTACATCATACTTATGATAACGATCACTGGCCTATATTAATAACAAACTACGCATCAGACAAAAATACTGAAATATATTTTCCAGAAAAGTGGAAAATCAATAATGCAGATTGGGAAAGTTATCAAAATTTTATCAGAAACTCTATACCCCGCTTAGGACCATTGGAAACTGATATTGATTTCATCGTTGAAAAATTCACTACAATGATTATAAAAGCTGCAGAAGAAATTATAGGTACAACAAACAGGCCAAAACGTAAACAGACGGTCCCATGGTGAAATGCTGAATGTCAAGATGCACTGAAACTTGCTTTCAACGTATTAAAAAAACACCATACACAAGAGAACTTAGTTAATTTTAAAAAACATAGAGCTAAGGCGAAATATATAACCAAAAAGAATAAGCGTGAGTTATGGAAACAATATGTATGCTCAATTACTGAAGTATGGAACAAGATCCACAGAATTAAAGGTATTCCCTATACTTACAAGATAAACTCTCTTATTATGAACGGAAATCAAATAAATGATGAAGCACACACTAAGCCTGGACAATGACAGAAGCAACACAAAAAAGAATCCAAGCATTCGAACTCTGGTGTTACCGTAAAGTGCTCAGAATATCCTACATGAGCCATACGACAAATGCGGAAGTCTTGCGGAGGATGAATCAGGAAAGAGAGCTTATGCTTATAATAAAAGAACGGAAAACACAACATTTTGGTCACATCATAGAAATCAAAAGTATGAACTGCTCCAACTTATAATCGAAGGCAAAGTCAATAGCAAAAGAGGACCAGGAAGAAGACGCAACTCCTGGCTTAAAAACCTACGGCAATGGACGAACATGACCTCCATAGAACTATTCAGGGCTGCTACAAATAAGATTAAATTGACAAATGTAATGGCCAACGTCCTTAAGGATAAGGCACCGTAAGAAGAAGATGAAGCACAAATAACAAATGCCTTAGTAGTTTCGTTTCAAATATAAAGCAATGACTCTATGTATGACACTATATTTATTGAACATAAAAGATATATGTTGTATAGATGCTGTCGTCTGCTGTATTCTGACCTCTCACTGGACGAGAAAGACATATATGAAAATATCTTTGGTCGAATTGCAATATAAACATTTATAAAAATTTATACAAATAATGTGTTTCCTTTGTTTGTAACTCTATCTTTATCTTTATCTCTCTCTCTCTCGCTTCTTCTCCGCTCTCTCTCTGTCTCATCCATGACTCTTTCATTACAAAATAAAGTTATAGAAATGTGAATGTGTAAACATTTTATAAAATTTGCAAATAGATGTTTACACAATATACTTTTATTATTTCATCGATACGCTCTCATGTTAATCCTATAACAATGGACATTTATTCCATTCAAGGACACATTACAAAAGTTTTACCCCGACATGCGACAGTCCCTTTCCTTGCCGGTTTAGAAGAAAAATCCTTAATATTATTTACAACCCTCCTTTTCCTAATCCTATTTAGAGTTTTCTTGATGCTGTTAGACAAAAGAACGAGGAAAAACTTTGACATTTCTCCCGGAGGTATTCTCTTATGCAATTTATTACTCTTGTCTAATTCAAAAAACGAATGATGTAGATACTTTACATTCTAAGCACGTCTTCGTCTAAAATTTCTAGTATGAATTTAAATAAGTAAATTTTGTAACGGAGAAAAATATGTTGTGCATGATATTGCTATCGTGATTGGCTATTTTTAGTTTGATTTCCTTTAGGAGTTACCCCAACATTCCTTAAATTACCAGGGAGAAGCTTTTTTGTTATTTATTTATACAACCCTAGAGATTCTAGATCCCAAGGACTGCAATTGTAGATATATCCAATATAAAATTATTGTAAGTATATATATATATATATATATATATATATATATATATATATATATATATATATATATATATATATATATATATAGAAAAGAAATCTAATCTTTGCAGATAAGTTAAATAGTAAACTCTTAAATATTGGGGGGAAATCTGCAAGAAAAACTCTAATGAGTATCAATTATTTCGCCGAACGTTTTCGCCAAAGAGAAATAATTTGGCTTCTTCAGGGCTGAAAGAGAAGAGATTATAATTAGCTACCATATATTAACTATTTAAAAAACACTGGAGATCTTACTGTAATTTAGAATTGTAGAGTTAGGATGTTAAAAAAAAACTTAGCTAGTAACAAAATAGGTAGTGGATTTTTGTTACTATGTAAAAAAGTTACCGATTGAAAATGTATGGTAGATTTGAACTTGAAACGTAAAGGTGTACCCAAGGTTAGTCGAAAGACCCAATGTAACTACATTTAAATATTGTCGGCAATAACTAAATTTTTGATTGTTTGTTCTCTTCTGTTTTAAAAGAACGCATGCGCTGACAAGTCAAAGTAGTTCTTATGATTCTTTGTGTCGTTAAGATTCATTGGTATAACAGAATGAAGTTAAATTCCAGTTTAGGGTAATATTGTTATTTTAGATTTTTCCTAATTGAATTTTTTTTTATTATATTATATTGTTCAGGTATCATTATTATAATATCTTATTGAGATGTATCTAAGAAAAGCAAGGGAATGTTATCTTTTTGAATTAATGAAAATTATTATTTAAGTAGGTTAGTTGTTAATGGATATATCTATTATTAGATAATTATTAGATAATTACCTGCATTCATAGTATATAATTTGACGATTGTCCATTTACCTAAATGTAATTCCCACTAAGATATGTAATAAAACCAGATCATTTAATTTTTAAACATCAACAAAAATATGATAACAAGTAAGAATTTGATGGTAATACGATCTTCACAGATATCGCCCCCTCAGTACATATTTCTTTGTCCATAACAGTGTTTAGATAACATGAATAATTTTTCAATGATATGTGTGGATTCTTGCAAAGGCATAACTTTGATTATTTGGTAAACCTACATTATAAGTCACAAAAAATTAAACAAAAATCATTCAAACATGTTTATTAATAAATTCACTGTATGAATACGATATATTATATTCCGTCGGTGCTATTTCAATAAAATAAATCAAAAACTTGTTGAGCAGCACTGATTGACACTACCGCAGTTAAAGGTTGTAAAATGAAATATTTTATGTATGATGATGTTATAAAAGCTATCTTCGCTTATTTGGTCTACTATAGTAATAAAGTTATCAGCATTAAACGGCAAAGCGGTCTTCGTACGTGGCTGTAACTACGGTTTGAATATAACTATAAATAAAGTAGGGCTTTTTTGTTTCACTGGTTCATTTTTGCAAAATGTAACCTCAGTCCAAAAAGCACATAAGCAAAAAAATCGTTCGATATTCACTTGCTGATAAGGCCATTGGCAAAAAGTTAATCTATGATGTTAATCATCGACTGTCAATTCGTGATATAACTGTAAGCGGTAGGAATGCATTTTATGTTTACGAAGGATTTTTGCCAACGATGTTTGACAAAAGTTACGTTGACCTGAAATTTCACGTATCATTCACGTCATATTTCAACGTGAAATAACCAAAAATAAGCACTTCTCACGGGAAAACTCATCAAACCTTTTTGAAAATATTTAAAAAAGCTTTATTTTTGTTGTTTTGTTTAAAAAGTTTCTAGCAAAACTAAGCGACGGTCGCTCAAAATAAAGTGGGTTCCTTTTTTGGTCAATACATCGTGAAAATCACCCCCTAATTAGCACCCCAAATGAAATTAATCGTTACTGCTTTAGAATGTACTTTATTTATGTATAAATTATGTGATCTGTAAGTTTAACCGGTACAAAGTGCTTATTTTTAAAAAATATGGTAAGTAAAAATTTTTTGAAGTCTTGAAAAAAAGGCTTTTTTCAAAATAACACAACTTATTAACTTACTGACTAACAAAATAACTAAAGATATCAGTGAAACAAAAAATCTTGGAGAGTAAAAAATTATAGCTTTTATTTTTTGAATATATTTTTTTTGTTTTTCTGTAAGATAAAATATGATTAAGATATTGCTGTTTTGTGAAGTTTGCATACACTCGTGATTAGTGACACGTTCACGCACTTTTAACTACAACCCTTTCAAAAATAAGAGTTTTTAAAAATATATAGACGATCTATTGCCCTTAAAAAACCTACAAAATGATTTTTTTACGCCCATCATATCTTAAAAACTAACAAGTTATGTGTAAAAAACCAATCACATAGTTAAGGACATATCAGAATCAGAACGCGTATACTTTAGCATTGTAAGATCCACATAATGTGCCGTTAAGGCACAGAAATACTTTCGCAAATCTTTACAAACTAATAAGGGCTGTTTTTTAAGTTAAAATAAAATAAATTCATAATATTGATTAAAAAAATTACTTATTGTATTTATAGTTTGCATGAAAAAAAATTATTCGAATTTCTTTTATAAAGGTAGAAATTATGTGGTAAAAAATCAAAACAGTAAAGAAATCTAAGTTTAATTTAACTGTATAATTATTAAATAATACTAAATTGCTTAAATTTACAATTATATAATTGTTTTCTAATATGGGTCGTTTTCACCCCTAAAAAATAAAAAGCAACCAATGGTACAATAGAAATTTTGAAGTATAGGGTAAGTATAACCTAAATCCAAATTTATATGTAAATCAGTAGGGACAAGGTATTCAATGACATTGTTTTATTTATAACTAATCTAGTGAGTGAGATTTAGGGGTTAAACTGTGATAAAATCTTAAACTATGTTGTTTAATGTTAATTGACATTCATTCACTTCATTAAAAGATTATTTGAATCAATTACCCGCTGTAATTTACAATTATACGATTTTTTTTTCTAATACGTGTAGTTTTCTTCCCTAAAAAATTAAAAGCAACCAACGGCACAAGTCCAAAAGTGAGATGGAGGATGAGTAAAATTTAACTTTATTAATCTAAATTTTATATTAATCTAATAAAAGGCTCGGACAACACGTCAAGCGGAAACGCAGTTTGTCCGGGAATATAACTCGTAGCACTACCTAGAAAAGAAATCTGCACTACCAACTGACATTTAACCTACTGTCAAAATTGTCAAAAATATTGGTTACTGATACTGTAATTGTATGGTAAGATTGGTCAAGCAAAATAATTTAAAGCTTTATATTACTTTATATTTACTTGGTATACGTAAGAAGTGGTATACGTAAGACGAATTTTGAGAAATATGATCGAGGAAGAATATAAGCACAATGAAGAGGAAGAACAAAGCGGGTTCCGTGCAGGAAGATCGTGAACCAATAACGTATTTTGTCTTAAACAAATCATAGAAAAAGATCGGCTAAGAATCTAGAAACTCATATTACTTTTGTAGACCTGCAAAAAGCATATGACAACATCCCCTTAACAAAATTGTAGACAACGTTGAAAAGATCTAACATCAACCACACATTGATAAATGCTGTACAAGAACTATATAGAGAGTTAGAGACTGCTATGCAGCAGCATTGGAAAGATGGAAAAGAAAGATGCATAGGATGGGTATAGAGCTTAGCAATGAATGTATATGTACACTCCAGTTTGCTGATGACCAGGTAGTACTAGCGACCGACAGGGAAGACGTGCAGTACATGCTTAGAAAATTGATAGAAGAATATAACGACTGGGGAATGAATGTCAATAAAACAAAAACCAAATATCTTTGTATTGGTCAGATAACATAGACCTCAAAAACGGACAACATATTTCCTACTGTCAGAGCTATGACTACTTGGGTGTTGCCTTTGGTAATACAGGAACTGATACACGGGAAATAGAAAAACGAATCACTCAAGAAAAGAAAGTGTTAGGATGTCTCAATGGTATACTGTGGAGTAAAGAGATAACGACAAGAAGAAAATTTAATATATATGAGACCATGATTAAAACTACTCTTCTTTATGGCGCTGAAACATGGAGAATTAGTGAAAAGAACAAAAAACGAATAGAAGCAGTAGAGATGGATGCAATGAGAAGATCTTTAGGTATTTCCAGACGAGACCGAATCAGAAATGATGTAATAAAACAACGTATGGGAATAGAAGGAAATATAACTCAAGATATAGAAAAGAAACAATTAAGTTGGTATGGGCATGTTCAACGGATGCCAGCAACAGGACTCGCCAAAAAAGTAGTAGAATGGCAACCGATAGGTCGACGGAAAAGAGGAAGACCCAGATTAGAATGGCAACACGGCGTAAACAACTCCACGAGCGAAAGAAATTTAACAACAAACGACTGCGAAGATAGAAAGAGATGGTGTTTATGTACCGAAAAACGTCGAAAGACGTTCTAAACCGATGTATATATATATACGTTAGAAGTTTATTATTTAAAAAATTTAATATTTAATTCTTTTGAAAGTAATTTGATCTTAAAATTTTGGCTGCGCATATGGTGAGATTAAAAAAAATATCGATAAAGAACGAATGGAAGCTAAGCTATTCAATAAGGGAAGTTAGAGCTAATCAAATTAAAGAACAACGAGCTCAGGAAGCGGAATCTAAGCGGCAACGCCACGTCGCGAAGAATAGAGTTCTGAAGCTATATTAAGTAGGCAGCAGCGAAAATCCTCCTCGCAGAGGACAAGAAGATTATAAGAAGATGACGTTGAAAGACAAGGTAGACTTAGACCGAGATTCAGTACTTCAGCAGGCATGTCAATGTCAGGAAACTCCAGAGGATGCCGTCAGTGAGAGAGAGTGACTTGGTGCGGCTTCGTCGACATCTGGATACTGAGAAAGAACGAGATGCAATGTTGGCACAAGAAGCCGTACTTCGCCAAATTCGTTAAAGCGTGCCTACTTTTGATGAAGTCGCCAGTAGAAGGTAACGTGACGCTGAGTGACAACGCCTTCATCGAGCTCAAGAAACCGATTAAGATCGTCAAGCTAGATTGGACTGAGCAGCACAGATACGAGAAAAGCAATCGCAACGAGAGACACCTGAACAGCGACAAGAAGATGAACTTGCTTTTTAAAGAAATATACGCAACCAAAGGGTGCGTGTTGCACAAAATCGCTTGCAGCAAGACGCAGAAGCAATGCTGGATGCTGAAGACGCAATCACTGAGCATTGGTGTGGAGCAATGGACTTTCGCTGCCAATTTTGTACCGCCAAGCACATAAACGCAGAACGGCCAACGGCCAATAGACTTAGTGGTGAATTCCATATTTACCTCAATCACGAATCCGTGGAAGAAGATGACAAGAAAGAACAAATTAATAATAAGGTCGAATTCCTAAATTCTTGGACATTCTCCGGAATGCAAAGGTCTCGCCTTCATCTTAAGGTTGGGGCAGTTGTAATGCTTCTTGGGAATTTGAACACCAAGAAGGGACTGTGTAATGGGACACGTCTATTGCAAGGTCCTGCTTTGGTCAATAATGTCATAAACGCAAAGTTTTGTGTGGATCAGTAGAGGAAGAGCATGCTTTTATTCGTACAATTGATTTTTGCCCCTTTGAATCGGAAACTTGCTTTTGTGGGTGGGTTTACTCCCGTGAATGGGTTTATTCCCGTGATTGGGTTTACTCCCGTGATTGGGTTTACTCCCGTGATTGGGTTTACTCCCGAATTAAGAAATTATTGAGGAAATATATGAGGAATTTACTACAGTCTACCAGAAAAATAAGAGTTAGATAAGAAAAATTAGAGGGATTAAAGAGTAAGAGAGGGACGCGATAAAATAAAGAAAAAAAAATGAGTGTAGATGGCAATTGATTGGATTCCCATCCAAAAGGCAATGTGTAAAATTACTAGTACATGCTTTGACTGTTTTGACAAAAAGCCAAAAATCGGACGACCTTTATATCAAGGAGGACCAATTTTTATGCAAAAATAATTGTTAAAAAGTTATCTCTTCACTGAGGCATCAAAATATTCAAAATTAGGAAAAGATTGTTATTACTTAGACAACCGTTTTTATTTTTTAAAATGGTTGTGTAAGTAGGTAATGAAAACTTTTTTTTATAAAAGGTTTTAGCCAGTTTTTATTCTAGGTATCCACTTTCTTCTCTATTAATACAGCTACACTGCAGAAATTATTCCATTTACTACTAATCTACTACTCTTTAGGTATCATTGTATAATCATCCAAATTTTTAATTCCTGGAAATTTACCCTTTGGTTTTCAGTTAAAAAAGCTATGTTTATCTTACGCTGTTCTAGTTCTCGATTATTTCTTGTCCTAAAAAATCCGTATAATAATTTTGTCCTCCCGTTGCTACTGCCAACAGCATGATTTCCTTCTAAGGAGATTTTTCTCGACTCATTCTGTATGTGTCGTGAAGGTAGGGTCACACGCATCCATCTCTTCTTATCTTCTAATGGCATCGATGTTCCCTGTGCTCGAAATTTATTATTTACTCAAGAATTTCGAGCATCTCGTGCCTCAGATTGTGTTCGCTGATGGCTATTGCTAATGTAATAAATTCTCTTACGTTTTATTTATTTACCCCGTGGATATAAACAACCTTTTTATAACCTGACGTACTTTGTAAATATATATGGTCGTTGCCTCTGCAAAACACGACAAACTTTTTTGGAAAAATCAATAAATTAAACAATTCTACATCATCATAAGTTCATCATAAAAATTACATTTTGGATGTTTTGGTATTGTCAGCTTGTAAACTACTTTAGGTTTTCAATTAACAATGAAATTTAATTCGATTAAATTAAAAAAGGAAAATAAAATTGTAGTAAAAATAAGTAATTCCCTTGAGCCAAGGCCACCCGCAGCGAGTCGCTTCACAAAAACTGTCGACATATGACAAGCAAGAACATCCCAAGGGCATATTTACCCCGATATTCCTCAACTCGATATCTCTTCCAATTCCAAAGACTCCGACTTCCAAGACTGGTTATTACTTCTACCCGGAGTGTGTCATTCTGTCCCTTCATATTCTGATACCCCATAATCTGCTCTATAGAGAGATATCCACGAAAATGAAATGACGCTGATGTTTATTCGATTTTCAATTGGAATATTATGTGGCAACTTTCAAGTGATCGCGCGAAGGTGATCGACACCTTTCAAATTACTGGTTGTTATTTTAGGTATGATAAAAGTGCAAGGGTAGCGATAAATGACTCTAGGCGACATTTGTGAAAGACTTTCGGGATATCACGTTTTTGTTTCGTATTTATATCTACCAAATGACTGGAATTGTTATCTAGAATATCAATAATATGAAAAAAAGATTAATTTATTAAAGTATATTTTATAGGTCGGTTATATTTATTTGAGAAAAATGTGATAAGCAACACTATGATTGGTGAAAAACAGGATAGTACCGACCTACATGAATATAATATAGTATGTTTTATAAGAAATTAGTTCTATAAATTTGTATTGTTATAAACAAATCTTAATTTTATGTCTTGATGATTTTGTGTAAGTTTAAATTACTTTAATCATATTTCTACAATGCATTTTCTATAAAATGTTCAAATAATAAATTTATTTGTATACAAAAACTAATTAATAATTGAAAGAACGGTAGGTAGTGAAAGATAAAAAAATATATATTTAAATAATTTATAAAACCTTGAAGTAAAAATTAAAAGTTTATCTAGTCAAGACTTACTTACGTTATTATTTTACTTACGTTATTACTTACTTACTTACGTTATTATTTTCTCTTAAGAACTGATTTTCTGTTTTGTGAAGTATTCATAATAATGCCACGTTTTCCTTAAAAAATTGAAGCAGTAATTTAGTGTTGAACATATGTCGATAATCCCTACATCTGATTATGTAAGAAAATATTCCGGGTAAGCTCAGTATTGAGAGAAAGTTGTCTTGGTTTGGTATCATTATACTATGAACTAAGGATAAACCCACGCGCACACGATCAGTCTATCTCTCTTGCACGTGTGACGTCACTTGGCGACAAATATCACTAGAAATGTTCTGTTTTGCATGGAGTTTTGTCAGATTTAATATTGTTTTATCGTTTATCTAGTACGTTGACAAATAAATGTGTGCACTTTATATAAAATATATTTCAGAACATTAAATTAAAGATAAACTTTATCGCCAAGTGACGTCATGCGCATCGACGTACAAAATTCGATTGCAAAGTGCTTTTATCTTTTAAGTCATAGTATCATGTCTTCGTATTAGACTTCGTCACTTTCTTCCTGTGAATCACTGTTCTCCACATTAATAATAATTTTAGTTAGAACAGGACTGTTTTTAAGATATCCTTTTTCGATATTTTTTACGTGCTCTATTGCTTTCTTCCAGTTATCCTCGAGTTATTTTTAAATTCAGAATCTATTAGTTTCACGACAGTGTTATAACATTTTGGATTTACATTTTTTTGTCTCACATTTTATTTCAGTTGAGACCATAACAACTCTATTGGATTTAAAACGCAGTAATACGGTGGTACCTAGTCTTAAAGTTGTATGTCCATTTTTACCTGCTGCATCATCAATAATATATTACTTTACAAACAATTTTGTATAAGGTACCTCTACTAATTTGTCTTTAGTGTACCAATTTTCAAAATATAAATCTTGTGATAAAAAAAATCTTGCAATTCATCCTTTCTAGAGTATTTATTCGGAATGTTTTAAAGTTGTCTAGAATGATATGATGAATTATTTAAAACAATAATACTGTTGTCTGCTAAATTTGGTAATAAGATTTTTTTAACCACGATTCGAAAAGTTATTCCAGAATATCTTGATGGTAGTCCAAAGAACTGTCTTTTGTTGTCTTTTGCACTTAATAGTAAGCCATCGGTTACCCAACCGTCTTCCCCTCCACAATATAAAATGCATATTCGTTTGCCCCTGAAAGCTACAAAAAAAATTATAAAAAACACAAAAAATCCGGCCTCAGCCACAAAAAAAATCAAAAAAACACTAACAAAAACCGGCTTCGGCCACCAAAAAAACTAACAAAAACCCCAAAACCCGGGCACGTAGGGCCCAACACTCTTGAGCACCAAGTCGCCGAACTGAGCCGGTACTCAGAGCGGGGACTTGAGGCCCAGCAAGCAATTTTAGTTCGCGGATAAGCCACATTAAGATAAACAGGAATAAAGCGGAGATGCGCTGTCCTGAGTTTTTGCAATCGTATTAGGAAACCATGTTGGGGTTCTATTACCCAGGACCTCCACATGAAGAGCACTTGGCTGATTGTTGTGCCTCTATAGCGAATCAGATTGCTATAGGAGGGAAAGGGATGGTCTAGAGCATTGGAGCACGGTGATAAAACTCCTGTTTTTACTCGAGTTAGCACATCTTGCTCCAATGAATTGTTACACCCGATCGTACTACCTGGGTGAACATTTCTCATAGGCTGGGTTTAATCAAATTGCTGCTGCTGCGGTGCCCTGGAAGCTCTTACATTAAGGCTGTTTTATCGGTACACCAAAACCTAGGATCTGTTATTTACCGACATATTCGTTGCGCCATGCGTATGGACTTTCACAGTACGATAAATATACAAATACAATTACAATAATATACACATATATTATATATATTATTCAAACACTAAAAATAGTAAAAATAGAATGAATAGAATGAATGACACTAAATATTAATGTCCAATTTACATAGCCATTCAATTGCTTCTGGGGAACATTTCGCAAAGTCCTGGAGGTTTCCACGGTAGGCACGATTCAAGCAGTCTGAAACACAATGGCTTATGGTCTGTCTAGATTCTCCGCAATCGCACTGTGGACTTTCTGCACGACCCCACCTGAACAGCGAATCAGCACATTTACCATGTCCGGTACGTATACGATTAAGCCTTGCCCAAATGGACCGGGGCAGATTTGATCCGATGAAACCCTGAGTTGGGGTGGATATCTTAATATAGTCCGATTCTACTGTTGGCATCCATCTTGTTGTCCATTGCCTATGTATATCATAGGAATTACCAATTTTTCGGGCAGATCGTATTGGAGGATTTCTAGATCTCAATCGTTGGTGCTCTTTTGAGATGACTGGGATATCCTGATGTATTGGTAATTGTACGTTGGCTACAATTTTCTGGTACTCTCTCACTAATGCTGCTGTACGGCGTAGATCTGGTGGAGCATTAAATTTATTAAACGGGCATTTTCCATTATAGTATGTCGTTAATTGATTGTTTTATATTTAAATCCATTTAATAGTAAAAATTTTCTTAAAGTTGATTTAAAGCAATTAATATTAAATATTTTTAGATTTTAAATCAGCTAAAATTTGGTTAAGTGTGGATATAATATTACCTGCAAACATATTATAAATGGTTTCTGAAATGGGACTTCTGAAAATTACTGTTGGGATCAAATATCAGGGAAATGCAATGCATAATTGTCCGATACTTAATATATGCTGATGATATAGTGTTAGAAGTAAATACTGAAAGCGATTTAGAACAAAACTGAAGAAAAAGGTTTAAAACTTAATAGAGCAAAAACAGAGTATTCGAAATATTCATTGAAGATGGAGTTGCCATTACAAATAAAATGATAACTTTGGATAGTGAAATGATTGTGAACATTAATAGTTTTAAGTACCTAAAATGGAAAAAAGTGAATGTTATGCAACGGAAAGATTCCGTTGTATCATATATATAATAAATACTTTTTCAGTAGTACAATATACTATAAAGATAGGAGATGGAAGAATTTGACCAATTTTCTTGAATATTAGGTAAACCAAAGGTCAACGTTTGGTACGAAATTCCAACATTTCTCTCATTTAAAATACAAAATCATTTAATGGTCCCACCAATTCTCAACCTGTCGTATCGATTTTTTCGATGCAGCGCAAACATTTCTCATTTATCAAATAATTAGAAAATAACGGTGATTCAGTAGCAAAAAGGGAACATGCGGAGCGAATTTTGCCATTACCACTAATGGAGTGATAATTAAAAAATAACATACCTACTATTCAGAATAGTGGAAAATTGCTAGCAATAAATAAAGAAACACATGGAAATCACATCCCAAACAGTAGCCGCTACCTAAATATTGCAAATTCGCATATACCATAGGCGTGTTATGAAAATTCTCAAAAATTGAAGAAATTCTGCTGAAAATAATGATAATTATTTTAAGGTAACAAATACATTTACAAAAGTTTTATTTCCTTTAATCCTTTATAAAAGGTATATAATTAAAAATACGCTATCAGGCTGCCTCACAGAACATTTTCGGACTAAAAGTCTATTATCAGTAGTAATATCCCTAGGGCATTGATAACAGACGAGATAATTTCATGACAATCGAAAGCTCGTTCCTTGGTAACAGCACGAAGCCGAAGGCTGAGCCTGAAGGCTGAACTGAAAAATAAAAATTAAAAAGTATAAAGATTTATAAGAGCTAAAATATACTTTACCGTCAGACTACCATGAATATTATGACAATGTTCCTCACGAAAAACGGTAAATGTTATAAGTTTACAATTTTTATTTTAAATTTTTGTAGTTTTGCTTTTTGTAGTACAAACTAGTATTAATTTTGTAAAGAATTTAAGTTACTGATTGTTTTATTAAAACTATGTTATATTCTAGCGTAAATACATAAATGAAAATTAAACCAAATAGGTAAAAGAAATAATAAATAAGACTTACTCACAATCAGTTTAATTTAACTATCTAGACAACGGTTTCGCTTTCTACAATTTGCAAAGCATCTTCAGATCTGTTGATATTAAGTTAATTAAATGCTGAAATAATAAAACCCATATTAGTGTGTTGTCTTATAAAGATAAACAAAAAGATAACATAATACAGATTACAGTAATTATGCCAATATTACATGTCTGCGGTTTTTTAAATACGAATAAACTGTTTAAGCAGACAAAGTAAGACCCAAAAATTGGTATAAAATAGTCTATTGAATTTTAATAAATTGGTAAATAAACAAAACATTACTTACATGCCGGTACACGATTTATTAATGGTTGGGAGAACATAGTTCAAACTATCCTGTAATTGCTGACGATGGGGATCTTCAGTTTTTACTATTGTAACTGTTTGATAATTAACGGGGAAGTTTCTTAAGAGATAGATTTTATCCAATGAAGTATAAAAAAAGTGTAATGTGATTGTTTGCTAAATGAAAGTGATGTTCTGTATTATTTAACTCTTTAAAAGTTATTTATATTTACTCAAGAGATATATTTTCGAAATGTGTGTTAATTTATTGAAACTTATTTATTAAGGTGATAGTTGTATAACAATGAATGAAATTAAATGTACAATTGTGTGGGTGTGCAAATTCTTTTAACTTGTAATTATCAAATTCTTTGATAAAGTTCAATTAGATTACTGTTGTTTGGCAGATGGTTATAAAGTCAACTATGGTAAAATGAATAAAACTAACCATGGACTAAATTCAACTTGAATCCCAAAATCATTAGTTTAAGTACTTTTTTTGTCATATAAAAACAATACAGCTGAAAAATATGTAATCATTTCTGTTGGTCGAGATTGCCTTTCTTTAATTGGGTAAGATATAGTATAAATTTTATCTTAGATGTATAATTTTGTATTTCTCGTGTCTTCAGGGTCCTAATTTCGACCGGTGCTCTGCAAATTTTTGACTCATAATCTGCA
This sequence comes from Diabrotica balteata, assembly GCA_918026665.1. Lineage (NCBI taxonomy): Eukaryota > Metazoa > Arthropoda > Insecta > Coleoptera > Chrysomelidae > Diabrotica > Diabrotica balteata. The sequence continues at coordinate 117,983,850 of OU898279.1, read as the reverse complement.
AATCTTTGCAACAATATTTTTAATTTCTACCGATGCTCTACGAATTTTCGCTGCCAACAATCTTAATTTCGACTTTCGGCCAAATTCTCATTATATTTTAGTCGAGATAGTCATTTGTGGACTTTCTATGGATTTGATGCTAAATAATATAAATCTTTCGCCAATTTCCTACTTCCATAAAAGATCCCACCTAACATTTACAACTACTGAGTAACAGTCTCCCGAGACACAAAGGGTATCAGTGTCTTGAGCCTACTTCCTAGTAGTTAGGTTCATTATTATGGTATACAACAACCTTAACATTTCTCATATTTTCGGTAACTAGAAAATCCAATTTTCCAACAGGATAATGCCATTCTCAAATTCGTCCATTCATAATTTATACCCGGTTCCATTGCTTGTTAAAAAGGGTGGGAGATGTACAAAGAATATCTTAGAAGAAGAGAAGACTTATTTAAAAAGTCATTTCAAATACAAAAAAGTTTTAAAAAACTGAGATGAGAAGCATAGGTAATATATTTCGCAAAGGGAGCGACTGGCTGAGTGTTAAATCAGATTTGCACATGTCCAATATATAGAGTAGTGTTAGCTATTCATCCAAAGCTTAGATAGTACCACTTTTTATGCATGTTTTAACAAAAAAACTATACTCATAATAATTGCTAGTTAAGTTACGCCTCTGAAGATCCTAACCGGACCGTTAGATAGCAATCAAAATGCGTTCCTGCACGCGGGATCAAATTTTAATTAAAGCATAGATTGAAATTGGGACCGTATCGACCGCTAGTGGGTACTGAACTCGTTTTATATGGCAGCTATTTTGCATATTTCATCGAATTATTACGCCGGACTTAGTTATACACACAAAAATGTTAAAATTCATGAGACCTCCGCAAAAGGCCGCCACTTCACTACAAATTAGATTTTGTTTTCTATACGAACAGGGAGGAGCTGAAAATATGAAAAGTTGAAAGTTGATTACCTTGCAGTGGATCGCAGATTGTCTAGATATATTATCGGTTGTCATTCAGATCGATTCTATCATTTATTCAAATAAGAAATATTTTAAAAATAAAAATATACGACTTTAAAATGGATAAATTCTATAGATAACACATAATGGAAATAAATACTTTCTTACATGAAAAAAAAATTACCAGCAAACAATTTTGAGATTTATATATTGGCTATGTGTCGATAGTAGAATTCAAAAGAAGATGGATATAAATGTTTAAAACTTTTAAAGAATTTCTAGGCTCTCCTAGTAAACCGATTTCAATTTTACAAAAACCCTTTGAAAGTTTAAGCCTTTCTTTATATGTAAAAAAATTTGCAACTATCTGAGGGCCTTATTTAGGGCATACTATAAATTTGAAAATTTGCGATTTTTTTCCAATAGGCTGGATTGCAAAATTATTATGCAAAACTTATCCGACCGATCTTAACAAAATTTAGCACACGTTTTAAACATATTAAAAAGTTTTTCTAGGCGGAATATCGAGCTTGTAAGTCAAGTTTAGAAAGTTGAAAACATTTAAAGGATTAACTTCATTTTTTTGTACTTTTTTTCCAATTGCTATTTTTTCAACAATAAACATTAAAGTTTAAATTTCTAGCTAACGAAATATTGTGTAAAATTGAATAACGAAACTTTTAACTTCTTATAATTTTTTCTCTAGGATCAATATTTTCCGAATTATAAAAGAAAATAGGAACAAAAAAATGAGAAATTTTCAATTGTTTTCAGATTTTGTTAAATAAAAAATTTAGCACAGGGTTTGCGACTGGCGCATATCGTGATTATCGATATTAGGCACATCCTGAAGGGATTCCAGCAAAAAAAATAGGTTCCTATGGAAAATGTCCATTATGGTCTAAATTTCTACAGATTCCGCCTAGTCTATATATAGTCCTCCATGTAGGTTGTCAATACCACATATTCTTTGTTCAATATCTGAAGTGCCTCTTCATTTCATATTATATCCCTCATAATATGTCTCATCATCTATTCCTCATCATACCTCCTTTATATCTTTCAAGATAGAGTCGAGAAAAGCTGGGCAAAATTAAAGCAAATACTGGGCGAGCGAAAGAAAGATAAATAAAATAAAAAAATTGGTAAAGAAAAGTATTTTTGAAGGGTGTAAACATTTTTATTTCCTAGCTGAGCGCTTTCGAGTTAGAAACCTATCCTTAGAACTATGGTCAAGTTTTCAAAAGCACACTACTAGAGAGGGATCTCATTTGGTGGTAAAATTTACAATTTTCTTTTTTTCTAATTTATAAACAATTTTCAAAATAATCAGTCTGTCTGTCGCTTCAACTCCAACCAAATGGTCGGGTTTTTACCATAAACAAATGTTTTAAGGTATTTTTTGTAGAGTTCAATGTTCTGACCTCAGATCACACAAATACATTTTCCCTAGATCTTCTGAAAAACGGGGCAACTGGCAACATAGCTTTCCATAAGCTCCATAAGATCCTGTGTCTTAAGTGAGAGAAAAAACTAATTGTTTCCTAGAATCTAGGGAAATTTTAAGTAAATTCTACGGTTCGTTCGTCTGCTCATTTTTAGTTATTTTCTTGGTGGGTGCCTATTTTCCTCGTATATAGTGATAGCTCAAAAACGGTTTGTAGGATTCAGAAGTAGGATCAAGGAATAAATAATGAAGGGTTGGGACTATGCAAGCCTCATTGCGGATCCTTGTATATCCTTATTCACTATTTGCAAGTTCCGAAGAGCAACACCTAGTGGCATAAATCAGCGAAAGTGTTGGCACTATTAATATTTTAGTCTTATATTAACTGCAAATAAAGTGACTTGAACTTGTTTATTTAATACAATAATTATTGTAACATATCAATAAATTTTTAACTGTAAAAATTGTAAGTATATTTTTTACGTTTAGATTTCATTATTTGACATTTAAGATTGAGGTTATGAGGTTAATAAATGGTAAACATTGTATGTAATAAATAAAATTAAATATTATTAAATTGCAATATTACTATTAATATAGATGCAATAATAAAAACTGGATTTCAGAAAATAAATACAACAAAACAAAATACCTTTGCAACCAACTATCATATCCACAGTAAAATACAATCAATAATTGCATATCATATTTATATTTTGGAGCGACATTAACGCCCGATTTGATAATGAAAACTAAAGTACACTGTATCTTTTGTCAATTCAAACCTTTCAAAGAAACCCACATCACATTGGTTTAAATTATTTATTCTTTTGCTGTCAAATTTTGGGTGGCGTAATCCCAACTTAAAGAAATATTTAGCATTTTTTAATTTGAAAAAAAGTAAAATTGTAAACAAACTTGAGCCAACACGATTATTATTGAAATTTACACTTTAAAGTGAACTTTATATTATTGAAATTTACACTTTAAAGTGAACTTTAATTTAATGTTCCCGTCAAACTTATTACTTCTGCTTTATTATGATATAAATCCACTTTTCTCGTTGCATTAATTTGTACTTAGAAGTTGAGAACCTATAGAACTTGAATTTACTATTTTTTGTTGTATTTTTACAATTTATAACACAGCATTTGCGAAATCCCATTTTCTTCAATAACTACTTATGAAATATGCTAACAAAGTTGCAAGATTTCACCGCTGCATGCGCACGATCGTTACTCGTATTCCCCTTCAAGTACTTGCACACAGTGAATATCCTTCTTTATCCAACGGAGCCTTAGGCACGTAGCATCCAAACGGCTTAACGTATAAGGGTTACGATTGCTCGTTGCTCGTTAAAAAGGAGGGAAGGTGAGAGGTAGAATGACATAGAAAAATCAAGCATGGCGATGGACCATAAAGGCCTTAGGTATGTTGTGTAGAAGAAATCTTTGTAAAAGTGGTGTACATAGTGAAAGGGAAAAAGTTAGTTTAAGAAACCTCAATAAAGAAATAAAACGAAGATGTAAGGCCGACAAAAAACAGTACTATCAAAGTATATGCAAAGAAATGGAGAGACATGGTCAGAATAATCAGCCGAGAGATCTATTTAGAAAAATACGCTACCTGACAAGAGACTTCAGAGCCAAAACTTGGGCCATTGAAGATAACACTGGAACCCTGAGAACAAACAGAGAAGACATAGCAGAGACATGGAGATCGTATTGCAGGGACCTATATAAAGATGATCAACGCCAAGAGCTTGTTAGCCAAATCTCTGACGGGGTGGAAGAAGAACCTGATATACTCGAAAATGAAGTAAGACAGGCTATCAACAAGCTTAAATATAACAAAGCACCAGGTCCAGATATGATAACAGCAGAAATGCTTAAAGCCACAGAAGAAACTGGCGTAAAGTTACTTCATCTACTCTGTAACCAAATATGGCATTCCAAACAATGGCCTGAGGACTGGACAAAATCTACAATAACGACCATACATAAAAAAGGCAGCTTCCATAAATGCGACAATTATAGAACTATCTCTCTTATATCCCATGCCAGCAAGATAATGCTACATATAATCAATGAGAGACTGAAAACATTCCTTCAAAGAGAAATAATTCCACAAGAGAAAACTGGATTTACCAAAGGTAGAGGCACTCGAGAACACCTGCTGAATATAAGACAGATAATCGAGAAATCTAGGGAATTCAACATCCCACTATACATCCGTTTTATAAATTACCGTAAAGCGTTCGACAGGGTCAAGTGGAGACACTTATGGTGAATACTAAAAGAAGTAGGCGTACCACAACATCTAATTACGCTTATAACTGAACTATATGAACACACTACTGGATCAGTTAAAGTACTTGACACACTTTCGAACGAGTTTCATCCAGAACGGGGTGTCAGAAAAGGACATCTCAATAAATGGTCACAAACTAAACAACCTACGTTTCGCAGATGACACAGCCCTTCTTGCAAATAGTCAAGCAGAGCTGATGGAACTTATACGACTGATCGAAAACGAAAGTCAAATATTTGGTCTGCAATTAAACATATCAACGACAAAGATCATGATAGTGGATAGACTACACAACAATCATCCACACATAACCACAATTGACCGGTTCGAGGTTGTGAGCTCATACTTATATCTGGGATCATTAATCACAAACACAGGGTCATTACAAGAAGAGATTAAACGTAGATGTGATCTAGCAAAAGTTGCCACAGCAAAAATGACCAAAATATTGAAGGAATGTCAAATTTCAAGAGCGATAAAGATGAGGTTGATCAACTGCTTAATATTCCCAATACTGACCTACGGATGTGAATCTTGGACTCTGAGACAATCGGAGAGAAGAAAGATAGACGCCACTGAAATGTTCTGTTGGAGACGAATGTTACGAATTCCTTGGACCGACCGTAGAACAAATAATTCAATTTTAAGAGAGCTAAAAGTTAGCCAACGACTCTCTAGTAAAGTCCATCTCCAACAATTAAAATATTTTGGGCGTGTTATGAGAGCAAAGACAGAAAACATGGAAAGACTCATAATACAAGGAAAGGCAGAAGGCCGAAGATCACGAGAAAGATCCCCAACAAGATGGATAGATCAAATTACAGGAATATGCCAAAGACCTATGCATGAATTAAAAGAAATGACCAGAGACAGAGACCTCTGGAGACGGACAATACACGACATCACGTCGACCACTACACTCCCCCTGGGGGGTCAGGATTGAAGAGAGAGATGTTTTGCCTAAATGTCTTAACGTACAGGGATGTGTACTAGATTTCCATAAGAGAAGATCATATTATATAGATGCAATATTCGTCATAAAACGGATTACAGAGAAAGTATTAGAATACAATAGACCCGCATTCCTATGTTTAATTGAATTGATGAAGACATTTGACAGAGTAAGACTGAAATATGTAAAATAGCTCTTATATAATAAAGAGATCCCGCTGGATATTTTAAAACAATTGAAAACCTTTATCAAAACAATAAAATGGAAGTCAGAATAGATGTACAACTTACGGATCCTAAAGATACAGGCAATGAAATAAGACAGGGAGATTCACTAAGCCCTACGCTTTTCAATTAAATCATGGATGAAGCCATAAAGCGATTGAATAATGGAAGAGGATATACAAGATCTAATATTACCAAAGAATACTGGCAGAAAAGAAACGCCATAGTGATAAAAGAATACTATAAGAATATTGGTCACTTACACATTAATGGTGGAAATAAATTTATTATTGAATTGAATGATGATAGTGACGCAGAAAATACGGAGGGAGGAGAAAATGAATTAAGTATATTTTATGAATTAAGTATTTTAAGTTATTACTGGTTAATTGTTGTGCCGACAAAAATTGTATAAATATAAACAAGATAATTCCATTGGAATCCGCCGACCACAGTCCATCCGATGAGAGGGTATAAATAGGCCTGCACTTGTTTATAACGATTATTCGTTAATTAATAGTTCAGTTAATTGTATTAAGAGCGTGTATTTATATTTCGGCAAATAAGAATTTTGTATTATATTTTGAAAATAAAGTTTTTAAAAAAACAAAGTGTCTACAAAAATAAACTTAATTGGCGCAGTCAGTAGGATTCCTGAAGGTTGAAGCAGTTTCCTGAAGGCGAATTATTAGAAAATTCCCAAGAAAATCAAAATCAACCGTTGATTTCCACCATTTGTCTACTTTCCTTTTACTGGTTATTCTTTTTATTGAGTATAGAATTTTGAATTTAACTAAGTTTTTGCCGAACAAAAATATTTTTCTTTCTTATATATACTCTTGTTAGAGATTTCTAATTTTGAAATTCTTTTTCTACAGAGTAGATTATTTTAAAATATTTATAATTGAAATTTTAATAAAAAAAGAAAAATTTTTATATATACATATTATAGAGAATATTTTTTAATAAAAACTGATATTGAGGATCTAGTTATAAATCTAAACAAAATGGCACTTAATCAAACACCTACTATTCAAGTAGCTAAAGCTCTTGCAGACTTTTTACCTACATTTAATGGCGATTCTCTGAAACTGGAAAGTTTCGTACAAAGATGCGACAAATACTATCTTACGTACGGACAAACCACAGATAATACATTAAATGATTTTTCTTTCAATGTTGTTTGTTCAAAATTACAAGATAATGTTTTAAATTTTGTTATGTGCCGACCAGATTTAAATACCTGGCCTCTAGTGAGAGAAACGTTAAAAAATAATTTTGGCGATAGAATTGATAGACAAACGCTCACTAAAGAATTTTTACAATTAACGAAAGGTAGAAACGAAAACATTCTTGATTTTATGGCGAAAATTTCTCATCTCTTCACAGGATGACATATTATTAGCAAATGTAGATGAAAAACTAGAACTATATTAGAAATTAGAGAACCTAGAACGTTTATTCAAGCTTCAGCTATTATTTCTAGACAATTTTATAATGATCAAAGAATTCAATCTTTCCTTTTAATAAATTTAATAAAAATAAATCAAATTTTCAAAATCATAAATATATTCCAAGTCATAACCAAAATTTTAATTCTAATCACAATTTCTAACTTTAAAAAATTCCAAAATAGTACAAATAAAAATTTTCATCCAAATCGACCTAATTTTTCGAATTTAAATCAACAATATACAAATTCTTATTCGCATAATCCTAATTTTAACCAACCCAGTCATTCGAGGCAAACATTTCCTAGCCAACCTATAAATATTCAATCAAAACCAATTCATAAAAAATATTTTACTAATGGACAAGTATTCGGTAAACCAAAACATGTTTTCGATTCAAAAAATGCTCCGAAAAATACATATCAGCCAGAACCAATGTCCACCACATCGAGAATGCCTTCCGTTAAACAAAAATTCCAATTTCAACAAAGGGCTCCTCCTAATTTTCAAGTAGAAGAACTTTATAATCTATCAGAAGATGAAATTGAAAATAATCCATGTTCATGTTCCCATTCTCAAAATTATCATTCCTATTCTCAAAATTCGAAAAATTACGAATATGAATCCCAGTATCCAAATCAGTCAAAATTTTCCCGAGCGTATTCAACAAAGTCCAAACGATTAAGAAAACAAATTGATCTAAATAATATAGTCTCTAATTCACTGCCATATATTCAAATTAATTTCCCAACTCCTATAAAATTACTAATTGACACAGGATGTCACCCATCTCTTCTTAGACCTTACATTGCAGAAAAATATTTTCCTGAAAAAATTACTCGTCATACTACTCCTATAATTAATTACTTGTGCAGGATCAAGAGAAGCACAATTTAAAGCCAAAATTCCCCCTTTTAAAAGAATATAAATTATTAGATTGCCTAGATTTTGTACTACTTGATTTTCATAATTATTTTGATGGAATTATTGGAATAAGAGATTTACGAAAATTACATTTAAATCTAGATATAAACAGTGGAATTCTTTTTAACAAAACCGCAATGATACCGCTTAACTATAGGAAAAATTTTAATATTCAAAAAATAGAAATTCCCGCTTTATCTACGATAATAAAAGAAGTTTATACCTCATTGCCTAGTGGCAATTTATATTTACAGGAAATAGAAAACCAAAATAAAACAATAAAAGTTCCATCTAGCCTAATAAACATAAACAACGGAAAGACCAAAATTGAATTTATCAATAAATCTTTCCACACGGCCATTTTTTGTCTTCTGGGTTTTCCTTTTAGTACAATATTCTTTGAATTTATTATTGAACAACTTAAAGATTGTTAAAATAAGAATTATTAGTACAATTATAATAATTAACCGGGTTAACCAACCACCGCACTATATCTTAAAGCGGAACTATCAAAACCTACAAATCTCAGCGTTCTACTATATTTCTTACCGCAACTACACTAAATATTTTAAATTATTCCCAAAGGAATAGTAATTTACCTTACATCCCTAACAGACAAATTGCCCAGTAAAACAATTTAATGACTTTTTAATCAAGTTGAAACTGTCAAAAACGTAAAAGTTTTATTAAGTTTATTAAAAACTGAAAAATGCATAACCGATATAACAAAGCTTTTAACTTTTCATTGTTTTTTAATCGCTTTTAATGTTCGCATCTAGGAGCTAACGGAAAATGGGTATAGAAAGGCATTTATCTGCTCAAACGCCGAAAAAATTTCTCTACCTACATACAATCTGTCATACCCGAAACCGTGTGACCTTGCATAGCTCCCTTTTATAAAAACGGTTCTTTTTCATCGAAAAATAAGCACAGGCAATGACTTGAAAAACAGAATCCCTACTAGGAGGAATAAAGATGGGATCGACTGAAACGTAGCAGTTATTTCAATATTATATTTATAACAGAACGAATTATTTTCAATATTAAAAACATACAAATATAATTATTTTGATACGAAGTAGAAAATGATTATTTTACAAATTTATTTTGGTTGGTTACCTATTTTGCAAAACATTGGATAAATGTAGAAAATAAACTTTTAAAGATATATGTAAATAATTGCGGCACTGACAACACAAAGGGAACTATCACCACTATAGTAATATCTAATAATATTGTAATTTTTCAAACACGAAACAACTTTTTCAACTATAAGATACCCAGTAAACCTGATTGAAGGCACCAGAATAAACAGAATGAAAGGAAAAATAATTTTTTAATGTCGAGTAATACTATCTGAGAATGAAGTATGGTCAGGATGAGATCCAGAACATCGCAATGCATAGATAATAGGCTAACTGAACTTTTTAGGAAACCCCAAACTCCACAATTAAATGTTAGAAAACTGAAAGACGCGGATATAAAAAACAAACTCCAGCAGAAAATATAAGAAAACTTTAATAAATTAGATACTAACATCTAGGAGATGAACCAACAATGGAAAACATTAAAAAATACTGGGCAGCATGGACCAAAGAAAACAAGCCAAGAACAAAGACAGTCACAATTATAAAACCATTAACAATGAAATCAGAAAAATGATAAGAAAGGCAAAACAAACTTACAAAAATGTCAAGAGATAGAACAAATACGACCTCAAATACGAACAACACAACTCTTTTAGATACAAATTGAAATACTATAACGACTGACGAAAAGCTAAAACGGTGGAAAGAATATATGGAAGAGCTCTTCGACGACGAAAGAGGAAACCTACGAGACATATCTTTCGAGGACAGAGAAACAAGTATAGAAAAACAAAGGAAGAAATATTGTATACACTAAAGAACACCAGAAACGGAAAAATCCTGGGACTAGATCAACTGCCTATTGATATCCTTAAAATAATAGAAAATAAGTACATGATGTCCTCTTAAAGCTCTTTAATGAAATTTATCAGTCGGCTGACATACCCAATGAATGGTTGACCTCAACATTTATTTGTCTCCCAAAAAAGAAAAATGCTAGAGAATGCACCAACTACCGCACTATAAGCCTGATGTTAGGTTGTGAAACAATCAAAAACAATTTAAAGGTTCAGGTAAAACTAGGTGTAAAACTAGGTTTTAAAATCAATCTTATGACCTGTATGGTGTTGTTCATTTGGAATGTCAATTTTGTCAGTGACACCTTTGATGTATGACACCTTTGATGTGTGACACCTGTGGATGCTCCTATTGACGTCATTTTTGAGGTAAGCATTTTGAATGGGGAGTTGTTTTAAAGTAGAGAGCTCAGCGGATCTGCTTGCTTCATCGCAAAAGCGTATTGAACTGGAGACAAGGGTATTAATGAATGAATTAATTTATAAAGGTAGACGATGCAGTTGTAGAGTGAGTTGGCATTCAAGTAACGATTGGCATGGATAGTTTTCCGGTAGACAGAGTAATGAAAACCTTGGGATTGGTTTTTCTTTAACATAACGTCGAGAAACTGAAGGGATGAATCAGTTTCATCTTCATCGTGAACTGGATACTAGGATGTATACCATTCAGAAGGGTTTGAAAAGATACCAAAGCATCCCTGCCATGGGGCCAAATGACGAATGTATCGTCAACATATCGTAGCCTATATGTGGGTTTGAACTTTGGTGTGAAAAGTGCTGGCATCTCGAAGTATTCCATGGTCTGTACTTTTGTATGGAGCAGAAGTGTGAACACTAAAAGTCTTAAGTATGAATAGAATTGAAGCATTATAAATGTAGATTCATAGACATATGCTGAAGATACCTTGGACAGCAAGAAAAACTAACGAGAAAGTACTAAGTAGGGTCAACAGAGATAGAGAATTGCTAAAGACTGTTAAAGATTTTTTGGTTAAAAAACATTCGTGAATAGATTTAGATATCAAATGCAGGACAATTATTCCATGTGGCAGAAAATCAAGAAGTCTTCGCAATGGTGACGTAACGTCGGATAACTCTGATGGCACGTGACAAAGACGAGGTGGGCAGGATATGTTTTTGGTGGATACTGTATTTATGTTTAGGGTTTCATTTATAGAAATATTTGTAAAGAGTAAAACGGTCTAAAATCTTACTATAATGTCTGACGGTGAGATAGGGTATTGTTTAAGAAGTTCGATAAAATTAAAAGAATTTTGACGTAGGATGGAGCATTTTCGGCGAGAGGGTGTAGAGTTTTAACCAAGTACTTGGCCAATGGTTGTGTAAGGCAGTTCTATGCAATGACAATGAGACGTAGAGGAATGTCGGATTGGTGAATTTTGGGTAGGCCATATATTCGAGGTGTTCTAGAAGACTTTTCACGAGGAATTAGATATTGTTTTATGTCAACAGGAAGAGAGGTTTTATTGATCATGCTTCGAAGTATAACTGTTGATTTATTCCTCCCTTATGTATGTCATTTTGCTTCTGATAGTGGCAATAATTCATGCCATTTATTTGGTTTGATTATTGCTTCGACCAACCGCTTCAGTGGGTAGATATTAACACCAACTAGTTGAAGACACACAAGAATGGAGGGATAAAGGAGAAGCTTGTATACAGGAATTTATAGAACAAGCTAACAAAGGAAAAAAAGGAAGTATAATATCGTTCTCGTGAATAGTTATGACTTTCAAGATTAAGCTCGAAATCATTGTGATTCTGTTAACCTTTTATCGAAAGTGACTACGTATATGATTACTACTAGATTTGTTTATCCCTCTTCCAGTGTTAGTTTTCTTGTTTTTGTGGTTGGAATTAGGTGGTTAGTTTAAAGGACTAGATTTTCAATTCAATTTTTTCTAATTAACTTTAAATATTTTATATATAATATAATCTGTGAATTCACAAAAAAAAATATTTAATAAAAACGAAAGTTTGGATTGATAAACAGAATATTTTCCGAGTCCTGTGAAGTTTGGAATAAAAAACCTAAACTGTTTTTTAATACTTGGTACAGCATAATACCCATACTTAAAATACGCAAATAATATAATATTATACTCTGTCGGGTTAAGTTAATTACACTTCTTGTTCTGCCAAATCGTATTCTTGCGGAACGATAAGCATATATACTTTGTAACAGCACGTTGGCGTTACTTCTGAAGAGCATTAGAACATTCCCATCACTACTAAAGAAGCCATACATGACGACCGAATTAGATACGCTATACGTAGCAGGGTGGGGTGGGACAAAGGGAGCGCACACACATACTAATCATTTTCGGAACCCTCGTCAAGCTCTCTAAACGCAGATCATTAAAAATGGCCGCCACATACTACTTACAACACCATATAGATGGGCTTCATTTTATTTGGTTACCGAATGGAAAAGGACAAGTCTACATTGTTTCGCGTCTTTGTTTGTCGAAAGAAGTCAGAGTTTTGTGGGCGGGACTTTTAATTTTTTTTTTCTTTAGTCAAATGGAGATTACATTGGAGGTAAATAAGCCGAGCATATCGTGGGTAAGAGGTTTTATATGAGGAGAGTCAGTTACAGTGAGAAAGAAGTCGCTGATATTATATATCTCCGTTGTTGGTGACTATTACTACGCATAGAACGGTTAGCTATATACAAACATTGAATTCAACGAAAACAGGATTCGCTGTATACAATTCTCTTTGCTTTATCTCTACTAATACAGAGATAGAGATGGTTTTAATCAAGCTATAATGTATTTCATACTGTATTGAATACATTTTTTAATAATTTAATAATTTTAAGGTATAAACTTATACCTAAAAATATTAAAAAATCTAGCTTCTAAAAAACATTAATTTTTTGAAAAATCTTGTATCATGTATGATTAGGGGTACGGAATTTTCGTTTATACGAAATAGATGCGAATTTCGGCGAAATTTTGAACATAAATGCGATACATGCGAAATATGGATTTTTTGTTTTTCCGTTTCCGTATTTTTGTTTAATGTTGTAACACGTGTTGAAACAGAAGGATCTTTCATTGTTCATCATTAAATAGATAAAGATAAGATAAGGAATTGATATTTTTCAATGTTGATTCTTTGAGAAATATAAATAAGCCGACTGTTGTTGATAAAAGTCGGCTAATTCTTATTTTCTAAACATATAAATTAGTCAACCAGGACAATCAATGCTCATTCCGTCAATTTTTACTGAGTGAGAACATAGTCTATCAAAAAAGTTTTCATAGTGAAATAAAGTTACTTAAAGTATCTCCTAAAATGGGACGCCCTAAAACAATTTTGAGTGATCGAGTCAAAGAATTTGCAACCGATGGCCTATATCTGTGTGACACAAATATTGTGATGTGTAAGTATTGTAATACTCGTTTGGAAGGTGATAAAAAGGACACACTGCAGAAATATGTGAAGTCGACTAACCACATTAACAAGAAAAAATCTATAGCATCTACTTCAGGAACTAAGCGACAAATGTCAATTGCTAGTGGCTTTGAGAGACAGAAACGAGCAAAAGAAGAAAATGATACTTTTGTGGAGGATACAGTTAGTATGTGTCTGAAAGCCAACATTCCACTTCATAAATTGGATCATCCAGCTGTGCGTGAATATATTGCTAGATATGTGCCGGGGTCGGGTGCTCTTCCATGTGCGGACACTTTAAGGAGAAAGGTAGTGCCTCGGTGTGGGCTGTCTGAAAAAGCCAATACAAAGCAACAGCTGAAAGACAAGCCCATTGTAATAGTAGCAGACGAAACCTCGGATGGACAAGGAAGATGTGTTTTTGCTATTCTCCTCAGAACTATAGATTCTGTACTACTTACATCAAGAATGTTTTTTAGCAAGTGTTAACTTCCTTGATACTGCCAATGCATCAACGTGTTCACAGGCAATTATAGATACATTAAAAGACTTTGAAATTGGTTATTCACAAGTTAAAGGCCTGGTATCAGATTCCGCAAGATACATGTCCGCTTGCTTTAACCTATTAAAAATTCTAATAGGGCCACATATCTTACATTACCAGTGTTGGGCTCATAAAGTTAATCTTGTTGGTGATGTGTTTGTAGGAGAGTTCAAGGAGTTAAACATGTTTACAGCAAAAGTCAAGTCAGCCTTTTGTCTTTCAAGAAAAATGAAGAACTCTACTTGAATTATTTGAAAGAAAACGTGCCCAATCTCCCAGCAAAACTTTATCCAGCACCAGTTGTAACTAGATGGAACTCTTGGTTCTCAGCAGTGTCGTATCTAAGTGAATATCTTAATCACTTACTCAATTTTTTTGATGTGTGGGAGAATGAAAATTCCAGTATTAAAATTCTCAAAGACAATTACGCCGATGAAACTTTCAGGCGTAAACTAGAAATTCAAATGACCTTCACCACCGAGTTCTGTCCAAAATTAATGAAATTAATAGACGATTTGGAAGGAGCCAGTTATCCATTCGCCCATCTTTTATGGAACAAATTAGAGGGCTTAAAATCGTCACTTGAACACCATCGCCAAGGTTATTTTGGTGTAAAAACATCTCGATTGCTCACTGAAAACGAAGAAATTGACGCTACACTGAAGAAAATGCTTATGAAAGCAAACGACAAAGCCTTTAATAAACTAACTCTCCATATGACTTTAAAAGACACAAACGAGGCTTTCTTACACATTGGACAGTTATTTAACCCATGTATAGCTGCAAGTTTTACTGTGAACCCGAGTGTACTCTCAGAAAGCTTTGCTAAAATTCCTTTTTTTAGAACAATGACACAATTGGAGTACATAGATGGATATACTCACTTTCACAGATTAATCCTTCAATCGATACAAAGGAACGAAGATCCCAATGTGAAGGATATTTTGCTTGCTACACAATGCAGTTTTCCGTCATTTGCTAAAGCAGCATTACAAAGCATCTGGAGTCCAACAAACAGCGTAGATGCAGAACGATTCTTCAGCAAATATAATATTGTAGTGACAGATCGAAGAACAGCTCTTAAAGAGTCGAATGTCGAAATTACAACGATGTTAGCTTTTAATTAATGTTTTTTGTTGTTTACTCGTAGTTAAAAATAAATGCGAAATAAATGCGAAATTTTGTAATTATAAAAAAAGTAAATGCGAAATTCATGTTTTTTATTTGCGAAAATTCCGTACCTCGATGTATGATGCATAGAGGAAATATCTTATAATAAGTAAATATTAAAGTTAAGTAAAATTAAAAAAGATATAGTCCACATTTTAAACATTAAATGTGCGAAAAAGAAGTACATTTTGGCATCCTGTATCTCTGTTTTGTGTCTTTGTACAATGGCCAGTGTGAGTGAATATACGTTGTTGTTGCTGACTTTTTCTTTTTTTTATTCTGCTTTTTCTTTTTCAAGATCTGATGGTCCTCCTTTCTTCAGTAAACAATTACTTACAACGTTGCATAAGCAATATGCCACTTCAGCCCGAAATTCGAAGTTTCATAAATTTGTCTGCCTCCTTTTCTTTGTAACATCGACGGTAAAGCAGCCAAGAATTTACAAGCGTCATATCAAGAAGATGATAGAATTGCCTCAAATACCACTGTTTTGATTTAATTTTGATTTTGTAGCGCCCAATGAAGCTATCCATAAGGTCCACCCCTCCCATATGTTGGTTTTATTTCTGAACAATGGTATTTAATGTTGATTTTTGCTTTTTTTTCTATCAAACATTTTTTGATTTTTATCAACTTTTAACATTTCCTTTCGGCAATTCTCCTTTCAGCAAATGTTAACAACAAACAGTCTTGTTGTCTCTCCAGGCCACTGACGATATTCTCTTATCTTTTCTCATTCATTAAGTTTTTATTTGCGGATAACCTAGGGGATTGGACCAATAACTACCACAGTTAGGCATGCGAACTAGAGACATATATATGCAAATTCCTAGATATTTATTAATATTAACGGTGGTCAGTCCAACAGGTTTACACGGATCCTTTTGAATAATACATGTATTAGACTTTGATAAAATTTTTTCGATCAACTGATTGTCAAAAACTTTAAAAAAGCATGGGGTGTTGACTAATCCGTTGTAGCATTAGGAATGTTGGTGAGTCCTTTAAAAGTTTTCGTCAGTAGTTGATCAATGGATAGGTTTTTCTTTCTTCCACAATATATTTTTGATTCGAGTAGTGATTGGCTCAACCTCCACATCAAAATCGATGATAGTTGGCTCCTTAATAGGTTCTATTTGTTGGTCTGGAAACTCTGTGATAGTAACCTCATCTTCAAACTCTGCTGGTAAGGTTTGAATGTCAATATTCTCATCAGGATCTAAGTTGGTCTCATCTCTGAAATATTGTTCAGAGTCGTTATTGTCCAAGATGTTATTACTGTTCCAAAAATTTGCAGCCACCTCTCTAATTCATTATGCGATAAAAATATTTTATAATCCATAATGACCCTGTAAAAAACGCAATGTATCAGATCTGATACAACCGTAAAAAGTGGCGAATTTTGAAGAAATTACCCGTAAAAATATAAATTATCTCGATCTTTATTCATATTACTTACCTTATAAACAAAGTTCATACAGAGAAAATAAAAGAATTATGAAAAAACGAATAAAAACCAACCAAAATCTGAAGACCTATAACAAGCGCTTAAGAGCTGAAGAGCTATAAAACGATTCTGGGATGTGCAACCTTATTTCCTAGTACGTAAGGACGTATCAGGTTTGATACGAAGAGCATCGAAGGCTTAAAACACACTTAAGTTAGGGAAACGATTATTTAAACAGGTTGTGGCAGATATGCTACATTGCGCAGTCTAGGGTTAAAGCAGACAATTATAAATATCAATATCTTCTTGTTTTGTACAATAATGTATCCAATTATGACCAACTCGACAAACTTTGAATCTAATACAACAAAATATAAATGAGCAGACCTATAATCCAGTCGTAAGAGATTTGATCCCTAAAAACGTGACGAATAAGTTGAATTTTGCTGAGAATTTCAATTTTGGGACCCCAAAAAAGTTGTAAAAAAGTTTGCCATTCCTGCCCCCGGCTTCCCCCCAAACCCTCCGTCGTATGGGAATAAATAAAAAACATCGTTTTACTAAGAATCTGTTGGGCATAGAAAAAAATGTTTCAAACAAGTTATGTAACTGAGATAATTTTGAACAAAAATGTTTTAGATTTGTGTAGCATGATTCTTTGCAACCGACGATTTTGAATGTGTTAAGCGAGCAAAATAAATTTTTTATACAACATTTGTATTATAGTACATCCACTAATAATTTTCCAACATAAATATGCCTCACTCTGATTTCAAAGAGACCGCCTTTCAAATCAAGGTTGTCAGACATATTTCCTAAAATTCCTAAGGTTATATTTAAAAAATATTCTCTATTCTCTATTCGTTATTATTCAATTGCTAGTCAACGAACGACACTCTTAAAAAATAATATGAACATATTCTCAAAAAATATATCTATATAAATTAATTAACTAGGTACTAATATTTCCATGGACTCTTCACTAATGAATTAAAGCAACTGTGAACTTTGTATATATAACTTATACTCTAAGTAATTTTCGAATATCGGCAACATTGTAGTCTGGACAGAATTTCGAGGTGATTTCGATGTTCGGTCTATATCGACGTTGCCATGTTGGTGAATTTAGCGGTAATACTCTTATAGATATAATGATCGACTTTTAAGAAATCAGACAACTTTTAAGAATCCAAGTTCTGAAAAACGGTTTCAAGAATTGTATTATTTTTTTCCAAATTTTATTGATTTTATACCTTACCTGGAAACATGAAAAATTGCAGATATATTAATTATGGTATTAAAGTTACATTCAATAATTTTAAACTTGGCAACAGCGAAGCGCATCGCAATAAATCTTGATGGAACACCTGTTTGTCTGGCTATATGACACCCTAAATAGTTCATTTTGCAAGCAGCTATCAGAGGCGGATAATAAGGTAAGTAATATTATATTTTTCTAGGATGGCATTTTGGAGACCATTTGATACGAATGATCAAGATGCATCAACTTCTGTGTTATCAATAGATAATGACAATTATGTTAATGACAGCCCCGAATTAAAAAATAAAGATTTGCACGTACAATCCCAAAGAATAGTTTTAAATATGTATGAGTGTTTGAAAAAAGAAAATATTTTGATGGCTGATAATGCAATTGTTTCGAGAATTCATGTATTAACAAAAATCGGGTATAAGACGATATATACAATTATTAAATTAGGCATTGTTACAGATCATTCCTTAAAACGAAAGCGACCAAATAAAAAATTGGGTAGGATTGACACTGCTGCAAAAGACGTTATTCAGCGAACAGTTTACAATTTTTACAAAGAAAATAGAGTGCCTACTTTAGAACTGATTCGTGAAAAATTGAGAGATTTCCCTGAATATAATTATACATCTTTGGAAACACTGCGCGAGATTTTGATAAGTTGTGGATTTAAATATAAGAAATTAGATAATCGAATGGTAATAATGGAATCTCGGCGTATTGTTGAACTTCGACGAGAGTATTTGAGTAAAATAAAACAGTATCGTAATTCAAACAGAAACATAATCTATTTAGATGAAACCTGGTTCGATACGCATGATGTTGTCAAGTACGGCTGGGTTGACAACACAAACAAGTGTGCATTAAATACACCCTGTTCACGAGGAAAACGTGTTATTATTCTTCATGCCGGAAGCAAAGATGGTTTTGTATCTAATGCATTGCTATTGTCGGCCAAAAATATAACAAAGTCTTCTGCCGATTATCACGAAGATATGACAGCCGATTTATTTGAAAAGTGGTTTGTTGAACAACTCTTGCCCAATATTCCGCCGAATTCAGTGATTGTTATGGATAATGCGTCGTATCATTCCCGCATATTAAATAAAATACCTAATAATAACACGAAAAAGGACGAAATTTTAAAATTTATGGAACTTAAAAATATCACTGTTCCTAAAAAGATTCCAGTAAAAAAAGAATTAATTAGAATGATCAAAAGTCGGAATTTCAAAAACGAATACGTTATTGACACCATTTGCAGCAGGCACGGCCATACTCTTTTGCGATTACCTCCATACTATTGCATTTTTAATCCAATTGAAATGGTTTGGGGTACCGTAAAAAAACGATTGCGAAAATATAATCAGTCACCAACATTAAGCGCAGTGGCCATTGAGAATATTCGAGAAGTAATTAGTGGCATTAATAGCGATGTGTGGAAAAGTTGCGAAGCTCATGTTGTAAAAATAGAAAATGAATATCCTGTTTTACCGGCAATAGCACCAATAGTTATACAACCTGGGAACGATTCGACTTCAGAAGACTCTGACGATTCTTTTTAGTCCTTCTAATTAATTTCTTTACAGCTATCGCGATGCATCTTGAACACTAGTATTCATTATTATACAGTGTGTCGCATTTAAGATGAAGACACCTCTATATATCAGCTATCAAAATACATACAGATTAGAAATTTTGCAGTCATACATGTTGATAGTGCACATATTTTTAAGATAGTTAGTTATCTGAAATTTAAATTTTAAACGCGGCTTACTGCGAATCCACAAACAGGGTAAATTTTCGATATTTTGCTTCGCGTTAGAGAAATCGGAAAAACTTATTTGGAAAAGTTATTCCACTTATTGTAACCGCACATTCCAAAATTCATGACAAAATTCGCAATTTTAGTTTTTCAGTATTATTTGTAATCTCGATCCTAAATCTACAATTGGCTGTCTAAAGATGCATCTCGGGACAGCCAACTGTCCGTTTTAGAATCCTGACTACAATTGAAGAGCTTATTTCCAAAGTGTCTTAAATCCATATAATGAAATCCATGAAATTACAGATTTTCATACAAATTTAACATACAAATTATACAATTTTACAATTTTCATATGCACTTTTAAATGGCAAATAAGAAGTTGTTTTGGTACATATAACTTTATTTTAGACTTGAAGAAATCTATAAAGTTTAAAAAAAGAAAATTAAAAAAATCGAAATTTTGGATTTAAGACACTGGAAATAAGCTCTTCAATTATTGAAAAAAGTAAAAGTGCGAATTTTGACATAAAACTTTGTTATGTGGGGTTATAATAATATTTGGAACATCTTTTCCAAATAACTTTTTCCGATATCTCTAACTCGAAGCAAAATATTGAAGATTCACCCTGTTTGTGCATTAACAGTAGGCCGTGTTTAAAAATTAAATTTCAGTTGATTATCTTAAAAAATGTGAATTGACAACCTGTATGACTGTGCAAAATTTCAAATTGGTATTTATTCTAATAGCCGAAATATAGGGGTATCTTCATCTTAAATGCGACACACTGTATAGAGTCAGAACAAAAAAAAACAAAAAACAAAAAAAAATATAAAAACAAAAAAAAAAAAAAAATAATAAAAACAAAATGAAAAAAAAACTAACTTTATATTCTTACTAACATACCTAACCCTTTCCTTTCCTGGCAAGGAAGGCTCATACCTCCTCGTGGTCCTTGCTGGACAGACAATATTTTGAGATTTTCTGTCCTTGCTGGATAGACAATCTTTTAAAATTTTCTGACAGAATGAACCATTATTTACAGATAATTGTAAAAAAATATTATGGTTTATGTAAAAACTAAATAATAAGTCCAATATTCTTATAAATCACTAAAATTAACAAGCTTTAATTTGAAAGAATTAATTTGTTATTTATTAGATGTTGTGAGCCCGCTCACATTTGAAAAAAAAAACTGATTCTGTCCTTTGAAGATTCCTATTCAAAAATACCGCGTTTAAACAAATCGAAGGTTGAAGGGTGCCGGACATTTTTGCCGGAAACAATTCAAATTCAAAAGATCTCCTTTTTCTGCTACGGAAAATATTACCCCAATTTCTCACCAAAATCAATGTCGAGACTTTAGTTTAAATACTCTTGAATCTCAAAAATACTCATTTACATATTTTTCAAGCCTCGAAAATGCATATTAGGTATCGCATTTTTCGGATTTTAAATCGCCTATATCTCCAAAACTATTAACTTTTGAGAAAAATGACATAGATCTTATTTAGAGTCACCCAAAAACCTAAAAAATATTTTTTGGAGCACAAAAGGTGATATTTTGAATTTGTTTAAAAAATTGTTCTGTAAAAAAAATTTTCCTGAATATAATTATGTAAAAATTAATAAAAATTATGATTTTTCTTGAAATATGCGTTTGATGAACTGATCCCTTTTCTTAATTTCCACGCCAATGGTCGGCATTTGCATCAAAGAAGCTCAAAAGCCGCCACTTGGAAAATTGACTTTGGAAAAAGTATAACTCGACGTTAAAAGTTCGATATCTTTCGAGTGTCCTATCGACAAAAGTCAAAATACGTTTTAAAGTTGAAGAGTGCAGATTTCGTATGTATTTTTTTCATTTTGTAGTCAGTTTCTATTAAACTGTTAACTAAATAAAGGTTGCGCGATTTTTCACATTTGTTACGATTTACAATGAGATCAATGAAATTTATCACTTCCATAAACGGTGGATGTAGAATTTTCATTGTTAGAGCCTAATCTTTAAAACCTATAACATGAAATTTTAATTTTGAGTTTTGGTAACAAATATGAGGCATTTGAAGTATGTATGTCTTAAAATGCTGAATTTAAACTTGCAAATTACAAAAGATCTCACGCCACGGGAAATGCTTCTACGAAAACTCCCTTGTAGATTAACAAACGATGAGAATGAAACGATATGGGAATTAAGCGATCTAAACAACGTATGGGGACATTACATAGAAGAACTATTCTCGGACACACCACTAAACAACATAATATATAAAAACCATGAAACCAGTCCTCCTATATTAAAACAAGAAGTAGAGAGAGCAATCAAAAACGCAAAAAATGGGAAAGCCCCTGGCCCCGATGACATACATACGGAAGTCATAAAGCTACTGGAAGAGAAACATTTAAATATAATCGTCAAATTATTTAATCAAATATATACAAGCGGTGAAATTCCACAAGACTGGTTAACATCAGTCTTTATTCCCCTTCCAAAAACTAAGGGAGCAAAGAAGTGTGGTGATTTCAGACTTATTAGTTTAATGTCGCATATGTTAAAGTTATTCTTGAAAGTTATTGACCAACGCATTTATAAGAAATGTAAACAGGATATCAGTGATAAACAATTTGGCTTCCGAAATGGATTTGGGACACGGGAAGCATTAACCAGTTTTATTATACTGCTGCAAAAATGTCGAGACCAAAAAAAGGATCTCTTTTTATGTTTTATTGACTATCAAAAGGCCTTCGACAAAGTAAAACATGATAAGCTGATGGATTGCCTTCACAAAAAGGGACTAGACGAGAACGATTTTAAAATTATCCAAACGCTGTATTTTAACCAAACTGCAGCAGTTAGAACAGAAGTCGGTGACACAGAAATATTCAATATCAAGCGAGGTGTACGACAGGGGTGTGTATTGTCACTACTACTTTTCAATATATATTCGGAAGAAATCTTTGCACGAGCACTAGAGCAAAGGTGTTAAAATTAACGGCAGAGTTCTAAATAATGTACGATACGCCGACGACACGGTCCTAATTGCACAGGATCTCCAGACACTCTTAGATCGCGTCAGATCGATCGGAGAACAATACGGCCTCAGCATTAACGTCAAGAAAACAAAAACAATGATTGTCTCCAAAACATCCATCCATCCACCCATGGCTTTAAACGTGAATGGTAACATTATCGAAAATGTCGAGAAATTTCGATATCTAGGGTGCTGGATAACGAAAGATATAGATCCAGACATAGAAATAAAATCGCGAATTGAACAAGCAAGAAATGTCTTTTTAAAAATGAAACAAATGTTTACGTCCCAAACACTCAATCTCAAAATCCGATACCGAATGCTGAAATGTTACGTTTATAGCACCTTACTATATGGAATGGAGGCCTGGACCTTCAAAATCAACTCACTCAGGCGTTTGGAAAGTTTTGAAATGTGGTTATTTCGAAGGATGCTGAAAGTCCCCTGGACAGCGCATATGAGCAACGAGCAGGTCCTACACAAGATGGGTACCGACAGAGAACTTTTAAAAATAATGAAAACAGGGAAAACCTCATATTTGGGACACATATACAGAAATGAGAAGTACCAGCTACTGCAGCTTCTTATAGAGGGTAAGGTAGAAGGAAAACGTGGTCCTGGTAGACGGCAGGCGTCCTGGTTAAAGAACATTCGTGAGTGGACTGGTTTGGATTCTCAATCTTTAATAAGAAAAGCCAGGGATAGAAACGATTTTGCTGAGGTTATCGCCAACCTTCATTGAAGACGGCACCCAAAGAAGAAGAAGAAAACAGCATTAGGTGAAATTTGTAGCTAAAGTTGTGTAGTTTCGAAAAACATACTTGTTTAATTGAAAAAAAAAATTTTATGAAAAAAAATGTGAAAGTTTAAATTCCGCGTTTTTTAGTCAGTTCCAAATACCTCACATTTGTTGCCAAAACTCAAAATCGAAATTTCATGCTATAGATTTCGAAGATTTGGCTCTAAACATAGAAAATCCATAGTGAGCAGTCAATGAAAGTAATCAACTTTATTGATCTCATGAGAATTGTATAAAGGCAAAAATCGCACAACAGCTTTATAGAAATTATTTCATTTGCGGCAAAACACAATACGAAAGCTGCACGCTTTAGTTTCAAAACAAATTTTAATTTTTGTCGATACGACACTCTAATAGAAGACATCGAATTTTTACCGTCGGGTTGATAAAAATTTAATTTAAAAAAAAATTATTTCGCGCGTGTAACTGGCATGTGAAATCGCCGGTAGCTCCAAGTACCTACTATGTCGGAGAGAAAGGTTCATTCTGCATAAAAAGTGCTAATAAACATATTTGTTCAAGATTGTCTTAGCTTCATTTTTTGCTTGAAATATTTTTTAGGCGTAAAAATTCCTGATAAATCGAGTGTTTCCGTTTACCCACTCCCCCTAATACGAGGTGATGTTTTAGGAGGAAATCGTGGGTAGAAGTAGCAAATTTGTTTACAATTTTTTTTGTGTGGTCCCAAGAGTTTCAGCAAATTTCACCTTGTTCGTCTTGTTTTTGGAGATCAAATCTCTGACGACTGTACTATATTAGACTTATTGAAAAAACCTGAATAGACAAAATTTTAGATATGGGCACTGTATTTTTCTCAGTCGTTATTTTACAGGGTTATCCAAACATAATATTTATACACTTTTAATTTTGTTTAAATCTAAATGCTTTAAATCATGAATGTGTTGCTTGTGTTAGTCCATTTCAAATAGGTAAAGAAATAATAAATAAGACTTACTCACACTCAATTTAATTTAACTATCAGACGACCGGTTTCGCTTTCTACAATATGCAAAGCATCTTCAGGTCTCGATACAAAGTTAAATAAATGCTGAAATGATAAAAACCCATATTATGGTGTTGTCTAATAAAGATAAACAAATTGGATGTTGTAAATTACAATAATTATGCCAATATTACATATGTGTGGTTTTATTTCAAAATGAGTCAATTGAATAAAAAGTGTAAAAAGTTTTAAAAGTTTAGACAGACAAGGTAAGACCCACAAATTGTTATAAAATAGTATTAATTATATTAATTATAATAATAATAGACTATTTTATAACAATTTGTGGGTCTTACCTTGTCTGTCTAAACTTTTGAAACTTTTTACACCTTTTTATTCAATTTACTCATTTTGAAATAAAACCACAGACATGTAATATTGGCATAATTATTGTAATTTACAACATCTAATTTGTTTATCTTTATTAGACAACATCATAATATGGGTTTTTATCATTTCAGCATTTATTTAACTTTGTATCGAGACCTGAAGATGCTTTGCATATTGTAGAAAGCGAAACCGGTCGTCTGATAGTTTAATTTTGATTGTGAGTAAGTCTTATTTATTATTTCTTTACCTATTCTAAATGTTTTTAATTATTATAGAGTATTAGAACAACGCAATAATGAACTAAGAAAAAATGTTATATAGACTTGTATGTCCGAAAGAATAACATGTAATCACATGTGTGGGATAGACCAGTGAGCACTATGGATAGGCTTGTCTGTACATTGTTACCGAAACAAAGTTTATTTTTTAGACGGTCTAGGGAAATATTTTAACGATGTGATTACAAAATTTAAAACCAGGTTCATATCTTAGATAAAATCAAGTGTGGGGGTTTAACAAAATAATGTACTATTACGAATTAATAGTACTAAGATTAATACCAGCTATTCCTTCGATAGCTCTGGCAAGATAAATGAACTTTCACTCATAGGTGCAAATAACAAATAATATAAAATTTAAATGGTTGCAAAAACAATCAAAAAACAAACAAAGGTATTAAACTAGGTGAACTTACCGAACCGCTAATTAGGTACCATAATTCACTACTATAAAACCAACCGATTTCGATGCATCGACGCACTCGCGAGGGTTGTGTCTTGCGTCTATTCTGCTCAACGACTTAAGCGCTTGTGTCCTACGGGATGCATAGCATACCCGAACGGTACGAATAGGGATCGAAGGTATACAGGGGGAGGACAAAATGTCTTGATTAATTTATACAACCATATTTGAATTTAAACATTCTCCCCCCTTTAAAGGCCATAAGGTCTTTAAAAAACAAAACGAATTCTAAATACTATCATTACTTAAACAATCAAAACGATAATTACTACAAACAATTCCTATACAAATATTAAACAAATATTCAAAACTTAAACTAAAAAATAAAAAAATTAAAATTAAAATGGTGGTTTTGTCGTGGTTCTATTCATAAAAGCCGAACAAAACAAAATCAGTAAAAAAAATGCTGACCATTTAATCTTCATCTATCGGCACGGGACAGATTCGGACAAGAGGCCGTTTTAAGGTTCCGGTAATCGTACGCACGGTAGCCACTCGAGCTACACCGTCTTTACCCTCATGTAATTCAACAAGACGCGCGAGAGGCCACTTACACGGAGCCAAATTATCCTCCTTTAAAACAACTAAGGTGCCGATTTTAGGTACAAAACTAGGATCTAACCATTTACACTTTTGTTGCAAGGTGTGCAAATATTCCTTTCGCCATCGAGCCCAAAAGTCTCTATGGATGCGCTGTAACAACTGCCATCTGGACAAACGATTGAAGGATACCTCCGAAAAATCAGGCACAGACAAAGATGTCAAGGGTTCAAGAGTCAGGAAATGTCCTGGGGTCAAAGCATTGAGATCTTCAACATCATTGGTTAAAGGGGTGAGAGGGCGTGAATTTAAGACGGATTCAATTAACGTCAAAACGGTATAAAATTCTTCGTAAGTCAAAATTTGTGCCCCGACTATACGACCAATATGTTCCTTTACAGAACGAATTCCGCGTTCATAAATACCGCCAAAATGTGGAGCAGCAGGAGGAGCAAATGAAAACTTAATATTTTCCTTATCGAGAGCGCTCTCCATAAAGCTACTAAGCTGTCGATAAGCACTGTGGAAATTAGTGCCATTATCACAAAATACTTGCGATACTCGACCTCTCCGAGCGACAAAACGTTGTAAAGCGGCCAAAAAGGCTTCCGGATCAAAATTAATGGCATGAGGATTAATATGGGATTCAGGAAATTGCGACAACAATTTGGGTTCATTCGAACACCATTTCCGTAACTCAAAGCCTCCTAACTTTAACAAAGTAACTAATTCGTCAATTAAAGTTTGTGCTTCTTCGAGAGTCGAAGCACCAAAAACAAAATCATCAATATACGAAGCATGACGAATAAGCGAGACGGCTTTAGGAAAACGAGAGCCTTCGTCTAATGCTAATTGTTGAAGGGTTCTTAAAGCAAGATACGGCGAAGATACTATTCCAAAAGTAACAGTTAATAAACGATATTCCTGAATTTCCTCAAGGCTAGAAAATCTCCATAACACGCGTTGATAATCCGTGTGTTCAGGAGCGATTAAAATATTGCGATACATCTGACGAATGTCCGCACACAACGCAAAACGATTAAGTCTAAAATTTAACAAAAGCGAGACTATGTTCTGTTGTAGCTTAGGACCGACCAGTAAATATTCGTTCAAAGATTTGCCAAGACTGGGACTTTTCTGAGACGCATTATACACAACTCGAATTTTATTTGAAACACTATCTGGTTTCACAACGCAATGATGTGGAATGTAATACTTTCCCCTTTTCTTTTCGGCATTAGGGACTAACTGCATATGACCTAAATCAAGATACTCCTGCATATGAAAAGAATATTCTTTTTTCAAACTTGGTTGACGAGATAAACGACGTTCTAATGATAGCAGTCTATTTAAAGCAATATCATAGCTATCTTGCAAACAAGGCGGCGATTCACGAAAAGGCAAAGACACGACATATTTACCTGAGACGTCCCGATTATGTGTTTCCCGATAAATGTTTTCGCACAGAGCGTCTTCTGGTTCTGAAACTGGCTTTTCCGGTATGTTTTCCAGTTCCCAAAATTTCGATAATGAAGAATCTAATGGGTCTTCAATATTTGAAAGACAAACAAGCGAAGTCGACGAAAGATTAGGTGTGCTAGTAGGTCCTAACAAAATATATCCAAAAACGGTATTTAGGGCATCAGGTTGTCCCGCTTTACCTTCAATTTTACCTTCTAACAACACCTTCGAAAATATGCTACAACCAATTAACAAATCAATAGATTGACTACAGTTAAATTCGGGATCGGCTAACTTTAAATTTTTGATATAATTCCACGTCGATATGTCAATTTTGGTGCTCGGCAAATCCGAGCAAACCCGATCTGTAATAACAGCTTCCAAGTGAAACACCGGTGACTCCTGATGACGAGGTTGGATAGAAAAACTTATTTGACCTTGATTCAGCTTCGTTTGCATCGAATTGAGTCCGTTAACTTCAAACGAACAAGGAGTTTTAGGCCAACCTAATCTACTGGCAGCTTTTCGACTAATGAACGAACTCATTGAACCCGAATCTAAAAGACATCTCAAGGGCTGTTTACACCCCTTACTATCAATTGCATGAACCCAAACGGTACCGAGCAAGATTTCCTTTTTTGTTTCGTTTTTCCTCCCTACAAAACTAGCAGCACAATGTGATATTTCAGGCGAATTCTGTTCGACTCCCGATGCCCCTGGATTATTAGTATTTTCTGTGGACGACTGACTATTGGAACGATTTCTATCGAAGTGCAGCAAACTATTATGAAGGTGACTATTACATTTACTACATTTAAAGGACTTTGGACACGACTTGACAGAATGATTAGCCTGATTAAGACATCTAAAACACGAGGAAGATTCTTTACAAAATTGGTATCTCTCTTTTGGAGATTTCTTCAAAAACAACGAGCACTGGTTTAGAAAATGACTTTGCTTACATAAAGCACAGCTTACTAATGACGAATTTGTAACAAAGGATGAACTACGATTATGCCTAGACTCATTCGAATGTTTATAATTACCCTTAGGCTCCGTATAAGTTGGGGCCCGCGACGACTTCTTAGATTCGCTTACGCTACTATTCAAATTATCGTAAGCAATGTACTGAGTTTCAATAAACTCAACTAATTTTTGAAATGACGGGATTTTATTCGATTTATTTTCTAATTCAAATAATTTTACTGAATCCGCGTCTAGTTTCGACAAAAGTAAATTAAACATAATAAAGTCCCAATGTTCTGTCGGAAGGCCTAATGTTTTCAATGCGGCTAAATTTTCTAAAAACGTGTCTACTAATTTAGCCAGATTTTTCGAATTAACTAACGATATTTTCGGCACGCCCATGATCGCATCCCAATGCGCGGTCGCACACCGACGAACATTTGTGTAGCGTTTAACAATTAAATCGTAAGCAATTTGATAATTATCGCTATTTATTGGCAAATTACGAATCAAACTAAGTGGAGTCCCTTCTAAACATCCTTTCAAATACTTAAACTTTTCTACTTCTGCTAGTCCTGCGTTATTATGTACAACCGAATTATATAAATCTAAAAACGAACTAAACTCCTTAAAATCACCGTTAAATTTAGGCAGTTCTATTTTAGGCAAGCGAATGTTAGATTTTGGAACTACTACCGACCTAAACGGTTCTGGAGTTTCACATTGTGGCTCAAATAACTCCGCACTAAATAATTTTATTTTATAAAATTGTTCCAAAAATAATTCCCGAACATTTTCTTCGACCCTCGTATCCGCGTCTGGTACAGCAAGAATATTACTAATTATATTTGTGTGGTGTTTCAAGAATTCATCGCGTATTAAATCTAATTCTTCCACCCTGATTTTAAATAAAGGTCGGATCGAAATATCCGAGAGCGATTTAAAACCCAAATCGAATATTATTTGCATATCGTTTAAAACAGTCTTTCTCATAAATTTGAGCTTTCTGTTTTTCTCTTCTAACTTGTCCATTGCCAATGTCTAATAAATTCCAATAATATACAAACGAAAAATGTACAAAAATGTTGTCTAAAACCCCGAAATGCTCGAAATTAATGATTTGAAATTCGATACTTTATTAAAACGACTATAATCTCCTTTTAAAAAATCCCATATGGTGCACTTTAAAAGGTCATAAATTATTCTCGGGTCTCGAAGTTAATAGCTTTCGACAAGAGACGCAACTTAATCAACCCTCAAAACGATAAAAAAATACGACATAAGACGAAACCAACCATTCAAATTTATAATATAACAAAATATTTTTTTTCAACAAATGAGTTCAAATTCGGCGAGATAGGCCAATCAATGTGGGGGTTTAACAAAATAATGTACTATTACGAATTAATAGTACTAAGATTAATACCAGCTATTCCTTCGATAGCTCTGGCAAGATAAATGAACTTTCACTCATAGGTGCAAATAACAAATAATATAAAATTTAAATGGTTGCAAAAACAATCAAAAAACAAACAAAGGTATTAAACTAGGTGAACTTACCGAACCGCTAATTAGGTACCATAATTCACTACTATAAAACCAACCGATTTCGATGCATCGACGCACTCGCGAGGGTTGTGTCTTGCGTCTATTCTGCTCAACGACTTAAGCGCTTGTGTCCTACGGGATGCATAGCATACCCGAACGGTACGAATAGGGATCGAAGGTATACAGGGGGAGGACAAAATGTCTTGATTAATTTATACAACCATATTTGAATTTAAACATCAAGTTTCTTTAATCTCAATTCATAAAAAATAACATACACTTTTAACGGCATAAATTTAAACAATTTATTATAAAAAATAACATTTTTTTAGTTTTAACACGTTCGCGACGAACCACTGGTGATACCTGCCTAACTTTTCGTTCAGCCGCTTGTGACCACCGGTGGACGGTGGTACACCTTTCTACTTTTTAACTCTCTAAAACCTTGCAGTTAATAGATATGTTGTTAATATTGCATACACACCAGTAGCGCACCCAGCAGGGGGGGTTTTGGGGGTTAACCCCCCCCCCCCGGACCCTATTCCGACACTGTTACACCCTATTCCGGACAAATTTTAAGTACTTAAAATAGTGGAGGTAGCATAAAAAATAAATTTCGGTGCACAACGTATAGTTTTAAATATACGAGTTTACCGTCATTTTGTCATATCATAATTTATATAGCAAATAAACGCCAAAAAACTGCAGTAAAAATGGTTTATTAAAATTCAAACATCGTAGTAGAACATAGATATTACACAACACTTACCTATAATTATTTTGCCCTAAATATCTTACGTATTTTCTGATGTGCGCTGCTTTTTTTCGTAAATTTCTATACTCTTTTCATTTGTACCAGTGGTGGATACAAACAAATATATTATACATTATTGTAATCACCTATAAAGTTGGCAAAATACTAGGTCAGTGACCGACATATGGCATACAAAAGCAAAAGCAAAAAGGAGGTAGGAGACCAGAAAAATTGCCAGAAAAGTGATCATAGATACAGTTCTGAAGCTATTTTCTTGTGGTATTTTTAAATTAGCTACACTTAATAATTTATTATTATTCCTTACCCTAACCCCAGTAGTTAATATTAAGTAGATAACAAATAAATCTAAATTTTTTTCAACAATTAATAAGCTTCCAACTAAGTATCTTATAGTTTTTCCGTAAACTTGATCGTTTTCGAGGTATACATAATTAAGAAAAACGAAAACTTATTAAGGTCCAAAAACACAAGTAAAAAACACTATTTTTGAATTCACCAAGGACAAGGTCAAACCTTGTTCTACCATTTCACGATAAGTATTTTGGGCCTATTTTATTTTAAAACAATATATTTTATTCGTTAATAAAGCGATTATTACTGGACGGGCGACTAAGAGAGACAACAATATCTAGGGGACAAATTTTTGCTATCAAGCAACATCTATTCCTATGGCCAAAGGTCCTCTGGCTAGATTATGTTGCTCTCCGGGCGTAATTACCTCAATAATACCCTTGTTGCATTAAGAACTAATAAACCATTGTTTTTTAATTGATAATGAACCGCGCATGGCAGGACGGACGCTTATTTTTAAATTGAGAATTTAAATAAATAAAAATAAAGTATGTGCCCTAAAGTCGGATAATTTTCAATTAAAGGCGACTTAT
Source organism: Diabrotica balteata (assembly GCA_918026665.1). Lineage (NCBI taxonomy): Eukaryota > Metazoa > Arthropoda > Insecta > Coleoptera > Chrysomelidae > Diabrotica > Diabrotica balteata. The sequence continues at coordinate 117,951,925 of OU898279.1, read as the reverse complement.
TTACAAATTGAACTAAACCATGTGTATTTTTTGGTAGCGGCAACATCGGTAAACTTATCAATATTTTATGTACTTATATATATATATATATATATATATATATATATATATATATATATATATATATATATATATATATATATATATATATATATATATATATATATATATATATATATATATATATTTACGTTTTTAGAAAGAATGGTAATGAGAGAAATAATGATATTTTAGTTTATTCATTCCAAATGATATATCGATACATTTTTGGCAAAGTAACGTAAGTGACATTTTTGGCGAAAATCATGTTTTTCAATTAAACTAACACTATTATTGTTAAAAAGGTATTGCCAAAGTGTAGTAAGCGTAGAATTACTTTAAACCTTTTTTAGAACAAGTAGGACAAGTTTTTTCAGTCATAATTTAAATAATTTTAACCAGGTTTAATTACAAAATTGTTTTTTCTACAAATCGTGTTTGGTGACTTACGTTACTTTGCCAAAAATGTATCGATATGTGCATACACGTAGTGTGTTCTATTTCTTGGGTATATATTTATTAAACAGACTTTATTATTAACTTTAAAATAGTTTTCAGGTAATTAAGTAAATTTGAGACCAGTCTATTCTTTATATAATATTAAGCCATTAACAGCCGCTCAATATATAAGAGAAATTTGATAATTAATTTATTAGATTGGATTAAAGACATATAAATTAAGCCTTATTTACAACCAAAAAGATTTTTTTTCTCATTTTCAAGGAAAACAGTGCAATTTTTAATAATGGAACATATTGTATCTTAAAAGTAAATTAAATTTTAAGGTGAAAATTTTCGAAACATTCGGGGTGTAGATGCATTCTATCCTTTTTACATAAATAAATAGTATTACTTTTGCACATCGTTCATTTTTGCACTATCGTCTCTTTGTAATGTGGCCAATATTGTCGAATCTGGTTTCATCTGGTAAAGCAAATTTAGATTGACGTCCATGTACTAAGTGACACTGATGTAGCGGTTTCATCACTATTATTAGATTATAAATATAAATCTGTCGATTCATGCTGTCTCTTATAATGTGCACTGCTTTATCCTCATCCATGGACCAATGCAAGTCAACTTGAAGCAGAGTGTAAACCAGATAATATACATATGCTAATTTTTTTTTAATCAATGTAATCCATTTCAAAATCGTGACGGTTATTCTGAGATGCATAAATATTTGTAAAATATAGAATGCTCTTAATTACTTCTTTATCAAAAAAGAGTGAAAAAACTTTAATATATGACTTGCCTCCATGGTTGGCTTTTATATTGTCTAAATATCAGTCAGACTGATGTTGAATTAGTACTGAGCACGAAGGAGTATCTGTTGTTACAACTTGAGACAAATTTGGATTTACTATTTTTGCCTGTTTTTTTCTTTGGACGATTTATCTGTGGTTCAGATGAATATCATAATCAGAACCGTCAGAATTCCCAATCACTTGTATTTCATATGTACCTGAAATATCCGATTTTATTGATTCTTCACAAATAATATTATCATTAATGTCTTCTACATCAGAAACTTTCTCTTCTAATCTCGGCGGCGAATAAACCACATTATTAGTCTTAAGTAGTTAGTACCATCTTTATTTCATATTTAGAGAATTTACTGAAATAAACAAATGCACTACTATATAAACGCATTCACATGATAATAGTTTAGCTTACTTAATTTTAATTTATATGAACTTCATAATATATTTTTATATTTATATGAACCAATAAACACAAAAAAAACTTTCAAATTAAGTTAAAAAAAGAAATATAACGTTTACAGCGTAGAGCAATTCTATAAATACAGAATGATGTGTAATGACGAGATCGCATGTTAAAATTTCAGATTGTTTTTAGTCTTATGAAAAAAAAAAAGTTTTCCAAAGTTTTCTCCTTTTGAAGTTCTGTATTAGGTACTCTCTAATAAGAATTTATTTTATTTTGTTAGACAACTATAAGATATACCTGTTAAAAGATACATGATAATTTAATAATCATATCGGTCTTAGATTTAATTTTTACGTAATTACTTATGTGTTTAAATAAATAATTAAAATTTTTTTGGTACGCCTCTGCCAAATTGATAAGTGGAATATGATTTCGTTGAAAAGTTATCGTTAAGGACTTTGTTAAGTGCGATGTTGCCAAGTAGTCACCTTCAATTAAAAATTGTTTTAGTATAGATCTTGTTTTTCTCTCTCTTAACAATGTTTTAAAGTGAAATAGGCCCAAAATCCTTACTAGGAAATGATAGAACAAGGTTTGAGTTACAATTTAGATCCTTGGTCAATTCAAAAATAATGTTTTTTACTTGTGTGTTTTGAGCCTTGAAAATCGTAATTTTGCGTCTTTCTCAGTTTAAAATTATTTATACCTCGAATAACATTAAGTTTAGAGAAAAATCCATGAAAATATTTCTCGGAATGAACCCCGAGCCTTTCGCCTTGTCTAAAACATATTACCATTCTTTCTCAATTAAGATAATCTGATTCTAACGAGTCCTATCATGCATAATGAGCATAAAAAAGTATTTTAATGTCAATTAATAATTGCCACATCGTTCTCACGTCTGTAATTTATAGTATACTTACTGCAAATTAAAATCTTATAATAAATTGAATATTTCCGTTATCCAGTTAATCCAGTCTTCAGAAAATGTACCAATTACAACGATTATGAAGGACTATTAAGCGAAAAGTATAAGCCAAGGAATTTACACGAAATCTTTATCTGCTTACAAAAAATATAAGTACAAAATGGAAATATATTTATCACTATTATAATTTATTTGACTGCATAAAAAACCATGGAGGAATATAAAATAATTTAAATTTCAATCAATAGCTATGATTGCTTTTTGGACTAGATATAACATAGAAACTATACAGGGTGTTTCTTTGGGAGAGTAACATAACTTTTCATAACTAAACACGCTATATATATTCTTTATATTTTGTATGCGAATGTACTTTAAAGTCTCCAATCGATTAATGTACACATTTACAATTTTAAGAAATCCAGGTCCAGATTAAAAAATATTTGAAAAAAATTCAATCCCAAAAACAATGTATATTAGATCTTTTAAAAATGGATTCTGCATTTGAAAAGAAAATGAAAATAGAGTGGTATACTTTGAATTTTCGACAAAATGTTTTTTCTGGTAAAATTTTGCATTTGAATTTTGAAATTATGTGAATTGCGAGAGCTTGAAGTAAGAAAAAATTTACGCGACTTAGTTAATTCCATTATTTAATACAAATGTTAACGTTTAACTGTTTTTTCCGCAAATCGCCAGGAAATTTTGACATTCCTGTCAAAATTTCTTGAAGAAAAAGTCAGGACTTCCTTACTGTAAGGAAATGTCATTTCCTTACTGTAAGGAAATGATATTTCCGTACAGTTGTTAGTGTTCTACATAAATGATAGAAAACACATTGATTATAAGGAACTAATTTATATTTTGAAAACATCAAGTCATTGCTGAATACATTTTTAAGATCAATTTGTTATATTTACAGTAATTTGACAGTTAGTACAATTATTGAACATTGGAGGAACACTCTTAGAACTATGAGAAACATTTTGGACAACATGCAGGGTGGAAGTGTCATTTTGTTGAATATTTTGTACTGTGAAAATTTTATTTGCCACCTCAACCTTATTGTTAAGCGATTCTTCGATATATCCTTCAGCAACGTTTGATGACTTCCATCCGCCATGCCTCTTTAAACTAGTTATGTCGGCACCAGAGTCAACCAATATTGTTGCAGAAGACCGACGAAAGCAGTGACCAGTATATTCTGTCGGATTTACCAAGTTCAAATAAGTAGCAATTATTTTGGGCATTTTTCTAAATTGATGAATTCCTACCACTTGTCTACAACCCTTTCCGCTTTGATATTTAAAGAAAAATCGGTCACTGTTCATATTTTCTGGTCTTAACGAAACATACTTTCGATAAACATTCAAGTAGATCTGATTAATTACAAATGATCTTGGTTTGTTGGTTTTCGAATCAGGTATGCTGATTAAAAGCTTAGATTCTAAGTCTTCTATGTCGTGTACAGTCATTCGGACTAACTCATCCATTCTACAGGCCCCAGAAATACCAAATATTACAGCCACCTAAAAAATAAATAAAGCTATAATCTAAATAGAAATTAAAACCTTGTAAATTACCTTAATCATTAAATTTTCTTTATCTGGAGCTTCCTGGATAAATTTTTCAATTTCTTCCTTCGTTAAAATCTTAGATTTCTTTGCCCTATAACCTTGAGCTTGCCGTTTCAATAAAGAACGAAGTTTTGAGTATGTAGATATATCTACATTGTGTTTAAGTGCAAGGGTTGACTTCCGCATTGAATAATTGGCCCATAATGTTGAAGATTTCATCTTTAAACAAAGGTCTAGGAAGTATGCCATTACAACATTTTCTGAGAAAGAACTCGTATTTTTACTCATGCGATAATCCATAAAACGTCTGTATGCATTTTCGTACCTTTCTCTTGATTTCTTTGGCAATAATTCTAATGAAGCAATATTCACTGCCTCAACCAGCTCTGGAGGAGTCCCAGGAATGGAAATTTCATCATCACTTATCATTTTACTTTCGAGAACACCAGCAATTAAATTTATAAGCGTCAAGTTTGACAATTCAACCTCAATACGTTTCCATAGTAACCCAAGTAATTTTATTAGGAATTTCAAAGCACCATTTATTTGGGAATAAAATTATCGCGTTTTTTTTAAATCAATCAATATCTGTCGAATTTTAAACGATTTGCGGAAAAATAGTATGTTTACCTCGTAGGAAAAGCCACATTCCTGGACTCTGTGTTGCTAAGTCTCGGCTTGCGCCTCGACTTAGCAATCTTCACAGTCGTCCAGGAATGTTAAGCTTTTCCTACCCGGTAAACAATGTACTATTTTTTTATTATGTGCGACAAATAATTCATAACCAATATTTATCTTTAATTAATGAATAAATAAGAAAGAGTACTCAAAAAATACATAACTTTAATTAACGAAAATTCTAAACTATTTAAAAAAAAAAAATCTGCAGAAAAATAACTTTTTAAAACTAAAGTAATTATTCAAATTGACCACCACGAAAAATTTCTTCTTTTTGAAATAATATATCTGAATAAGCTATAGTACGAGATGTAAAGAGAATATTATGCCTTAATATGTTCTTCTTCTTCAGTGCCTTTCAGGTCCGGATGTTGGCGATCATCAAGGCTAAAGGCTATCATGGTTTTGTTGACTGCTCTGCGAAACAGCTCCGCTGAGGTCATCCCAAACCATTGTCGGAGATTTTTCAACCACGAGATACGACGGCGTCCCGGTCCTCTTCTGCCAAATACTTTACCCTGCATAACGAGTTGATGAATTCGATATTTTTCTTCGTTCCGCATCACGTGGCCGAGGTGCTGAAGCTTACGTTGTTCAAATAATGGTAATGGTAATATGGTAATGGTAATATGGTAATGGTAATATGGTAATGGTAATATGGTAATGGTAATATGGTAATGGTAATATGGTAATGGTAATATGGTAATGGTAATATGGTAATGGTAATATGGTAATGGTAATATGGTAATGGTAATATGGTAATGGTAATATGGTAATGGTAATATGGTAATGGTAATATGGTAATGGTAATATGGTAATGGTAATATGGTAATGGTAATATGGTAATGGTAATATGGTAATGGTAATATGGTACTGGTAATATGGTAATGGTAATATGGTAATGGTAATATGGTAATGGTAATATGGTAATGGTAATATGGTAATGGTAATATGGTAATGCTAATATAGTAATGGTAATATGGTAATGGTAATATGGTAATGGTAATATGGTAATGCTAATATGGTAATGGTAATATGGTAATATGGTAAAATGGTAATGTGTTCAAATTTTAATAATGACATTGTGCGGTGACAATGACAGGATCTCCTCGTTGAATAGATACAGTGATTGTTTCTTAAAAATCAAAATGGAATTTACCGAATCCCATGCAGAGGTGTGAATAGTGTTTTGGAAATGTCCAAAGTTGAGGAGTTTCATTTTAGAAATCGAGAAATTTAAATAGGTTTTATGAATGACGGTAATCAGAAGAACACGTGTTTCATCGGAAGTATCAAAAAAAGTAAGTTTAGATCATGGGAGCTCATAACACTTTGACGAAGCCAATACCAATAATGACCCATTCACGAATTTAAGACGATCAAAAATGTCTGGTAATAGAGAATATTAAAATCAACAGAACAATATTAGAAAGAGACTTTTTACAAAAAAAGACATATTATGTGTATCATTAAGGAATCCTTATTAGTGCTGATGCATGATATTATAGTGCCGCAGAACTGTTTTGTTTAATGAAAAACAAAGTCATCCTAAAGAAGAAAAAGTACTTACCAAGTTTTTTCTCCCAACTGCCATCTGTAAAAAAGAAAAAATAATTAAAATCGTTGTAATTTATAACTTAAAGAGTTATTTAAATAAACTAATTATTGTGTTTTTACTGTAAAATAGCAATTAATCTTCACAAATCACTTATTAGAAGTAAATTAGGTTACTATTGCATATGTTAAAGTGCCACAATCAAAACATTCTAAAAACTAAACAGCATACAATATATCAGACAAACAGACAGTTTTGTCTATCTCGGGTCCAGTATAGTAATAACTAACGATGATAACCGTGAAGCAGAAATTCGGAGACGTCTTGGAATTGGAATGGCAAAAAATGCGATGAGTCGCCTAACTAAAGTTTGGAAAGACAGATCTATCTCTCAAAATATCAAGATGAGACTGGTTGATGCCTTTTATTTTAAATACACTGCACCCCAAAATTAACGCATAATTTTGAAAACTCTGGTAAATCAAATAATTTTAATGTTTCGAATTTTGTGTTAATATATTATTGTTACCCCTGGTATATTGTAAAATTTTTCGAAAGAACGGTAAAAACCGCTGATGTTTTTACCATTTTTTGCAAAAAAATTAAAAACATGCTAATTGTGCTTCATTTTATTTCCAATTTAGTTGGATTGGATTACGTTGTGCTGAACATTTAAAGGGGTTTTTCAAATTTATTAAGTGTTTTTTCTTTAAAATGGACCACCAGCAGCAAGAAAAACGAAATTTGTTAGAAAGTGACTGTTCTAGAATCGTTACTCTTCGCGAAGAAGGATACGCTCAAGTAGAACTCGCTGAACGTTTTAACGTCACCCAGTCAACCATTTCAAGAGTGTTAACACGTTTTTCTGTTACTTGAAGTAACTTGAGAAGACCCGGTCAATGCCTTAGAAGGGTTACAACTCCTAATAAAGACCGGTTTTTGACACTTCGTACACTGAGACAAAGGTTTTTTATCAGTACTTCTCTACAAAATGAATTTTTGGATCGTTATAACTTTAGCCAAAATACGATTAGAAGAAGACTTGCCGAAAACGACCTACACCCTGGAAGGGCACCAATTGGCCCATTATTGACCAGAGACCATAGAAGGCAAAGATTGCATTTTGCTCGTGAACATGTTGATCGGAATAATGACGATTGGGGAAGAATATTGTTCACCAATAAATCCAGATACTGTCTTTTTTCATGACAGGAGAAACCGAGTGTATAGAAGGCCTGGGGAACGATACGCACAGTGTAACACCGTAGGGACTGTACAGTATGGCGGCGGCTCGGTAATGGTGTGGAGTGGGATTAATTTAGAGGCTGATACAGAATTAGTTAGAATAGATTGCGGTCGGCTTACATCGCAGAGGTAAATAACAGACATGTTAGAAGAACATGTCGTGCCATTTGCACCATTTATTTGGGATAATTTCATGCTTATGCAAGATAATCCCAGGCCACACACGACAAGAATTGTGCAGCGGTATCGTCAGGAGGTTGGAATTCCTGCCATGGATTTGCTTGCGAGAACTCCTGACCTCAACCCAATAGAACATGTTTGGGACATCATAGGCAGACGACTACCTAATGCACCAAACACGTTAGATGAACTATTTTTGCGGTTGGTTGAAATTTGGAATCAAATTGATCAAGAAGAAATCAGAACGATTATTCTCAGTATTAGAGATCGTTGTCAAGCAGTAATAAATGCCAGAGGAGGCAATACTCGATATTAGTACACGGTACTAGTATTTTCTTTCGAAATTTAAATTTCGTCCTTAATTTATAATGTTAGTTTGTTTAGATCAGTTGTTTGTTTAGATGTTTAGATTTATGATGTTACATTGTTAATTTCAATACTTTTTTTTGTAAAAAAAGAAATGTTTTTTATTTAAGATGTTCTAAAACAACCATAAAGCAGAAAAGAACAAACAAAACTTTTTTCATTACAACTCAAAATAAGAATTTTAAAATTATGCGTTAATTTTGGAGCGCAGTGTATTTCTATACGGCGCAGAGACTTGGACTCTTCGCCGAAAAATTGATGCCTTTGAGATGTGGTGCTGGTGGAGAATGCTGCGCATACCTTGGACAGCTCATAGGATCAACGTTACCATTCTAAACCAACTGGAGATTAAACGTGCAACGTATTCTGAAATTTTTTGGTCCCGAGATTCGCAAAGGTGACGATAGTTTGGAGAGATTAATTGTTTCTAGAAACGTTCCGGGGAGAAGATCAAGAGGACGATCATCAACTAGATGGTCCGACCAAATTAAGAATTAAGTTGGAAACTCATTCTGCGAAGCTGTCAGAGCAGCTGAAGATAGAGACCAATGGAGAAAAATTGGTAGCAATATTGGAAGAAATCACGATCCTCAGTAATGGTGAAACGACAAGAGGGTGAAATACAACCTACAGCTTTAATATTATCACTGGGCGCCTTCAGAACTAGACACATTAGTAGCTTAAAGGTTTTAGCGAGAGAGCCACCTCTGTATAGGGAGAATACAATCAAAAACAAAATCTGCAATATTTTCCCAAATTTGCAGTCCAAATATTGGTTCTATGAAACAAACACAAAATAGTAATCTCCTTGTAGAACGAATAACATCTTCTTACTTTCATATGGATCAACTCAGTCGATCTCTACAAGTAAGGGTAAATTTTTCTTCATGGAAAATCTATCCACTTATCATATCCTCTCATAAAATACGCCAAATCAACAACAAACCTGATTATCACCAAACACTTGTACTCCGAAGTTTTCATTATCCTAATTATCTCCAAATCTTCAATGATGCATCTAGAACTAATGACCAACATTAATTACTATTAAACTGGGAATAAGCCACAATTAAAGATAAAAATACGTTTATTGACGTTTCAATTTCCACTTCGGAAATCGTTCTCAAAATACAAACAGTAAATTAAACAAATTTTGTTTTTTGTTACATAGTGAAAAATTCTTCTAATAATTTAATTTTATCTGACTCATTTATATTGACAATTCAGACATACATTATGCATTTTAAAGTACACGACTTTAAAATGATATTGCCAATATTGTTGAGTTGCGCTCCTGGGACGACTTTACTTATAAGATAGTTCATTCGATTACATGAAATCAACTTTAACTTGAGAATATCCGTCAGAAAATAATCATAGCATGTAATTCGTCTTTAAAAAGACAAACACATGACATGATGACAGTAAAACTCTCCTGTTAGTGATTCCATAGTAAATTATGACGGAAAATATTATATCCGATATATTTATGGAAGATTTTGAAACAAATATCATTTTTAAACAAAATTTCAAACCCACAGTATGGTGGAGGTATGTAGATGATGTATTCTCAATATGGCCTCATGGATCAGAGTTGTTGGACACATTCCAAAATGATATAAACGATAAAAAAGAGACAATAACATTTACCATGGAAAAGGAATATAATAACACGCTACCTTTCCTGGATGTTTTAATCTCTAAGAACGATACTGGATATGAGACTCAGCTGTATAGAAAACCAACACACACCAATAGATATTTAAATTTCAAATCAAATCACAATATTAATGTAAAAAAGGGAATAATTAAATCCTTATACGATAGAGCCAAATTACTAGCTCTAACGAAAATTCGTTCTTGGAGGAGAAACATTTGTTAACATCTGTTTTATTAAAAAATGATTATCCTTTATCGTTTATAAATAAGGAATTTTCAACAATCGATCGAATAGAACAGAACAACTTAGAACGAGATCCTACAGCATACACAAGGAATAATATGAGGAAAATAACAATACCGTACATAAAAGGACTATCAGAAAAACTTAAAAGGATAGGAAATAAATTCAACATTTCAACAACATTCAAAACAACAAACACGTTGAGATCTATTTTGTCCAAAACCAAACCTAACAATGAACAAGAAAGGACAAAGAATTGCATTTATAAAATACCTTGTGAATGCGATCAGTTTTATTTAGGTGAATCATCAAGGCCATTAAATGTTAGAATAAGTGAACATCAATCTTATATTAAAAATAGAGAATTTGATAGATCTCAAATCTGTAAACACGCATGGGATAATGAACATAGGGTTCAATGGAATAATTCAAATGTAGTCCTAAAAGAAACGGATGGTAAAAAAAGAAAAATCAAAGAAGCGGCTCTAATTATGCTAAATGAGGCCAATTGTGTCGCAAATTCCTCGGAAAAATGTAGTAGGATCTGGTTACCAATATTGAAAGAGGAAGTTATTAATAAGAAAATACCAGTATTAGTAAGTCAGTAACATTTAGAGGATACATCATTTATGTTTTTTAAATAACGTAACATATAAAATAAGAATTTTGATGTTTGTTGAAGGTAAACTAAATTCACGAACAAATACTTACAATGTCGGGATAGTATTATGAGGTTTTTTTCCTGGTTTTTCCCTCATAATTTACTATGGAATCACTAACAGGAGAGTTTTACTGTCATCATGTCATGCGTTTGTCTTTTTAAAGACGAATTACATGCTATGATTTTTTTCTGACGGATATTCTCAAGATAAAGTTGATTTCATGTAATCGAATGAACTATCTTATAAGTAAAGTCGTCCCAGGAGCGCAACTCAACAATATTGGCAATATCATTTTAAAGTTGTCTACTTTAAAATGCATAATGTATGTCTGAATTGTCAATATAAATGCTTCAGAAATAGCTTCAGAACAATATTAATGACCAACATGCTGCTGCATACTACTGTGTAGTACAAACGGAGTTAGGTCAGAAGATGCAGACGTTATTTAAGCTTTTAATCCCTGAGTCACTCACAATCCTTACACTCACAATAACTTTTATGAACGTAATTGTTTGAAATGCGTGGTAGATTGAGTTGCGTGTGCTTTCTGAAGGGAAATTTATATATATATATATATATATATATATATATATATATATATATATACAGACACATACAGAAAGTGTCTGTATAACAATATTGTCCCCTACGCCCCTTTATTTGGGGATAATTTCTTATTTATGCAGAATAATGCTCGACCACATACTGCGCGAATCGTTATGGACTACCTAAATATTTTAGGACATTTAGGACATTTTAGGGAACAAAATTAAAAAGAGGCAACCATTGAAAGAGACGATTGAAGAATGAAGAATGTGGAACGTATACCGTAATAACAGATTCGGCAACTTATTGCAAGAATGCCTAGGTGAAATGTTAATTTTTTTGCGTTACTTATTACTTTGTTGTGGGTTATTTATTTTTCATATTACTAATTTTTTTAGTGTTTTTTTACGATTTTTATTACTAATGTTTACTTCCTCCCCATTTAAACCACTTAATACCTACAGAATTTTAAAAAACATACAAAATACAAGTGCCCTGATTTGTTTGAGCAGGAGTGTAGATCTAAGTTAAGGAAAATAAAAAAATTTTAGCAATGAAAAAATTTCTATTTATTTTATTTATTTCCCAATGAATACAATGTAGTCCTAATTTCTATAAAGTAATTTAACTATCACAGAGATTTATACATTTTTTGACCATTTGACAGGCAGTTTTAATTTTGAAATCCTTGAACTGAGGACCTGGAAGAGATATAAATAGAAATTAATAACGTCACTTTTATTCTATTTATTTTATATTAAAAACAGAGTTGTTTGATACTAATAAAAAATTCTGAAAGGTGAGTTAGCTCCAACATGTGCTCAGCAGCAGCTGATGAACAATAATCAAAATTCTCGTTTGCTTACAATCTATAGGAAAACTGGTTCCTCGAAAAGTAATTCATTGTTTAATTTGGGATGCTGGACACGCTTTTTCAAAAGAGAAAAACTGGGTCTTATTGTCTAATAAACGGGTTATAGATGTGCACAAAAATCAGATGTCCTGCACACAAAAAGTGGCATTAATAACATTTAAAAAATTTAAAATCAAGATATTAAACAAAATTGTCTGCAATTTAAACATGTTAAAGTCTATTTGTTTGCAATTGGCAGTTCATTACAAATGCAAATCTTCAAATAGAAGTTAAGGGTTACCTTTAAGGCTATAAACTATTGTCGTACGGGTGTCAGGACCCGACCATTTGTTAGAGTTGACGCAGGTGAAGCAAAGTCAGTCTTTTTAGATGTCTGTATGGCTGCCATTCGATTGTTGTAATAGCAGTATAAAGAAAAGAGTCCCGCATTAACGATGGATCTGAATTAACATAAAAAATCAGTAGTGGCATACGTTACGAAAGTATTTTTGCAAAGCGGTGTTAAATTAGATTGAATGTGAGCAGTAACAAACGAATGGTCAGAAAAACTCACAGGAGACGACACCTTAAGTGTAGTAATTAATTAGTTGTCATTAATATGTAAAAAATAAGTCTTAAATTGGATTGGATTAAAAAAGGATTATTGTTGGCTCTAAACCTTGTAGATTCAGTTATTAATTGTATCAAATTTGAGTTCATGACGTGAGTGAGTTCATCAGTTTTGGAAATAATGGGCCAGCTAATCTCTGGAAAATTGAAATCTCCAACAACAATGAGATTTTCAAGGTATGATAATTCCAGTTTGGAAAGTTTGTCAATAAGCATATTGTCCTGAGTAAGTACTGTATCTGGAGGTCGGTAAATGCAAACTATATTGAATATAAAATAGTTATTGGTAATAAGTAAGTGAATAATTTCTATACCTGGTACGTCTATTGTTTTATTACTGATGAAAAAAGTATTTGCTAAATAGATGCATACTCCTCCCCCCGATGAATACCTCTCACTGTCTCTACAAAATATAGTGAAATTATTAATGTTTACAATAACATCGGAGATAGAAGAATTAAGCCACGTTTCTGTTAGGAGAATATTAAGTTTCAAAAGTTGAACAGTACTCTTACATTTATTAAATTTAGACATCAGACAGTTAAGATTCGTGAAAATAAGAAGCCAATCCGTAAATATTGGTGCAACAGAATTATGAACCGAAGTTTCTGCATAGGTGTCTTGTCATCAATAACAGAATAAGTTTCAGTAGATTTGTTTTCCAAAAGTTTATTTCTGTTACGAAGAATTTTTCGAGTGTGGTGTTCAGACCTCATTATATCACTTCTATCATGCGCGGAGAATGTTAATTTTGATTCGGTTTACCGACTCTATAAAATGTGACAGGACTTTCTTGACATTCGATGACTTCCAGAGCTAAATTAATTTTATTCTTATCATGATCTTTTTTTACTTTATGTGTCTCATGTAGGTTCAGGGACGACCCTAATCAAACAGTTTTTGGAACAAAATATGCGGTTAGCGGCTTCATTGACAATGCTGTCGGTAAATTCTATTGTTAATTGGCGGGTGTTGAAGAAAAGTGATATAAGTCAAAAAATGTAAAAAAATGAGTTAAACATAGATACCACTTGCAAATGCATGTATCTTTGATAGGGTGAAGTGATATAAGTCAATTTAATAATCAACCAGGTGTTATTTGTTTGCGTTACATGATATAAGTATTTTTAATATCATTTAATATAGTGAAAAATGTTATAAATATTCTAGTACTATTTGTTTTGCCTCCATCTGCCAGACAGGAAAAAAAAATTTAGAGAAAACTGAAATAAGTCTAGTTATAATAGTGTTCCCTATATAATTTTATGATTAATATTTGTGAATAGTGATACAAGTGCAAATATATCAAAAGTTATTGGTAAAATATGATTGTGAATAAAGGTATATGTAAAAATATATCCACAAAATTTATTTTAACTATTATCACTACAGCTGTTTCGGCTAATAGCCTTTCTCAAGTGATCTATTTTTGGCATGCGTTTACAATTTATAGTCTCTAATGAAATAGGTTAAGGAGGGGAGAACTGTTTGTCTCAAGTTGGTCATTCAGAATTATATCTGTGTTTTTTAATTTATTGATTTCCATAGATTCTAACAAAGATAGCTTAAGGCCTTTATTTTGAACGTGAAGAATTTTAAATTTGTCATTGAAAGAATGATTATGATCTAGAAGGTGAAGTGCGTATGTCGAATCTGTTTTTCTATTCTTGAAAGCCCTTTTATGTTCTGCTATTCGTTTCTCAAAGTTTCTACCAGTTTGACCGATGTAAGTTTTTGGGCAGTCGCCACATTGAATTTTATACACACCACTATTTAAGTGTTTTTTATTTTGGCTCTTGTTATTTTTAATATATTTACCTAGGTTGTTATTTGTTCGGAAAGCTGGTGTTATTCCTTTCTTTTTTATATGTTTGGCAATTTTTGTTGTTATTTTGCCTGTATATGTAATCGAGCAGAAGGTACTGGGTTTTTTCTCTGGTGGTGGAAATACTATTTTCAGGGCTTTCTTGTGTAGTTTTTGATTTCCTGACTTCCTTACGTTGTATTTGACTATAAATGTACCCTATTAAGTAAACATAAAACTTTTCAGTTTCACATTTTTTTATTTATAATTAATAATTAGATTTGCTACTATATCTTCCGGAACGGCTTTTGTTCTTTAATAAATAATTGTGAAAAGTGATATGTCATATATTTTTTTTTAAATTGTACAACTAGGTCCTTTTTACTAGTAGATCTATTTTAATCAAACAAATTCAAAGCCATTTCCAAAAATTGTTTAACGAAAATATCTTATTTGTATCCGTAACAACAATATTAAATTTGAAAAAACTATAATTGCGTTTTTCACGAAACTTAAAATTTAGACTTATACCACTTTTCTCCAACACCCGCCAATTTAATAGAATAAAGTTAATTTAATTTATTGCTGAGTTCAGATAATATCAAAGTCTTCAATTTACTCACGCCCTCTATAAACTTTACCTATTAAATATTATTATACGTAGTAGACTCTTGATTTCAGTAATTTAAAGATAAATAAATAAATTTAATTTAAAGATAAATATTATTAAATAAACAGCCACAAACAGATCGATAGTGTTCCTTCAGATTTATTCCTTCTTGACAGTTGGTACACAATGTACAATAAATATACAATACACAAGGTTATTTACTTTGCTACATGCATCGCTGGATGTCTCTTCGCCTTTTACAGCACGCATCCCCGAGAGTCGAAAGTATCAAGCAAGTTTGAAACTTTCGTTTCTAGGAAAGTGCTTACAAAGGTTCTAATCTCCTCTCTCTTTTGACTGAAAGGCACTAAAACCGAGTTTGTTAACAATGGAGGCTTAAGAATATGCAAATATTTTTCATCATTATCGCTATTTCGTTATCTGGCAAGGGCTTTGGGTGGTTGATACCAGATCCGGATTTATTACAATACAAAAATATTTTAAAATACATACAATGGTATAGGGACTATAATAGATAATGTATTTGTTAGAATTTTGTCTTCAGGATCATGAAATAACCCAAAATCATTATTTAATTGTCGACTTATTAGACTTCTAGTTTAACTAGGATCTAAAAAATATATTAATCCTAAGGATTAATAACGAAATAAATACATAATAATAAATAATAATAAAAAAAAGAAATAAATGTATCCTAACAATCTGAAAATATATTATTCTTCATTGGTTATCTCGGAATCAGTAGATCTGTTATAGTAAAAATTACAAAAAAAGTTCTTCTTCTTCTTCTTCTACTTTTTGTAGATCTTTCGATCTATTTAATTCTGAAGCTGCCTCTGGTTAATTTCTTGGGAGGTAGATTGCCAACTATCCCTCCATCTTTTAGGTGGTCTTCCGGGGGTCTTGAACCGGGCGGATTGTTTTCTAGGGCAATTTTTGGGAGTCTATTCTCATCCATTCGTCTTACATGGTTGTACCACATCCTCTTGCGCTGCCTTCCCCATCTTACAATATCTTGAATTTTGCACTGTTCTCTAATGTTTGTATTTCTCACTCTGTCTCTTCTTGTTTTCCCCATTATTGTTCTTAGGGTTTTCATTTCGGCAACCCTTAGCATCTGTTTCGTTTTGTTGGTATCTTCGCGCACTTCTATGCCATATGTCATGATCGGTCGTATGCAAGTCTTATAGATTCTAATTTTACTATCTGTGCGCATATACGGATTTGACCAGACTATCTCCCGCAGACATCCTGACAGTGCAGATGCTTTGTTGATCTGACTCCTCAGGTCCTTTACTGGGTCGTAGGTGTTTGATATATCTATGCCCAGATATCTGAATTGCATCACCTGTTCTATGGGGTTGTCCTCAACCACTAACTTACATCTGAGCGGATCTTTTGCTATTGTCATATATTTAGTTTTGTTGGTAGAGATGTTCATATTTAGTAGTCGGCTTGTTTGAAAGAACTAAAAGAGCTGCCTTTGGAGATCATCTTCTGATTCGGCAATAATTGCTGCATCGTCTGCGTAACACACTATACCAATTCTTTTGTTGCCCATTCTATATCCGAGATTAAGAGATGTTACTTTATTGATAATTTTGCTCATGAGAAGATTAAACAAGAAGGTGCTTAAAGACCTTGTCTAATTCCTCCCGGTGTTGGAATATTTTCAGTGAATTCGTCTCCTGCTCTAACTTTGGTTACGTTGTTGTTATTTAGGTTATGGAGTATCTTTGTTATACTGGTCGGTGTTTCATTTTCTATTAATATATTTAGAATGTCTCCCAGGCGAACTCTGTCAAATGCCTTCGTCAAATCAATGAAGCAAATATATGCTGGCATGCCGAACTCTATAGCTTTTTCTTTTATTTGTTTTATTATAAATACTGCGTCTGTTATAGACCGCCCTTTTGTAAAACCTTGTTGTTCTTCAGCATTAGTGATTTGATTTTCCAATTTGTCCTTGAGAATACCCGTGAAAAGTTTCATTGTTGTATTTAAGAGGGTTATTCCTCTATAGTTTTGTGGGCAGGTTTTTTGTCCTTTTTTAAATATGGGGATTGCGATACTATTATGCCATTCCTTTGGTGTTTCTGTTTTGTTTAATATTTTGTTCAATAGTTGTGCCAGTTTACTTGCAAGTTCCGGGCCTCCATATTTTAAAAGTTCATTGGGTATACCATCCGTTCCCGGTGATTTTCTGTTTTTTAGCTTTTTGATCTTTGCTTCTACTTCTTCGTCATTGATTGTAGCACTCACATCTGTTTCGCCTTCGTTTATATTCAGCGTTTCTTCAGCATCATATAGCTCTTTAAAATGCTGTTGCCATGTCTCTATAGGTACTCCTTTGGTGTGCATGAACTCGTTAACTGGTTTTTTCCTGTTGCGGAGCATTTTCAATACTTTCTTTTGGGCACCATATAGGTCGTAGTCCATGTCGCAAGTGAATTTGGCCCAATGTTCTCTTTTGATTGATTTTATTCTGGCGTTTACTTCGTTTCTTATTTGGACATATTCTGCATGAGCTTCTTTCGATTGCGTGCTTTTATATCTCAGGTAGCATTTGCGTTTTAATTCAGAGAGTTCTTTTACCTCTTGGCAAAACCACGGTTTGGTGTGGTTTGTCGCTCTCGTGTTAATTTTCCGCTTTCCAATCACTTCTTCTGCTGCTTCGTTGATGCATTTCTTAATTTTTTGCCAAGTATCTTCTACTCCCCATTCGGGTTTTAAGTCGATCTCTTTTAGTTTGCTGGTAATCCTGTTCTCATAGAGCAGTTTTGTACTCTCTGTTGCTAGCGACTCTATAGTATGTTTTTCGATGAACATTGGGGTTTTCTGTTTCGTTGCGGACGTTCTAGTAGCATCTTACATAAAACAAGGTTATGATCAGTCCCCAGGTTAGCAGATGTTAGTGCTCTGACATCAAGTACTTGTGACGGAGTTATCGCTCGATTTGTGATTATAAAATCTATCATTGATCGCTGGCCTCGATTATTGTTAAAAGTGTATTTATGTTGGTCTTTATGAGGAAAGTATGTATTGTTGATTCTCATTTCATTTCTAGCGCAAAAGTCTATTAGTGCTTCGCCGTTTTCATTAATTATTTCTTCGTTGTACTTTTGTTTTATACCTGGTATGACACCGTTTCCGATCCGTGCATTAAGATCCCCGAGTACGATAATTTTGTGTTTCGTATTTATGTTATCTTAATATGTTTCGTATATAAAAAAAAGTTATTGACAAAAATTTATGCAGCTTTAAACTCCACATTTTAAAATTAGTTACAATTTTACAGGATGTTGTATAAGATAGTGGCAGATAGATGTTTTTTTTTAAATGGAACAAACTGTATTTTATTTTGAATTTGAAATCTGCTTCACCTCCACATCACAACAATGAAAAGTTTTATTACGTTATACCGGGTATTTAAAAAGTTTTAACCAATATTACCTGAAAATCGTATACAGGGTAAGTCAAAATGCAAGTACATTATTTTCTTGGTAATTTTAAATAGAACACCCTGTATTTTATATCACTATCGAAAAGTACTAATATCGTACTTCAAATTTTATAAAGTACTTCCTATACCTAAAGTTATCAGTTTTCTATATTCCGTTCACAAATTGTTGATAGCACGAAATGTGCCTCAAAGTCATAAAACGGTCGTAAAATTTGTATCATCATAGGCGTTCCTGAGGTATTTATTAAAATTGATATTAATATTAATAATGTTTTAATACTATCTTTAGCAAAAAACAATTAAAACTTTCACGTCTAATGCTGGTTATTATATTATATTAATAAAAATAAGAATTTAACCATTAACAATTTTGTAAATAAGAATACCTTATCTCTTTGGATATTTCAATACTAATCTTTATATCCGAAGGTACTATTCGTTGCAAGATAATTAGGATGGAATTCCCCAGATTTTTGATAATATAATGGGTATAAAGATGCCGGCTTCATAGATATTTTTATTTTTCCAACAAAGTATTCATTTAGTAGATATTTTACGGTTTACCAATAATTATTGTGAGTTGGCCATGATTGATTTGTCAGAAACTGACAGTTTGACATTATTGTTTATTAATTCAGCAATTTAAATTAGCAATAATGCATTTTACTACTGATGAAATGGTAGATATGATTTGGATATTGGGGGAATGCAATAAAAATTCATTACTATCAGCTAGAATTTATCAAGAACGGTTTCCAGATAGGAGGCAACCTAGACAAGATAAATTTGTTCAGTGGTTCAGGGAATTATGAAAAACATGAACGAACAAAAACTAGTGTGACAGAGGAACACGAAATGTTGATAGCAGTTACAGAAAATCCATACACAAGTATAAGGAGTATTTCCAATGAACAAGAACTTAGTTACTGCTCTGTTCAAAACATTCTATCTAAAAACAAGATGCACCCTTATCATATTCAAAAGCACCATCATTAAATAATTATGATTTTCCGAAACGAATAGTATTTTGTGAATGGGATTTAGAAAAAATGAATGAGCAGAGAGATTTTTTTGATTATGTCCTATTTGGTGATGAAGCTACATTCCATCGAAACGGTTCTGTTAATAGGCATAACTTTCACTATATACTATTCAACAAGTAATCCATACCATATAGTAACACATAGTCAAACAAGATGTTCTCTAAATATCTGGGGAGGTATCGTCGGTAACCATGTAGTAGAACCATATTTTTTGAAGATAACTTAAATGGTGAGATTTATTTAGATTTTATCGTAAATCAGCCACCGATATTATTAGAAGAGGTTCCACTTAATATACGTGAACAAATGTGGTTCCTACATGATGGTCCTCCTGCGCACCACAACGAATTAGTACGTGGTGAACTTAATGATCAGTTTGGTGAAAGATGGATGGGAAGGGATGGACCGGTAAGGTGGCCTCCCAGGTCACCAGAATTCAATAAAATGTGCTTATTTTTTTGGGTTTGCGTTATGAATACAGTATATAAAATACCTCCAACAACAAGGGATGATATGAAAAATAGAATCCGAATTGCATTTTAAAATATTTCTTTACAAATGGTTAGTAATTCTTTCAATAACCGCTTTCAAGTAGGCATAGATGTTTTGGGAGGTCATTTTGAACACCTTACTTAGATAAGATGAAGTAATTACTGTTGTTTTTTTATTTTTCTATGTGTTGATATTTTTTTTTAGTCAGTTTCTGACAAATCAATCATGGCCAACTCACAATAATTATTGGTAAACGTTAAAATATCTACCAAATTAATACTTTGATGGAAAAATAAAAATATCTAGAAAACTGATAACTTTAGGTATAGGGAGTTCTTCATAAAATTTGAAGCACGATATTGGTACTTTTCGATAGTGATATACAATACAGGGTGTTCTATTTAAAATTACAAGAAAATAATGTACATGCATTTTGACTTACCCTGTATTTGATTTAACGAATATTATGAAAACGAATATGTTTTATAATTTTTAACAATTATTAAAAAACTACGGTTGCAATAGATCAATGTTCCCATACTCCTTTTTAATTATACAGGGAGTTAAACTTGATACGATTTTCAGATAATATTGGTTATAACTTTTTAAATACCCGGAAAAACGTAATAAAACTTTACATTGTTGTGATGCGGAGGTGAAGCAGATTTCAAATTTAAAATAAAATACAGGGTGTTTAAAATGTGTAGTTTAAAGCTGCCTACACTTTTTGTCAATTGTAGAAGAAATGTAACAGCCTTGGTAAACACACTAATGTTTTCCAGGATTACGTTTCTGCATAGCCTGCACTAATGAATTTATAAAGAGGAGTGTATAGAGCACTAAGAATTAATATTTATACTTCTAGCGAGATGACTTCATTATCGTTAAAAAACTCTCTTATCCCATCTTGTTCTTCTTCTTCTATTTATATAGACATCACTTTGTCTGTTTTTCAATGTGCCTCCAGTAAGCTGTCGTTCCATCGTTTTGGTGGTCTTCCTACTGATCGTCTTCCTATTGGGGAACCGTCTCTTGCCGTATTTACTACTCGATTTGTTGTCATTCGGCTTATATGATCGTTCCATTCTACTCTTCTATTTCTTGCCCACTTCTTGATGTTCTCCACCTTTCATCTACGTCGTATATCTGTACTTCTAGCTCTGTCCCATAGTGTCTTACCATCAATTTTTCTAAGTGTTTTCATCTCTGCTGTTTCTACCATCCTTTTTGTCCTCTCGGTGTCAGATCTTGTTTCTGTCGCATATGTAATTATTGGTTTGGTGACTGTTTTGCAAATTCTTTCTTTCGTTTCTTTAGACCTTTAACTTATACTCCATCACTTGTTCTATTATTTGAAATTTACACCTTTTTTGGGGAAATTATCATATTAAATTTTCTGACGGTTATATCACAACCATCTTTCAAAAATATCATTTACAAAGTTGTTCATGATACTCAATAGTTTTACTAGAAATATCAGGATGAACACTTCTTTTTCTTATCGGCTTCTAAAATATTCTCCTGAGCTTTTCGTGTTTTTTAGCAGCTCTACCAATATTTCTACATATAAGTTAACGTTTACTATTTGAATGTCAAAAAAGAACTCTCCACTAAGCTCACTAAGCAAGGGTTGAAAACAGTCACAATAACGGTGATTAGACACTATCGACTGAGAAAGCTCCTATACAACACAGATAACATCAAATAACTCGGAAGAGATTCTTATATTCCCAGTTAGAAAGTTACTGGATTTCATCGAAAACTACCAAGCATTGCGGTACAATGGTATTACGACCAAGTGGCAGGAGCTTTCGTGTCTTGATTAAAAGCAAAAAAGACGAGAGGAAAAAAAAATAAAAAACTGCTTGAAACTTGCTGGATAATATGAAACTTGATAGAACTGATAAAAAATTCATCACATAACAAATAAGAAAATAAAAATTACGCAGATGACGCTGTACTGATAGCGGAAAACGAAGACGACTTACAAAAAATGCTACATCATTTAGAGACAACATGAAGAGTAAGGAGATCAATATGAAAATAACGCCACAAAAAACATAAAATATCAAAAGAAATAATTCGGATAACAGATCAGAATGGAGGAAAATCCTGGAACAAGCCAATACCCACAAAGAGTTTTTGAACTAATGATGATAATGGCAGGAAGTCCTAGATATATTTTTCTGCAATAATTATTAAACTTACTTTTAGTAATAAGCTATTTAAATATAATTACAAATACACGAGATATACACGAGAATACATGAGTATAACTAAGGTGGAAAGGGGTAAATTAGGATCGGTTTAAGTTTAACTTTTTTAGTTAAGTTAATCATTTTTATTTAAATTATTTCATATATTTAAGGCCTTATTGGTATTAACGTGAAGTAACATTAATACTCTATAATTCGCATTGCCAAAACACTAAAATACAAACAGTAAATTTACTGTTTGTATTTTTAGAACGATTTCCGAAGTGGAAATTGAAACGTCAATAAACGTATTTTTATCTTTAATTGTGGCTTATTCCCAGTTAAATAGTAATTAGTCTCTACTGTTGATGTTTTTATTCAATAAAATTTCTTTAAGCCGATTATGCTGCACTCTGTCGAATGCCTCCTCAAAATCAATGAAACAGGCAATGTTACCTAATACGTTTTAATACTTACCAAAAATCAGTGCACAAGACATTAAATTTGCCGTAAAATGACATTTTTATATATTTGCATGTATATATACTTTATTTTAGGCCGCCCTCAAAAAAGGATTATAAAATTTCAAATATAATAATGTTGTATATTTATATAGTTCGAATGTATCTGTCTTTATTCTAATTTATTGTCTATAATCTAATTTATTAAAACTCACGATAACTAATTACGAATTTATTAAAGTCTTTATTAATCCTAATTACAAATAATTTATTAACGTTTCGTTACATTTAATATCGCGGTTCGCGAGCTTCTTATAACTGCCTGCCAAATAAAAATCTTTCATTTATATACACAACTGTGTCATCCAGAGAATTCGGCGGACTTCTTGAATAGTCTCGTATTTTGGTGAAGGCGCTCGACTCGTTTTTCAACCTCGAGACGTGGATGACTCACTAAAATTAGTGTCTAGAGATTTCTGGTAAACAACTGGTAGCTAAGCTCAGGTATATTTTGACCTACAAATTACGAGAATCAATAAAAAAAGAATTAGTCATAAAATATTTACAGTTCTATATGCCATAACATTTAAAATCGTAACATTGCCCCCCTCTTAAAAGATGGTTCCTCCTGGAACCTTGTCGGGACTGGAACTGGAACGACATGCTGATATCGGCAACTGGACCCTCTTTTACAACTTCCAGTTGTATAGAAATGACAAGGGACGGTTTTCTCTCCGCAGCAGTAACTATGCGGATTGCAACAGACTAACACCTGGACTTCGGTGTCTTTAAAGATTTCCTCCACCATGTTTCGTATAACCCTCCAATCTAATTGGCGGCACTCCAACTTTGGCATGGCTAACTTTTGCACGTCGGACTCTAGTACGTGCTCTCTCAACTGAAGTAAGGCTTCCCATACATCTCGGTAGGTAGGTTGGTCACGGGCAGTGTCTTTTGTTACCAGGTAGAAAAGGTAACGTGATGCATCTTGAAGTTTCAAGGTTTTACCAGGAGCTGGCACTTGGCATTGAAGTTCTGCAACTCGACCAAACTTCCTTCGAAAGACGGATGCCAACCCTGGTGCATCTTTGATACTGGCCGGGATGGTAAGGGCCAGTGAGTAGTCATCGGGAAGCGCGAGTAGATCTTGCCTTTCTTCAGTGGTAACACCATGTCTTGCTTTACCGGTACCTCCATAGGCACCCATGAATTCCTCAAACGTGAGGTCAGACACATCTTGGACTTGGTTTACTTCCACTTCTTCATCTACGTCGTGGTCACCCTCGAAAGACGCCAGCCGGTTATGGTGTACTATCATCGGCTTTCCTCTCGGAATCTTGCTTATTCGGTAAATAACATCATTGATCTTCTCCATAATGAGGTATGGACCTTCCCAAAACTGCTGCAATTTGGGAGAACAACCTTTTCGCTTTTTGGGGTTATAAAGCCAGACTTTATCGTTCTTCTTAAAACACCCCTTTTCGGCTTGCGTATCGTACCGTTTCTTCATTCGGTCACTAGCGATCTGGAGATGGGAACGGACCAACTCGTGTACATCGTCCATTCTTCTTCGTAATTCGATCACATAATCTTCACCTGCTACATCTTCTCCAGGTCGACACCCAAACTCTAGATCACAAGGTAGTCGCATCTCGCGTCCGAATAGGACTTTGGCTGGTGTCTGGCCTGTTGATTCATTAACAGCAGATCTGTAGGCCATTGTGAAGAACGGGAGATATTGGTCCCAGTCTCGCTGATGATCGGACACCATCTTTGTCAAATACTTGCCAACTGTTCTATTCATTCGTTCTACCATACCATCCGATTGCGGATGATAAGCCGTAGTCCTTGTTTTCTTCATACCTAGTCTATCACATATTCCTTGGAATAAATCGCTTTCGAAGTTCCTGCCTTGGTCACTATGGATCTCCAAAGGCACTCCAAATCGGCTGATATATTCTTGGATCAACTTATCTGCAACGGTGGCCGCCTTCTGGTCTGGAAGTGCGTAAATCTCGACCCACTTAGTGAAGTAATCCATTACTACCAACATGTACTTGCCTCCATTATCACTTTCTGGAAACGGCCCAGCAATGTCCAAAGCTATTCTTTCAAACGGGCTTCCAACATTATATTGTCTCATAGGAGCTCTCCTTTTTCGATAAGGCCCGTTACTCGTAGCACAAATAGTACATTTCTTACACCAGTCTTTTACATCGTCGGAACTGTTCATCCAATAAAACCGTTCCCCAACTCGCTGAAGGGTCTTCTTCACACCAAAATGCCCTCCTGATGGACTGTCGTGTAACTGACGAAGTACTTCGGCTATTCTGCTCTTTGGAATCACCAACTGTCTTCTCTTCTCTGAACCGTCATCATTTTCCAGGACTCGTTTGAGCAAGCCATCTTCCATGATAAATGAGTCCCACTGGGCCCAATACGTCTTCACTACTGAGCCTAGGTTCGATATTTCTTGCCAAGGTGGTCGACGGTTTTCCTCTTTCCATTTTCGGATTTTCTGTATAACTGAATCTCTCTCTTGTTCTTCCCTGATCTTGGTAGGCGTCCAGTCGTCGTGGACCACCGTCGTTCTTAGCACTGCTGCTTCCTTGGATTCCGTTTTGTTGCAGTGAGAACACTCTGCTGGGCATGGCCTTCTGGAAAGAGAATCAGCGTTTCGGTGGCTAACTCCGGCCCGGTGCTCAATCTTAAAATCATATTCTTGGAGTCGTTCGATCCACCTGGCTATCTGACCCTCTGGATTCTTAAACTGCATCAACCATTTAAGGGCGGCATGGTCGGTTCGGATTAAAAACTTCCTTCCATAGAGGTATTGATAGAAGTGCTCTACTGATTTCACTACTGCCAGAAGTTCTCTTCTCGTGACGCAATAATTTCGCTCAGGTTTTGAGAGAACTTTACTAAAATATCCAAGGACTCTTTCCTGTCCTCCTTGAATCTGAGACAGCACTCCTCCAATTCCCACATTACTTGCATCTGTATCTAAGATGAACTCTCCTTCTGGCAGTGGATACCCTAAAATTGGTGCTGTGATTAAATGCTTTTTTAAGGTTTCAAAGGCATTCTGGCAGTCTACATCCCAGCGGTATTCTCTTGCTTCCTCTGTAAGTCGCGTTAATGGTTTAGCGATATCTGCAAACTTCTTAATAAACCTCCGGTAGTAAGTACACAGTCCCAGAAAACTTCTCACTTGGTGTTTGTCAGTTGGTTTTGGCCATTCCTTAATAGAATCGATTTTTCCCTTATCCACGGCCACTCCTTCTTTACTGACTACATGACCCAGATAATTGACTTTACCTTGAAATAGCTGGCACTTCTTGGGGTTTAACATCAATTGGGCAGCTTTAAGTCGATTAAAAACGTTTTCTAAATTCTTCAGATGGTCTTCAAATGTCTCCCCAAGACAATTATGTCGTCTAGATAAACTAGGCATGTTTTCCAAGATAACCCTCTCAACACATTTTCCATAAGCCTCTCAAATGTCGCAGGAGCGTTACAAAGTCCAAATGGCATAACGTTGAATTGCCATAATCCAGATCCTGTGGTAAAGGCTGTCTTTTCTTTATCTACCGGGTCCATTTCTACCTGCCAGTATCCAGACTTCAAATCCAAAGTAGAAAATAATTTACTTCCAGCCAATGTGTCTAATGTGTCATCGATCCGAGGCAAAGGATAACTATCTTTCTTGGTAACGTTGTTCAGCAAACGGTAATCCACACAGAACCTCGTTGTTCCGTCTTTCTTCTTAACCAGGACCACCGGAGAGACCCATGGGCTCGTAGAAGGTTCTATTACCCCGTCTTTCTTCATTTCCTGAACAATCGTTTCAGCTTCCTCTCTTTTCGCCTGTGGTAATCGTCGAGCTGTTTGGCGAATTGGCTTAGCATTACCAGTATCAATTCTATGCTTAACAACGGTAGTTCTTCCCGTCTTTCCTCCTTTCGGCACGAAAATATCACGATACTGCCGAAGAAATTCCCTTAATTTCCTTTTCTCAATCTGATTCAGAGACTGTCCAGCAACTGCAACCATTTGATCAAATTTATCGTTGGAATTATCAGACGTTGTTGTCTGACGGATTATGGATGTGACAGGTACACAAGTTCCTACTTTTGTCTCTTTCTTGATGGTCACTGGGTAGTCATTGACATTAATAAGTCTCACAGGACTTTCTTTAGCCGAAGTCACTAATTCTTTTAATTCCAAGGCTCCATCATAACAGGTGTTCCTTCGTCCACAATTCCCTGTAGCCGCGCTACTATTATTGTTTCACTTCTCGCAGGCACGACTGTATCTTCTTTAACGGCTGCTTGCATAGTGTTGTCATCATGTGGATGGAGAAATACCTCCTCGTTACCAACTTTGATTACTTTATTTTTAAAATCCAATTGGAATCCATGCGTATTCATTACGTCCATTCCTAATATAACATCCTCTTCGATGTCAGCAACTATAACAGTATGGACGAACTTTTCTGCTCCAATTCCTAATTGTACCTGGATTTCTCCATGAATGTTAGTATTTTCACCTGTAGCGGTCCGCAGTCGCAACCTCGTTGGTAACAGTTTCTTACGGCTGTTTATAACTGTCGGGCGTATAATGGTTCTGGTCGCTCCAGTATCCACCAACAATGTATGCTTTTTACCATTTATTTCTCCATCTACATATACACTATCTTCACGACATTTCAAAGAAGCTATTAGTATCAGAGGGTCTTTGGTAAAGTTCTGGGTCGAAGCTGCTCCCCTAAGGCCGACGCGTTCTGGTTTTGTCTTCGGTCTTATGGTCTTCGTTTTCTTGTGTGTCATGCTTTTTATCATATTAAAGAGCTGGTCAAGTTTATCTTCGTCTTCTTCCTCTTTTACAGTTCTAACTTTACTGTACCCGCCAGAGGCTAGCGTAGCTGACTCGTATTCGAGGGCGGCAGATAAGACATCCATCAGCGTCTTGTGACGAGCTAATCGTAGTGTTCTTTGCATCTCATGATCACGAAGACCATCAATAAACGTTTGAATGGCCAACTTTTCCATCAAGTCTTCGGGAGCTGTTGGATAAGCATATCGCACTAATCTGGCGATATCTACTTCATATTCTTGAAGAGCCTCATCTTTCTTTTGTCTTCGATTTTTGAGCTGCGACTGATATACGTGCTCCAAGTGTTCGTGGCCATATCGCATATTTAACCTCTTCTTCAGTTGTTCGAAATCATCCGTCTCCTCTACGGCTATGGTCTGGAGCACATCTAAGGCATCTCCTCGAAGAGCGATAGTCAGGTTTACAGCCTTTTCTTTTTCAGACCATCCATTCGCTCTTGCAGCTGATTCGAACTGTTTCATGTAGTTGTTCCATGATGATTTTCCGTCGAAAGTTGGGACTTTGACATGAACGGAACTTCCACTTCCTTCACATTTCGGCCGTGTTTCCAACTTACATTTCGTCTCGTCTTCTTTTGTCTCTATGGTAATTGGATTGTTTACTCTCTCTGTTGTTCCTGTTCCCTCAATCTTCCTTTCCAACTCTTTCCATATCTTCTCTTCGAAGGCCATCATATCGGCAGCAACTTGGTTTTTTAATGAAGACACTCTATCGTCGAGAGCAGACATCTCCGAAGTGACTTTAGAGATTTCCAAGGAGATGTTAGCAGAGACTTTGCTTTCTAGAGAAGAAATCTCGTTAGACACTTTGTCTTCTAAAGAGGCGATGTCGCCGCAAACTTTGGCTACATCAGAGGAAACTTTCGAAATATCTTCAGAAACCTTGTTCTCTAATTTCGAAATCGACGAGATGACAACAGCAACCTGCTTGTCTTCAAATATATGAGTTTCCGGATCCAAACCTTCTTCTTTTAAAGCGTTCTTTAGTCGTTGGACTAACTCAGCCTTTTTTCCGGTAGAAGCTAATTCTCTGTCTTCAAGATGTCTTCTTAAATCCGTAACTGTGAGCTCATTAATTGTAGCCATATTTCACTTCTTTTTATTTAAAGTTCAAATTAGATTTATTTAAAATCCCGCTTTTTTATTTGAATATTCCACTTCTGACTCCACTGTTGTATATTTATATAGTTCGAATGTATCTGTCTTTATTCTAATTTATTGTCTATAATCTAATTTATTAAAACTCACGATAACTAATTACGAATTTATTAAAGTCTTTATTAATCCTAATTACAAATAATTTATTAACGTTTCGTTACATTTAATATCGCGGTTCGCGAGCTTCTTATAACTGCCTGCCAAATAAAAATCTTTCATTTATATACACAACTGTGTCATCCAGAGAATTCGGCGGACTTCTTGAATAGTCTCGTATTTTGGTGAAGGCGCTCGACTCGTTTTTCAACCTCGAGACGTGGATGACTCACTAAAATTAGTGTCTAGAGATTTCTGGTAAACAACTGGTAGCTAAGCTCAGGTATATTTTGACCTACAAATTACGAGAATCAATAAAAAAAGAATTAGTCATAAAATATTTACAGTTCTATATGCCATAACATTTAAAATCGTAACAATAACAACCACTTTGTACTCTGAGTATAGCGTTATTCACTCAAAAACATCAAAAAGGAAAAAATCCTCTCACGCATGACTACCATCCACTTTCCAAAAATAGTAGTAGCATCTTAGGAGGACCGGAAGTTGTTTTGGAGTACAATCCTGGCGCGGTCCATAAATTTAAGATCTTTTTCTTCAGATCCTTTTCTTTTTTGAGGAAGTTCGGCCGGTTTCTTTCGCCCTGAGAGACGCAGACGGTGGAAAAGTGATTAGGGAAATGGCAGTTAATGAAAGTGGGGTGGTAAAATTTGTATAAAAGGGGTTCGGATTCTATAAATTAAATGCTTGGATTGTTTTAAAAGTTTGAATACTCATTGTTTGAGGATCTGCTTAAATACGTTGTATTAGTTTTTTTCTTTGTTATTTGTTTTCCGTTTTTAATGCTTCCTTTAAATTTTGTGGAAAAAGTAACTTAAACTTTGTTTAATTTTTAGAGAATAGTACTTCGCAATATTGTTTGCATACCGCTGTGATACCCTCTGGATTTGTTATGGTATTTCCACTATTATCTTTGATGATCTGTGTCTGCGGTTTAAATTATCTTGTTAGATATTTGACTTTTGAGAAAAGTTCTCTAGATTCTTGGCGGTCAGCATGTTTTTCTAGTTATGCACATATGTTTTTAATATAATTATTTAGTAGCCAGTATGTGCATTCAAAAACGGATGTTAGTTAGCCAGGATGCCACAATATCACCAAAACATTTGGTACAGGAAATCGCCGAGGAGAAATTCAATGTAGAATCACTGTGGAACGACTCTACAAGAGAAATGTACCAAAGGAGGCTAGCTCAGAAGATACAGCTGGAACAAATAGACGATATCGAATATATAAACGCGAGCTAGTAGAAAATTAAAAACAACATTGAAGAAGCGGCAACAGAAGCTCTAGGAAAACGCAAAGTCATACTGGACAAAAGAAACAACAACAATACACAATGGTTCAGAAAAGAAATAAAAGAGAAATGTAAAGAATACGAAATGAAACAAAGCAGTTGGTAAGAAGAACAAAAAAATAACACTGGGAACAGTTTGCAAACAGGATGGAAAGCGACTTCTACGGTACATAAAAACAAATATGGAGATTCATAAGAAACCAACGGAAAGAAATGGCAGAATTGAAGGAATACAATAACATACCAGCAAACGAATGGGAAAGATACCTGACGGAACTGTTTAAAGGAAAAGAAAATAATAATCAACACAATAACGTACCTGAATTAAGACACGAAATAGAAATACGTTTTCAGAAAGTAAAGATAGCCATAAATTCACTTAAAAATAGAAAGTCACCAGGACCAGACGGAATAACCAACGAGCTTCTAAAACACGGAAGAGATAGTATTACCCTAGAGATGACAAAACTGATACAAAAACTAATATTGAACTGCATCACAGACAAACTGCATGTCTTTGAAGAAAATGTCTACGAAGAACTGTTCGTATATTCTGGCCTAACAGCATCAGAAACGAAGATCTGCTACACCTGACCGAACAAAAGAGGGTGCAAAATGAAATTAAGTCCAGAAAGTGGGGTTGGATCGGTCACACACTCCAAAAAAATAGTTACAGTATCGCAAAGACTGACCTAGAGTGGAATCCTCAAGGGAAAAGAAAAAGAGGTCGCCCAGTACAAACTTGCAGAAGACTCATCATCTTAGCGCAAAATGGAACCCGATAGCGCGTTTTCACTGAAGCTCTATGCTCCACTTAGGAGTTCAAGAACCTTATATATAATATTGAACTGCAAGATACCAGACGCATGGAGAAACAACATAATGTTCAAGAAAGCAGATAAGGAAGACGTTAACAATTATAGAGGTATAAATCTACTGAACACCGCACTTAAAAGCTTACCACAAAAGTCCTAACCAACAAAATCAATAAACTAACAACTTTATCAGATGACCAACAAGGATTCAGATCCGGAAGTTCCTGCGTAGACGCCGTATTTCTACTAAGACAAATCACATAAAAGGCCATCGAATACAATTAACCAGAATATCTACGTTTTATAGACCTGACAAAGGCTTTCGATCGCATCCAAGTCGAAGACGTCTTACACCTACTGTATAAAAGAAATAACAAAGAATTCTAGAAAATGAACAGAAATGTAAAATTCTACAAAAAGTTTTCAAAATATCAAACCAGTGTTCCGATAATGAACATTATCAATAGAGATATAACCATATTAAAAAAAAACAGAATATCTAGACGTAATTGGTTGATATTTGTCATTTTTTTAAATTTATTACAGACAAATGTTGTGGAGAAATTTTTTAAGGCTTCCTATCATTAATTTGTCTATCCTATTTTTTATTTATGATCCATATTTCCGGTCTTCTTTAATTCAAATTCTAATCTGTCTGATATATTGGGGATGCTGAACGCAAATTTCTTTTATTTTCTTACCTTCTTTGATATTTAAACAACCAACAACTATTTTACTACTTTAACACGGCCATTAATCCAATTGAACACCAGGAAATTTAACGCAGTAAATACGCCATTAAAAATCTTGTTTACAACCAAATTGCAATCCCCTCTACTAAGCTATAAAAATCTTAAATAAGTCATCTCGGAACTTTTAAAACGAGCTCCGAAACTCAACAATGCAATGGTTGGAAACTAGACCCGCCGCTCCTAACATCCCCTTACACCGCTGCCCGCTAAAAGCAGAACAATAAAAAGCCCCAGGTAGTCGAAAGCCATCATGACTAGACGATCGTCGAAATGACATATGGCACCAGGGGGTCTTCTTTACTTTGCTAGAAGGTTTTGGTGCCTCCTCTTTTCATAGAGTCTTTATAAATATTTCAGATATATAGAAAGTTTATGTTCGTTTGAAAACAAAGATCACTTCAATCCGTTTTTAGTTTAATATTACTTTTTGCAAAATACTATTAAATAAAAAATATGGTTAGTGTACTAGTAAAACATCTTCATTTCAGTATTATTATACTTTCTCATTATAAGAGTAAATAATCAGGTTTTATCTTACGTCTTCGTTTTTTTGATTATCAAGACTTTTTTACATTTCTGAGAAAGATTTCACTAGCTTCGATTCAAGAGTTATCTCTTTGCATTATTTCTACATTCTTCAATGTGGTGTTAGATGTTCCGCATATAATATATACTAAAAACTGTCAATCTTGTGATCAATGCCCATGTCTTTCTCCAAACTTGTGTAACAAAATAGGTAATTAAAATAACTCAATTTTTCTAGTGCATTACTATTTGTGTATCAATCTCATGCATCATTTTCCTTTAAACGCTGTAACTTTCTTCTTTTTTGTCCACATTTTCATACTATAAAACATTGCCCCTCAAAATTAATGGCCCTACAAATTTTATTTTAACTAAAATTAAAAGCTATTAGAAAAACGTAAATTCCGATAAATTCGTTTTATTGTATGTCCAATAAAAAAACATAAAATAAAAAAAGTTCCAAAGTATTAACAACAAATAAAAATTTTAAAATTTTCCGGAGTAAGGTGTTTTACAAAGCAACAATTTCGTTTTGCGGTATTTATTCCAACTCGTTTACCAGCGTCTGTTCTAAAGCTCTCACAATTTCAAACTCACCATACTGTTGCTCACTTCTGTTTCCAATTTGTTCCATACATGCTCTATGGGGTTAAGGTCTGTACTTCTAGGAGGCCAAGCTAGGACCTGAATACAAACATCTGTAAAGTATTGCCTGGTTCCTCTCTCTATCTGCGGCCGAACATTATTCTGCATTAGGAGAAAATGTTTACCTACAAAATGCATATAAAGTATCACATGTTCTTTCATACATTCCCTAATGTACCTATCAGCATTAAGACCACCTCCCCCTAGAATAACAAGATATGTATGTGCTTTCGAAGAAATGCCGCCCCATACCATTATAGCTCTATACCACCAGACACTGGTGTCTAGGAGAGAAATAACATTTTTTATAGCGTTCCACAGATCATCAGATAAAAATCTAGTAAAACGAGACTTATCTGTAAACAAAACATTTCTTTAATCTTTAATATCCTAATCTGCATGATCACGAGTGTATTAAAAGTACCTGTAGTAGGTTCATAAGATGATACATTTTGTTCACTTAATCTTCTACGTACGATTACAGGATAATCTATGATACCTTCGACCAGTCTCCTAGTCGAAGCTATAGCAGTAAATGCCCGCTCACGGGAAAGACTTGAAGTCTAAGAAACCGATCTTCCACGGCGTTTGTTGCTCTTGGTCTTTCCTATCCAGATCTTCTTGAGTAAGAACCAGTTTTGAAGGAGCAATAGAAACTTTATTCGCTGCCAATATTCCTGCCAATATTTGTTATTTCTGGCATTCTTTCTCTGGTTTTGCTTATTGTAACTCTCGGACATTTGAAGTATTCTACTTTTTTTTAATTTTGAACTCCTTATTTTGATTTTTTCTTTGACCAGTTTTCCCTATTTGTAATATTTTGCCTTTTCTTAATTTAATCTGAGCCGCATTGTCTTTCCTTTTTATTGTATTTCTTCTAGAATTTCCTTCATTGCATTTCTGTTCTTTGCAATAATAACAATATCGTCTGCGTAAAGGATTATTTGCCCACCTTTTGTTCTTAGGTTCCTTTTGTTTATATTTCGTAATATATTATTCTAAACATATATTAAACATTGCTGTAAATTGATGTATATATATCGATGATTGTTAATTTTTCCAGTGCAGTAATTAGTTCTTTACTTTTAATCGAATCAAAAGCGTGTCTTTAAATAGCATTTCCAATTTTCGTTTGAGAATAAGTTGAGGAAGAGTGAAAATGGAGGTACATTGCAAGTTGTTTTTTTTTAATGAAACATAAGATTAATCGTCAAGTGTTAAAATGTTACAAGATAAGACGACCCAAGTATATTCAATCGGGCTGTAGTTGTGGCTTCATATAGATTCAAGAACCAAAAAAAGTAAATAGCATTGGGAAATCATAAACAAACTTCTATATAAAGTGATTCAAAGAAAAGTTATTAGCGAATTTATAAAAAATCAATAATTACGGACAATGCTATATATTATTCAACGCAGCTGCTTATAAAATCGAATAAATGCGTGAAATACGTCCGGAATTAAAAAGTGAAAGAACCAACAGAAAATAAGTATAAGTACAATGTATAAACACGAATTGCTACAATACTCCAACCATCAGTTTTGGGACATAGCATAACACTTTTTGTGTAGAATAAACCCTTCTCTTAGAAACAAAGCTTTTAAGGACTTTCTATTGAGCTGTTACTGACGCCAGATTCACTAGTTTCAATAGTATTGAGACATTCTGTAAATATTGCCGCCGAATGTTTTCCTAAAATATACCACCTTAATCTATATTTAAAATCTATTGGCGAAGTGTGATCATTTGCACCACCCATCGGTGGGTAATTTTCGGGCAACTTAAATCAAATGTGAGGATCTGCAAAAACAAAAATATTTAAAGTTTGTCGATAATACCCAAAATTTAACTAAACGGACTAAACACTAAAAAAAGAGATCGAAATGAGAGGCTTTGTAAAAACAATTCAGCTACTGCACGATGCACAAATACATCTACCAGGACAGGGAATCCTATATCTCGAACACCGTAGTACCCTGTATTGTTGCTTCGCAGGTGACGTCATGCATGTCGGAGTACACATTTCTACATTTCTTGAATGGCATACCGGTATTTGTGTATCGTGCGTTAAATATATATTTTAATTTTATCTCAACTGACAACATAATACCGCATTTCGACGAAAATCCTTAATATTTTATGAGCTAATTCCTTTTACTTGTTAATCTCTTGAAAAACTACCAAAGGATGCACTTCTTAGAATACTCAGCATGAGACACAATGAAAGTTATTATCCCAAAAATAAATTTTTGCAGTAATCCGATTAGCAATACGAGCCATTGAACGGTCTAGGTAAATTGACCGTTTCTCCTTGTCTTTCACGTTATTTAAAACTCCAGGGAATGCTTGAGCAACAAGAAGTTAATTAAAATTTTGATTAGAATTCCAAACTCGCAGGAAGAAAGGGGAAATGATTTCAATGAATTTCGTGACTTTTAAAAATTTAAGCAGTTTTTTTAGTATAAAATAGAACAGAAGTTTTTAATTATTAGAAAAGCTGTCTTTTCGGGTTTGTACAGTACACGAATAAGGGGCGAGAATTCTTTGTTGAATGAAGTATGTTTCTGGTTGTTTAAGGCGTAAAAAGTTGTTTTCTCTTGAGTAGAAAAGGATCATAAAGGTTTTCACGAGATGTTTTTGTTATTATCGAGTTTGAGTTGTTGTGGTTTACTAGAATAAATATACAAATGAATAGCTCCGCCGAACAACGTTGCAAGTGCCAAAATACAAATATTTTAGGAGACACAAAAAACGGCTTTGATTGATGAATATTGTTTTAGGATAAATATATTTTGTAAACAATTCATTTCCATCGAAATGAATACACACATTTACACATTTATCACATACAGATTTGATTTTCATATAAAAAGTTAATTTTTTCGTAAAATTTATTTTTAAAATAATTATCTATCATTTCAAACCCTTTTCTACTAATAATTATAAAAGAAAAAGAAAATGTTTAAAATAAATATTTATTTTCAATTGTTTAAACAAATTACACTGTTAAATACACACTTCACAACTTAACTAATTGATTTTTAATAATCTATGCAACGAGGAACCCCAAATTAAAAAAAACATCAATTTTCGTTAATTAAAACCGGAGATATTGCCACTTTTATAAATTTGAATTTATAAAATCAGTTTTTGAAATAGTAAAATAAAAAAAGGCTCGAGTTCTGAGAGTGTGTTTTTTTTAAATCGTATCAAAATGCCAACATTTCGTATAAACAAAATTAACTTTTGTTTATTTTTTAATTATTTATTTTTATTTTTTAATTTTTAATTTTTTAATTATAAAATAGTTTAATTAATTAAACTAAGCCTCTTGTTTCAATATGTTGCTTTCAAAGTTCATGTAGACCTAATTGTTTACGCATAATATCGTTGTAGATAACAGCCTTCTGCGATAAACAATTTCAATTTTGTAATAACTTTTAAGTGAAACTTTTTTTAAGTAAAATTTTTAGAAAAGTTTCACTTTTAAGTGAAATTTTTAAGCTGAATACATGTGTTATAGTCCCTATTATCAGGCGAAATTAAAGTTTTTTGTGCATTTTTAGAAAAGTTATTAAAAATTTTAAAAAAATTGTCCTATAAAAAATCGATATTTTTGCCATAACTAAACAACAAATTAATGAAAATAACTTTACAAACCCCTTATAGTAAAAAGGATTTTCTATTATTTTTGAGTAAAATTGTGTCCCTTTTGCATATAATTTACCGGTGTTATCACCTTTAATATTCTTCTTCTTCTTCATCTAGCCATTCACGTCCACATCTGAATATAAGCCTCTTCAAGTCTTCCTTTCCATTGTTTTTTATTGTACGCTACTTGTAGCCAATTTTTCCCGGCAGTCCTTTTCAGATCATCTGTCCATCTCATAGGAGGTCTGCCTCTGGGTCTTTTGTGTTGGTATGGTCTCCAGGTTAAAATTGATCTGTGCCATTTGTTTAGATCGCTCCTAGCTACATGTCCAGCGTATTCCCATTTCAACTTTAATGATTTTTGCACCAGATCGGTGACTTTGGTTTTCTGTCTTATCCATGTGTTTGTTTTCTTGTCCTTAAGTGATATACCTAGCATTGCTCTTTCCATCGCTTGTTGAGTGACTCTAAGTATATTCATATTCTTTTTTTGTGATTTTCCATGTTTGTGCCGCATAAGTTAATATCGGAATAATGCATGCATCAAAAACTTTAGATCTAAGATGTAATTGAATTTGTTGATTTCTGATTATATAGTTCAGTTTACCGAATGCTGCCCAAGCTAACTTTCTTCTTCTTTTTATTTCTTCAGTTTAAATTTCCCTATTTAGTATTATTTTTTGTCCTAAGTATATATATTCTTTAACTTTTTCTATAACTTTATCGTTTATTATTGTCACGGTGTCTTCGGAGTGCATGACTTTTGTTTTGTTTAAATTCATTTTCAGTCCTATTTTAGAAGATTCGGTATGTAGTTCTAAAAGCATGGTTTGCATTTCTTGTAGGTCATTAGCTATCAGGATTATGTCATCTGCAAATCGTAAATTACTGAGGTAGCGGCCATTGATGTTTATTCCCTTATATTTCCAATTTAGGTTTTTAAAAACGTCCTCCAAAACTAAGGTGAACAGTTTGGGTGATAAAGTATCTCCCTGTTTGACTCCCCTGTTTAATGGTACAGGGTTCGTGTGTTCTTTTTCATTTAGGTATTATGTAGCTGTAGCTTGGTTCATAGTTTATTTTATTAAGTTAATATATCTGCTGTCTATTCTACAATTTTGCATTGCTTTTATTACGGCCGTGTGTTCTATTCTATGGTATCGAAAGCTTTTTCGTAGTCTACAAATACTAGGAAAACTGGAAACTTGTATTCGTTACATTTTTCTATTAATATTTTTGTGGTTAACAGGTGATCGGAAGTTGAATAGCCTTTTCTAAAACCTGCCTGTTCATATGGTTCAAGCTTTAATAGGTATTTAAAATCAAATAGCGATCTTACATTGTTTATATATAATTTACAAGTAAAAAATTACGTTTATATTTTTGCATATTTTTTTTATTCCATATTTTTATCACCAAATTGATCAATAATATATAATTTGTTACATGTATTAAAGAGTGTTGCGAAAAAGGCTTTTGATTTGCTAATTTCTCTGGCCAATAAAGGTCGATTCAAACACATCAGTCCCGTCACAGTCCCGGCGCAGAACCGGTCTTGTCTTGTCACAGAACTTTTCATTATCTGACGGCTGGGAACCTGTTCGTCAACTGATGATGTGAATGCCAGCGGCATATTTCTATTAAAGAATATTTTGTATGACGGATTGTTCGGTGCCGGGACTGTAACGAGACGTGACTGATGTGTTTGGATCGACCTTAAGGCCGTTCCTTGCGTTTCTGGACATACCTAAGTTCCAATGTAAAAGTTTATATCAAATAACGCAAAAACTATGGCAGATATTGAGATGATTCTTTTTTTATATGAAAGGTCTTAAAAAGTTCTAGTGCACTATTTAGTTGTAAATTAATAAATTGTTTAAACAATATTTTTTTTTCAAATATTTTTGGTTAAAATAAACGTAAAAATTTTTTTTTTGAAATAGGGCACTACAGAATTTGACCCACTTTCCGAATCTGTTTTTATTTTTAACATAAAGTGTAACACGAAGCAGCTATTTGGTATAAACTTTTTTTAAAATCTCAAATTTTGCTAAATGTAACTTTCTCTCTCGGCCAGTACAGGCTGTCCTTGTCGATAGTTTCTGGATTCTCGTCGACACGGTTAGGTTGGTTAGGTAAGAAGTATAATACCCTCTCGAAGGTGGGTCATAAATAATGTTGAATAACATTATTAGGGTTTATTTCGACTTTTGACAAACCAGTGTGTTAATTGTTTTTAAAATGGGTAGTTCACGAAGAAGTTTATGTTCCGATTAAGGAAATTTTATATAAATAAGCAGTACCTATAATAAGTACCTATAATTTCATTAAATTTTTATATGAATAGAAATATTTTCTGTTAATTTGTAACATTTTCCTTCTAAATGTTTATACTGTTTTTATAATAATACTATTGTTTCAGTATTTGCTTATATAATAATAATTTATTATGTAGAAACAGCGTAGAATTTTGGTCAATCAGCCAGTACATTTTTTTGTATTTCAATCAGAATTATTATTTTCGTTTCTTCTTTACATAAAAGATTAGAGTAATACTCAAATATTTTTCAGTATTTGAATACGGAATTTGATTATTTATATTTATTGGACAATACCCAAATATTTTGCTGTATTTGAATATGGAATTTGATTATTTATATTTATAGGAATATTTATTTTCAACGTTTTTGTTAGTAAAGTTTACATAATATATGAAGTTTGTTTTTTCACTTGCTTGTCCAGCCATATTAGTCCAGGCTAATAAGGATTTTCTCGTGACACTCAATAATACAGGTAGCTGACAACTTTTTTAGTTATTGTAGACCTATAAGAAGAAAACCTACCTGTTTCCTGCGTAAAGTTCGGAGCCGTTTTTTAATGATTAACAATTAATGCAAAAAACGCGATTCTTTCGATTTTTGCACTCTATTATTTATTTATTTATTTTTACGCACAACAGGCCGTTAAGGCCTAGAGCATTTTTTTTACAACATAATTCTAATTACAATTATTTTAAACAAAACTTTAACGTAAATATGTATATATATAACATTCTTAACTACTCTGAAGGACCTGGTGTACAATATTTTTCCATTCGCTTCTATTTTGTGCTTTTTTTCCATTCCCTCACCTTTACGTGTTTAAGGTCTTCCTCCGCTTTACCAATCCACCTCGTTCTGGGTCTACCTCTTCTTTTGGGGTCGATTAATTTTCTGGTTATTACTAGTTTAGGAATTCTGTTTGCTGCCATTCTTTCCACATGTCCCAACCATCTGATTCTTTGTGCCTTGACGAACTTGGTAATAGTAGGTTCTTTGTATAAAGCCATTAATTCATTGTTGGTTCTTCTCTCCCAACCATCTTTTGCCTTTCGTCCTCTGAATATGCATCTCAATATTTTCCTTTCCCATCTTTTCAGAGTATCCTCTTCCTTCTTATTTAATATCCAGGCTCACCGGCATATGTTACTGTGGGTCGAATTACTGTTTTATATATTCTGAGTTTACCTTGTCTAGAAACGTATTTTGAGTTCAGTAGGGCTCTTAAACCACCTAATTTTTGATTCCCTTTTGCTATTCTGGCTACGAGCTCCCATTTCTCGTTTCCATTTTCATCGAAAACTACACCTAGGTATTCAAATTTGTCCACCCTTTTAAAACTATAGCTTTTACCACTTACTGACCTCATACTAAAGTCTTCTTTTTTCCCTTCTGTTCCTTCTATGATCATATATTTAGTTTTGTCTTCATTTAGTTCCAATCCAAATTTCTGTGCTTCTTCGATGATTTTCTTCACAACTCTTCTTAATTCTTACTCGGTTTTTGCTAGGATCGTTAGATCATCAGCAAATGCCAAGCACTGGTGCTCATTTTTCATGATCGTTTCTTCCATCTTCATGCTGCATTTTCTGATTACAGTTTCTAATACTAATTTGAATAATGTAGTGGATAAAGGATCTCCCAGTCTCAAGCCTTTTGCAACCGTAAATTGATCTGATATGTGACCCTGCCAAGCAGGGTGCTAACAGGTGAAGATGCTAACAGAGTAATGCCTCTATAGTTCTTACAATCCAGTTAATCGTCCTTTTTATGCAACGTATATTATTTCATTTAGCCACTCTTCTGGACCAAATTCATTTTGCCATATAAGTACTATTAGTTTATGGGTTACTGCAAAAAGTTGATCATCACCTTTTTTTATATTTTCCAACAGATTTAATCGATTTCTGTGGCTTTATTGTCTTTGAGTTTTAGGACGGCATTTGACACATTTGACACTTCTATTATTGTTGGGTGTTCACTGTGTAGTTGTCGATGTAGATTTTGTTGATTGTCTATGTTGTAACCTCTTTCAATATCGTTTATATATCATATATATATATATATATATATATATATATATATATATATATATATAATATATTATAATAATAATGTACTTATTCTTCTTCTTCAAGTTCCACTCCTATCGGAGATTGGAAATCATTCTGGCAATTATCATTTTGTTGGATATGCGGCTGAATAGTTCTGTTGAATTGCATCCAAACCATTCACGGAGATTGCGTAACCACTAGATTTTACGTCTTGATGTGTGATGTATGATGTGCCCCAAGTATTCTAATCTCCTTATTTTTATGGAATTTAAAACTTCGCATTGTTTTCCTAGTTGTTCGAGAACTTGTTCGGTTGTTTTGCGATCCATCCATGATATTTTCAAATCACGTCGGTAGCACCACATTTCGAATGCTTCTAGGTTTTTAATGCTGGATTTTTTAAGTGACCAAGCTTGAATCCCATATAAAAGGGTAAAGAAAATATAACATCAAAGCATTCTTATCCGGAGCGATATATTGATATCTCGATTACAAAAAAGTTTTCTCGTTCTATTAAAAGTTGACCGTGCAATTCCAATGCGGCATCTTATTTCTTTTGTCTAATCAGTATCTTCTGTGATCCATGCTCCAAGGTATTTGTACAAAGATATTTGTTCAATTTCTGTATTATCTAGTACTAGCTTAACTTTGATGCTTTGTGCTTTTGTAAATACCATGAACTTGGTTTTCTTCAAATTTATTTTTAGTCCACAAAATGTACCTATAATATGATATAATCCTTATAAAATGTCTTCCGACGTTTATTTTTCATTCAATTCGGTTGTTCCATTGTTCTTTAAGTTCTTTCGAGCTCATTAAGTTTCTTATTCCTTCCATCCGTGTTTTCTAAGGTAATCCTCTCTTCTGGATTACGGTAGGTGTTCATACAGGTACTTGTTTTAGGAGTCTACTGTCTTTCATTTATTGGACCTGTACCCATTTGAGCTGCTTTCGTTGTATGCCATCCATGACTGTACCTTCTATTCTCATACTTTATTGCATTAAGTTCGACGAGATATCTTTCTTCGATATTAATCTGTCTCTGTTAATCGTCGTGTTTCACAACCGTATAAATAAAACATGCTTTTTACCACAGTTTCATGGGTTGTAGTGCTAGAGAGAGCATGTCAGCTGTGCCAAAACGAAAAATAATCCTCCTTATTGCTTCCACTGGAATGAGCTTGACCATTTAACTGGGCCCGGGCTACCTCTTTCTAATTCTTTAAACTCCTGTTTTGAAATTAATAATTATTTTGTCTAATTACCTATTTAGTTGTCAAAACAGATACATTGGTAACTAAAGAAGTGAAAGTGGTTCAATTTAGAAATTATATAGTAAATAATAAATATTTGAAAACTGATGCACATATTCCTCCCGCGATTTATGCTTCAAGTACTAATTTTATAAATCGCACTTCTACTAATATACGTAAATTCTTTCATTTTAATTTCATGAATGTTTTTATTCAACATTATTTCAAAACCGCACTGAATAGAAGGCCGCCCAGTTGTTTATTGTATAGACCCAAGACTTTACACAATAGGGGTTGTATAAGGTAGGTATAAAGCTTACCTCTAGTATACGATGACGTTTAGAATATTCTTCGTGAATGGATTTTGTTTTTGTAAAGAAAGATATTTTTGAAATAGACATCTCTCTGAATTTTACCGTTACAATATTCGAGGATAAGCCTTAAAGATGCATTTGGATGCCGAGCAGGCAAAATAACTGAAGAGAATACTGAGAATTGATGAACTTCTCAACATTTCTGAGAGAATTATTAGTCCTTTCATAAAATTTTAAGTTTGCACATAGTTGCATTTAAGTTTGCACATATCGTTTCTTAATTTTTGACCGGATCTGTTTACTAATTAGTTGTTAAGCTCGTCTTAATGACTGTTTCT
This sequence comes from Diabrotica balteata, assembly GCA_918026665.1. Taxonomy (NCBI): domain Eukaryota; kingdom Metazoa; phylum Arthropoda; class Insecta; order Coleoptera; family Chrysomelidae; genus Diabrotica; species Diabrotica balteata. Next base: position 117,908,870 of record OU898279.1, on the reverse strand, counting down.
TAATTTTTGTTTTGTAAATTTTTTATGTTCGGTTATATTTTTGACATCCTAAAAATAAAATTTTATTGGGACAAAATACGTCTATGAAAAATTAACCTTCCTCTATAAACCCAAATGAAATATATTATGTGCAGCCAATAATGGCATCCTACACTGGATGTGTATTCCCAACACGATAACGCAATTTTCGTCTACCACCGAACGCCGATCGCCCGATCTCGCTCATAATCGTCCAACGTTCGGATGTAGGTCAATGGCCCCTCACAGCTGATCGATTGTGATTCCCTTTCCCTTCTCTGTCATGAATCTTTCAAGTTGCAGCCGACGCTCGCTCGAGTTGCAGGCACAACGGCAACGATGACATTCTCCGCTTTCCAACGATCTCAGTGAGCCATAACGAAGGAATTGTTTTCGTTTGTTTGGTCGATGCGTTTTGGTCAAGTTCAAATTTGTGCTTTTATATAACGAGAGGAATAATCCTATTGATCAATATCTTCCAAAACAATGTGAGCTAAATGTTGTCGTAGGTAATGGATGTTTTTATTGTGGACTGTAGTATTTGTGCTCGTGGAATGGATTCTTTAATGTTCGCGTGTCAATACTTGGTTATATGGTATGGGTGGAAAATATTTAAAAAAGTGTAGAATAAAATATTCGTCTACTTGTTCAATATCTATCATTATGTTAATTTTGGCATAATTTGCCAACTAATTGACTCTCGATAACTTGAACTCGTAGGGACTAGTTATTATTTGTTCGTAGAGTTCGAGTTATCAAGAGTAGGTGAAAATAAATACATTTTATAAATTGCTACATGTATTTATTTTAAAATTACAGATTGTTACATTTTTTGCTTTAATGTGTCAACTGTATTTGCAATATCATTTAAATGACGGAAGATTTCTGGCCTAATTCCCTTGAATCCTTCAAAAATAATCTCTAAAACACTCCTGGTTTGTTGTGCAGTAGGCATAATAGGTGGTGACTGCTGCCTTCAAGATTTTTTTCCTTTCCTAAATCTTCCTCAAATACTGTCACTTCCGCCACTACTTCTTCACCTACTAGTGTGTAAACTTTTCGAACTGAACATTTGGAAAATCCAAATGTATTGTAAGAACTGTCCAGTCAGGGACGATATCTAGTGGTTGGTTGTCTTCTTCTTCTGTAACTGAATTATTTCCGAATCCACAAGAAGCAAAACAATTGCTCACAGTTGTCGTAGATACGTCATCCTAAGATTGTTTCACAAACTTTATTGCTTGAAGCATGTCCATATGTCGCAAAATATCACTCTCTTCAGTTCTTCAATTAAACATTTAACCACCTCGGTGCGATATTTAACTTTGTAATTTTGTAAATTTCATCCCTATAAGATGAAAATGGTGGACGAATTGACAGAGGATGATCCAGATCGACGACTGCAATATTGTGAAACTATGGATTAATATTTCACAAGATCCAAATTATTTAAGACATATTTGTTTTTCCGATGAAGCTACATTCTATTTAAATGGTCATCTACATCGACAAAACGTAAGATATTGACCTGACGAAAACCCTCGATTGTTTGGAGAGTGTCATACTCATTTTCCCATTAAATTAAATGTTTGAGAAGGTATACTAGGGGATCACAGTATAGGCCCTTTTTTTTATCGAAAGCAATTTAACGGGGAAAAGCTATTTTAATCTATTGGAAACACAAATAATTCCTGCAATTAATGATGTGCTTAAAAACAATCCAGACGAATTCACCCAAGATCTTGTTTTCCGGCAAGATGGAGCTCCGCCTCATTACGATGCTCGCGTTCGAAATTTTTTAAATTATTTGTATCCGAGAAGATAGATTGGACGTCGTGAATTCATTGAATGGCCACCAAGATCACGAGATCTTACTCTTCTAGATTTTTACCTATGGGGTTACCTTAAATCCAAACTGTATGAGAGCCAGTTGACGACACTTAATGAACTCCGTCAAAGAATAAACAAAGAATGTAATAGGATTGATATGCAGACCCTAAAAAGGGTTAGGGAGGCAACGAAACAAAGAATCTACTTCTGCCAGGAAGCACAGATTATAAGACAAGAAGATCGCCAACCTTAATGTTAAAAATTGCCGATACGATTTACAGCGCCCTCTACGGTAGAATTCTACACTAAATGCTAATAACTTTGTAACTTACCTTAACGAAGGCCAAAAAAAAGAAGACAGAAATCTGTTAATGAGAAGCGGGAAATTCAAATTTATATGACGCGGGAAATTCAAAATTATTGTAGGAATTCTCTATAATTTAAAGGGACACTGTCAAGATAAATTATAAAAATATAAATATATCCATCTGAACGTTTCAATCTATCACATTTTTAACAATACAAGTGTGTTGGTCGTGTTTGAAGTTAAATTCGTTAAAAATTGTTTAGAAATGAAATAAACCGAAACGTTCGGATGCAAAGAATTTTATTTTTACCACCATCTTGAACAAGTCCTATTAAATTATAGGAATTAAAATTTAATGGTTATAAAACAAACCATTATTGCTGTAATTCATTTCACACATTTGCATAACATAATTTTAACAATGAGTAAATAAATCATAAAAATTCTATTTGGCAAATCTGAAGTTCATAGTTCATATGACAGAAGAAAGATAGAATAAGGTTGAATCTCACTCAAGCTAGGAAAAAAAAATGTTCTATATAGTACAAGTGTTTTATTTATCTGTGCTAGAAAATATTACTAAAAACGTTGTCGTTGACAAGACTATTCAAGTTAACCCCCCCTGCCAGGAAGTAAATGGAGATAATTTCGAGCATCTCCTCGAAAATTGACGGGTCCGAGCGTTTTTATCTTTGTTTTAAATAACGGAGTTCACTAGGGGGGGGGGGGTAATAAGACTTAATATTCACACTGTATATTGTTTTAGTGTTATAAAGATTTTCTAGACGAATTAAAGGTCCTAAGTGTAATCTAAGTGATTAAAAAACATTTAATAAGAAATGGCATGTTTTCCCCTCTTTTTTTTATTGTTATTTTGCAGCAACTATTTCTGCAAAAACCCGAATGCCACCTCGCACATCCAAATTTAGTCGATTTTTACAAATCCGACCTGGGCTATGAGTATAGAACTGTTTTATAGTAGAATTCTAATCCAAATATTCCCAAACATTTTTTATAATTTCCTTCTATTTGGTTTTTATAGGTCCATAGAAATAAATATACGGTTCAGATATGCATAAAATATGAATTTTTAATAGCCCCACTCTTTAAAATAAATGAATGACAAACAAATGCGATAAGAGTGATAGATAGTCATGCTGAATTAGACAAGGCTTTATCTAGTCTCCAAGTTTATTTATGACAGTATTATCGCTTTTATACTGATTTATTTATAAACCCGCTGATAACTCTATTGGCACTTTCATATGTGGTTCTTTGTGACCACAATATATGGGTTGGATTATCATTAAAAATATTTTTTATCATCGCAACACGTGGCTACATTGTTCTTTCAAAAAACAGGAAATGGCAAAAAGGGTTTACTACTTAAAATGTTTATAGAATGGAACGATCATAGATACAAAGGCCTTTGCATAGTTTAACAACAGACTGTAGAAAAATCCAGACTGTGCGCGAAATACCAGCAAAAGTAAACAATTTCGATAAATTAATTTTTTTTATGTCTAAACTACTGTCGTGAGTTAAAAATTTTAGTCATTCAGTTTCTTCAAACTTAGGAAAATATTGTTTAAGTAAAATTTTAAATTTTCGTTATACTTAGTAGCTATTTTTTTAAACTTTCATTTTGCCTTGCCTTATGCTATGAAGTAAATGTGTGTTTTGTTGATATGTATTTTTGGCTTTTCAAATGATGTTCCTATATATATATATATATATATATATATATATATATATATATATATATATATATATATATATATTCAGAGAACATTAATTTTTGCTTTAAGTATCTTCACAGTCAAATCAGGTTTCAGCACTTTACATTAGCACGTTATACTTCAAAATAGAAAGGGAAGTTGCTGTTCATCAATGAAAAGGCATGTCTCTGTTGAAAACTCATTTATATTTTTAAAACTTCTCTGGGGTAAATTATATTTTAATATTTAACCAATATATGACTTTTTGTAATTTGACTTCATTTTTATACATATCTAACCTCAACCCATGTGCTTCTTTTTAAACCATGTGCAGTTAATATCTTTAATATATTTTAAGTAATTTGTTTAATAATATATTCATTTTATCCTTGCCAATTTGCTTATTTCTATTTGATATTGTAATTATTTTCAATGTTCATATGGCAAGGAAATATGCTAAAATATGCAGTTGCTGTAGTGTATTTTTATGTATGAGAGAGTAATAAAACAATAAATTATGTATGCAAATCCCTAAACTGTTGATACGGGTGACTCAATGAAAAACAGATATTTGTCAACAAGTTTACAGAAGTATATAGGAAAACAATTTTAAATTGAGTATGACCACCAGGTATAAAGGTTGGAGCAGAATAGAATACAATAGTTGTGAGGATTACTAATCCCTAAATAAGGTTGCCAGTGTCGGAGTGATGGAGGTTAACAGGTACTAATGAATTTGCAAGAAATGTAAGATGTTTATTTTATTGGTTATATATAACCAATAAAAGTTTAATAAGTACCTACCTATTTGCAAAATAAAGTTTAATTCTTTAGATAAAATAAAACGTTTTATTTTCCATGCATCGTGCATTCCACGAAGTAAGGGTTTCAACAATCAAACATTTAATTCTTTAATTCCAGGAATCTACGACAGTAATTGACTAGATAATTACCTTCTAAACTTATTCCACAGAAAATGTGATAGTGGGTTTTTCCATTTTGTAGGAAGGTCCAAGTGGCATTATGGAAAATTTGGAAGTGCCGTGTAAACGCCGAAAAATTGGTCCTTTAACAGTAATTGAAAAAACATTAATATTTAATTGTTTTAAATCATTTACAGACAAACGTTTATGTGAAAGTGTTGATGAGACCGTTGAGTTAGTTAGCAGTATACTTGGTGTTGGGAAATCTACGATTTACAGAGTTATTAAAGAAGAGAAATGTGGTAGTTTTCAAATGCCACGTAATGCTCCAGGGAAACCAAAATTTCAAATAGAATATCATTTTAAAGAAGGACTTCGACGGAAAGTGCATGAATTCTTCTTTAGACAAGAATTTCCAACATTGGATAAAGTTCTTGTCTCAGTTCGAGATGATAAGGATTACCCATAAATGAGTCGAAGTACGTTATGGAAACAAAAGAAATAGGCTTCCGCTGGAAAAAGAATCCCAGAAAGTCTATTTTATTAGAAAGAAGCGGTATTGTCATATGGAGAAGACATTTTTTAAAAACCATAAAGGAAATGAGAAACCAAAAAAGAAAAATATTTTATCTTGATGAAACATGGATCAACGAGGGTCATACACCAAATAAATTTTGGCAGGATGAAACTGTTACAAGTCAAAGGCACGCTTTTGTAAATAACTTATCTACTGGTTTAAACCCACCATCAGGAAAGGGACGCAGGCTGATAATAGTACACATTGGCAGTTCAGACGGTTTTGTTGAAGGTGGTTTATTAACTTTTGAATCAACTCGTACCGGTGACTACCATGAAGACATGAACGCTGATGTCTTTCAAGAATGGTTCAAACAAATGATAGATCTTCTTCCTAAGAACTGTGTAATAGTAATGGATAATGCAAGTTATCACTCCAGACTTATAGAAGGACTGCCCACAACCAAGTGGTTAAAAAAAGACTTGCAGAATTGGCTGAGTTCAAAAAATATTACGTACCATCCCGGATCTATAAGAAAGGAACTTTATTCGTTGTGTGCCCTTCATAAAGAAAAATTTAAAAAATACGAAATTGATGAAATTGACAAAAATCGTGGAATGACAGTACTTAGATCCCCACCATACCATTGTGAATTAAACCCGATTGAACTGGTATGGGCACAGATAAAGAGTGAAGTTTCAAGAAAAAATACCACTTTTAAAATTCATGATGTTAAACAGTTGTTTTTGGAGGCCGTAAATAATGTAAAACCTGAAAACTGTGAAAAGGCATTAAATCACACTATTAAAGAAGAGGAAAAAATGTGGAAGCTGGACAATATTAGTGATAAAATGATCGAGCCAGTTATTATAAATCTTGGTTCTGAAAGTTCATCTTCTGAATCTGATTTTTATTTGTAACAAGTAGCTGTAAGTTTTATATTAATATTTTTATTCATCTATTTAACATACCTTAGACGGTTTTAAAAACTCTTTTTCTCTTTTGTAATTTTTAAAAATTAAAAAAATGTGAATTTTTTAAAACCCTTTTTAATGTAGGCCAGTCAGTTCTAATATAGTGTGTGATAAAAGAGGTCACTTTTGTTTACATACACATAACACTTTATAACACTGAAATAATTCATTTATTTTTTACAATTATTCAAAGTAATTTTTCAATTAATCTTGAGCACGCTCATGGAGTGGTCGGAGGTACCAGTTAAAATTATGCTAATTACTCTCTCGTTCATAAAAATAAACTATAACACAAGGTATTTTTTCTAGTTTTTTGGCCCTATTAATTTTTCTTGTCCACGTTTTGGTGGGACGTATCAAAACCACATGGGTGGAACTTCCCAAGCCTCGTTAAAGACTCTTCACAGCACATAGTCGACCATGCAATAATAACTGCAGCTGCTATTCAGAGCCCAATGGCCTCCTGAAGATACAAACATGAAAGTATCTAGTTTCAGCTACATCAGCAACTAACCACTACATTCTGCAATCCTGTCTAACTACTTAACGACAACATAAGAAGCCATAAGTATCATTTAAAAATCTTTTTATGTAAAGCTGTATGCCAGATCTGCTTTGTTTGATTTTAATTTAATATTAAAATTTCAATGTTATATTTTTTATGTAAAATAAATAAGATTAGTTAATGTATTGGTTTATTTGTCCTAGCCAAACTCATTTTTCACATTTACATCTAAAATAAGACGTTCTTACAGTTGGGAGACTGAGCTAGACGACGAGACGCCTAACAATTCGCTCCCAAAGAAAGTTGTGAGTTTTATTGTTTCTACATTGGCTCCCAACTTTTGGAGGTAGTTATATTGTTACCCATTGGCACCCACCGTTTCTGATGGGTCGTTCAATGGTTACAACTATTCTAATTTAAACTATATGATTTCTTATTTCCATATATTTATTAGCCGTTTTATAATAAAAATCGAATCTATCATTGCGTTTGTACCCTTATACATTATTGATTGATAAAAAACTTTTACGAAGCATTATTAATTGTTTTATAGTTGTGTTGCGGTTCTTTATAACAGTCCAACCATTGCAGAAATAATTTATCTGCAACTGGCTGCTTTTGAAATTAACCTCCGCATTAGCAACCCTGTTCCCCTTCATCAATCAACCAAGAACGTATCAATCAATTGCGTCTGTCGTACAGAATAGCCGGGAATTATTCCCAGAAACAACTGAAATAACACAGTCCAAGCATGAGTCCAGCCAAAGGAAACTGAGAAGTGATTATCCGTAATCCGAAACACATTTCTTCTTATTTTTTCCTTGCAACAAAAACTAAGAACATTATCATCGTCTACCAGTCGTGTTCCTAATGATTGTACGTCAGCTTTGAGAAATGCCGCCATGGACACAGTGACGTAGAAGACAATAGGATAAAATGTACAGTCGACAATGGGCTTCAGCTAAATGGTGCTGTGGTAATTACATGTTAATGTCACTCCAATTCGTTGCAGACTTAGATTTCGAAGGTCATTTTAAACGTTTTGGAATATGGACATCTAGTATAGATGATTATGTGATTAATATTTTGATTCATCTCCCTTTACTTATAGTTTTTGATGTATTTATTAGTTAAAGATATATAAAATTTAAAATAACCAGCCTAATAAACAGTAGCGGCTAGTGATAATTTTTTTCAAGGGGTGCTGATTCGAGAATATAAAAAAAAATAAAATACCAAAAGCCTATTTCTTAAATATGAAACTCAATCCTTTATTTATCGGAGATAAACCTTTTCAATAATTTTTCGTTGTCAGAAATTCTTCCAATATGAGTTGTCTTCCGACATTATATTCCTTGAGATAAAAGAAATTGTGATCAAGTTCAAAGTACAGAAACACTTTTCAACTAGCATCTGTATTAAAATAATCGTTAAGAGACATTAGTTGTTTATGAATACTGCTGTTCCTATGTCAGATGAACCAGTGAAGATGTGGGTATAATTTTGGTAATTCGAGATTATTTGTTTATAATTTTGATATATGATGTGGATTGGTATCATATTTATTATATTGCGTTAATTGGGTGTTTACATGTGGAGTTTTGATAATCCACGGAGGAATGCTGTGCCCATAGTCTTTGACTTTCGATATGATTTTTCCACGTTCGTCGTTCGTCGAATATCATACCCAGAAAATTAAAATGTGAGGTGTAGTTTAGTTTCTGGTTATATAGAAATATTGATGGTAATTGCAGTTCTGTTATGTTTGTTTTTGAGAATAATATGCAGTTTGTTTTGTTTGGGTAAAAATTGTATCGAGAGATTGTAGACCAACGTTCAAATGATGTTATGCACTGCTGAAGACTTTGAGCCATAGTGCTAAGATATTTTCCTTTGAAAAACACAATCATGACATATGCGTAAAGTCTAGCTATAACTGCTTTCTTTTAAGTCGTTCATAGGAATTACAAATAACGTTGGGCTTAGAATAGACCCTTGTGGGGTGCCATTTAATTGTTTCTTGGTGGTAAATATTGTACTGGAAATGCGAACCTGGAATTCTCTTCGAGATAAAAAATTGCGTATGAAATTTATTATATTGCCGTTCAATTGCCATTGATGTACAGTATTGTGTGAATTAATGTGGACAAACAGAATTAATTTGTACATATTAGATAGATAGAAATTTAGATACATTTACATAAGATTTTTTCATTATTTAGTATTTAATATGTCCCCCTTTTACTTTTGTGACTTCCTGGAGTCTTCTAGGCATGGAATCCACAAGTTTTTTGCAATTGTTTGTGATTGCTTCATCTCTAAACCACACCTTAATCACTGCTTCCACCATTTTTGTTTTTGTCGTAGAGTCAAATCTTTGCAGTTTAACCTTACATATTGTCCACAAATTTTTAATAGGATTAAGGTCAGGTGAATTTCCAGGCCAATCAAGAAGGGTAATATTATTATCCTTGAAGTATTTCATCATAACCTTCGATACATGGCACGGAGCTGAATCTTGTTGAAAAATTGCAGTCCCTTTGGCCTGTACTTTGTCAAGCTCTATAGCTAAGCGTTGCCCTAGCATGGCTTTGTACTTTTCGCTGTTCATCATACCTTCTGTTAGTCATCTGTCATCTGATATTTAACTGTTTGGTTAATATGGCTAGCTGAAAGTGACTTATTGGCTGCCTTTTGTAGGAATTTTCATCGCTGGGCCTGCACTAGGAAGTGGGTCTCATCAGAAAAGATTTTTCTCCAATTTTCTGCACTCCAATGAGCATATTTTTTGCCCACTTTAGTCTTTTTTCATCATAGGCGCTGTCAGAAGTTGTTCCTTCTGCGGTCTCACGGCTCCTCTCCCTCCTTCTAAGAGACGTCTGCGTACCGTTGAGTCGTGAATGTTTATTCCAGCCTTTTCTAAATCTTGCTGGAGGTAATAACTTGTTTTTCTGGGATCGCGTAAAAGAAAGGCTTTATCTCGAGGAGTAGTCTTCCATATTTTCCTTTCCGCTACACTTCAACTGACCCTGTTTCATTTTTTTGTTTAATTATTTTGTTTACTGCACACGAACTCACACAACAGTCCTTTGCAATGTCCCTCTGAGTCACAGCTCACTAAATGTTATGATCCTTTCTCTTTTCCTAGGAGTTATATCCATATTAAACAGTTAAACCTGATTGAACAGTTAAATCAATGAAAATATCACCAACTTGCACATAACCTGAGATACAACAAAATATAATAATGATATAAAACACAAAGCACGTGTTTTGAATAATATTCTAATAAGGTTTTGAGATTATGTTGTTTTTTTTGACAAAACAGTTGCCAGAATAGGCACAGTAGGTGTGCCAACTTATGAAAACTGAATTTCGATCTCTGTTCACATTAATTCGCACAATACTGCTATTGCTAAACATTTGGTAGCAAATGCTTCGTGAATATGACTTTCTAGATCAATAATGTTTTCAAGTGCGCTTCTGAATGGGCGAAATCTGGATTGTTCGGGAATAAATTATTTGTGAGTTTCCAAAAATCATATTAGTCTCTTATTGATTATTTTTTCTAATAGTTTGCTCATAGACAGTTCCGTCTAAGCTTTTAACGAGAGTAGACGTATTTACGATAAGTATAGTGTTAAAAACAAAGTTTATTTTGTGAAATGGAAGTAGTTAGAAATGAGATTGATGATCCTGGTGGAACAACTGTATCATTATCTGGTGAGTCGTTTCCAATAACAAACGATTATAAAAATGATAATGATCCGAATCTTATCAGAAAACATTATGATAAAAACATTCGATACCGGTTGTGTGACACTGGCCCATTCATTGTTTATGTAGAGTCTATCGATAAAAATATCGGTAAATTACATCCGATAAGAGTTGGACATTATTTACATACGAATAATTTTAAAAACAACATTACTGAAATTAAATCTATTGGTAGAAATAAAATTAAGGTAATTCTAAATAATGCTTCTTCTGCTAATAACATTGTAAGTGGTGACTTTTTAGAAGCCAACAATTTAATTGCTTATATCCCACGGTTTTTTGTGGAACGTCGAGGTTTAATACGTTCAATTGATACAGGGTTTACCGAAACATATTTACTGGAAAAACTTAAAAGTGAGAATCCAAATAGTAATATTAAAGAAATAAAACGACTAAACCGCAGAGTCACTACATAAACAAATGAAACGAAACTAGTACCTAGACAATTTGTATGTATAACATTTATCGGAGCTTCTTTACCAAAAGAAGTCATAATTAATAGTTGTATTTTTCCAGTGGAACCGTACATATATCCTGTTATACAGTGTCAGAAATGCTTAAGATATGGACATATGACACAACAATGTAATGGGAAAGAGCGTTGTAAAAACTGTGGTGAAAATCATAATAATAAGGACTGCTCTGTGGAAACTAAATGTTTATACTGTGGTCAGAAACATTCGGCATTATCAAGAGAATGCTCAGAATATATTAAACAACGTAAAATTAAGGAAATTATGGCAACAAAAAATATCTCGTTTCAGGAAGCTGAAAAAGTTCAAAGCAATCCAAATTATTATTCAAACATATTAACTAATAATAGATTTTCGTTACTAGCTAATGATTCTAGTAGTTTTCCTCCGCTACCTTCCAAAAATGTTAATGTACCTTCAGTGTTCAGTATCTCTAAACCGAGAGTTGTTAGAAGAAATTCCACGTCAAGTAACAGTTCTGAATCTTTCAAAAAAAGAAAACTGAATGAGAGCGATCATATTGATAATGAAAAAGTTGAGAAAAGTACAGCCAGTTCGTCAATCTTACCAAATCCTTACAGGGATGAGTTCATGAGACATAAAGAAAAAATAGTTGAAGGTATTACTAATATAATATTCAGCTTTTTCTCTGATGTTTTAAATTGCAAAGATTATATAGACAATGATCAAAATTTAATTAAAAAACATATTTCAAATCTATTGGAAAATTTATCCACATCCAATGGATCATAACAGTTCAAATAATTTAAATATAATTCAATGGAATAGTCGTTCTACTGTATCTAATGCGCAATCTTTTAAACAATTTCTGTATTCGAATGCTATTGATATTGCAATTTTATCTGAAACATGTTATAAGACAAAACACAACATTGTTTATAAGGGATACCAAATTATTAGAAAAGATCGTCAAGATCGTAGATTTGGAGGTGTAGCTATATTTTTAGGCCTACGGATAAATAAGTATAAGATATTGGATATTATAAATGTTGGAACATTGGAAATGTGTGGTGTAAAAATTGATTTTAATGGCAGAATAATTAACATAATCTCATTATATAAACCTGACAAGAATATAAGCACCCGAGAATGGGAACAGCTTTTTAATTGGTGCTCCTCACTCGAAGGAGAGACGGTACTAGGAGGTGACTTCAACGCCCATCATGCGGTATGGGGTTCTCCAAAAAATGATACTGATGGCAATAGAATAATTGATGCATTAACTGATATGGATTTAATATTTCTAAATGATGGTTCGGCGACTAGAATTACCCCTCCAAACTCTACAAAATCGGCTGTAGACTTAACGCTAATAACTCCTGGACTAATTACACTAGCACATTGGCAAACATTGGATAGAACTCTTGGATCTGATCATTATATTATTTCCATCAAGTTGAATATTGATGTACCCTCTTCTGTTGTGTATCCAACAAGGAAATGGAAATTACAGAAGGCCAACTGGGAATTGTTTCATAGCACTCTTGAAATGGAACTGAAGAATGTTGTATACTCTGAAAACTGTAATGAAATGGCATTTAATCTGAATAGAGCAATTAATACAAGCAGTGAAGCTTCTATCCCCCAAAACGTACCTTTCAGTCCTAAACATAGACAAAAATCAATTTGGTGGGATGATGAATGTAATACACAGCTACAGCTTAAGAAGAATGCTCTTAAAAAATACAAAACCGCATCTACACTGAATAATTTTCTTGAATATAAAAAGATAGAAGCTACAACTAAAAAAATGTTTAAACACAAAGCCAAAACAACATGGATTAAATTTTGCTCCAGTCTTAACTCTAGTTGCCCATCAACTCAAATATGGAAGATGGCTAACAAGTTAAACAACAAAAACGCAAACATCAAACATGCTCCTTCCGCAGTTGCAGAAGATATTCTTCAGAAGTTATGTCCACCATTTGTTGACAAACATATACCTTACATGGCTTTAAATCCAGAAGAACATTACTTATTAAAAGAAATAACATCATCTGAACTGGAATATGCTATCAAGATATCCAAAAACACAGCTCCAGGTCCAGATCAGATTTCTTACATTATGTTACAAAAAATGGGTGTACTGGCTAAAAGACTACTACTACATATTTATAACTGTATTTTGCAAACTGGAATACCTCCTTACAAATTTAACGATTGCTTTGTTATATTAATTCTAAAACCGGGAAAAGACAAAGATAATCCGGAATCATATAGACCAATAACATTATTGTCATGTATTTTTAAAACATTTGAAAGAATTCTCAAATTGAGAATGGAAATTTGGTTAAGGCGGCATAATATTCTACCAGCAACACAATATGGATATAAACAAGGCTATGGAACCACGGATGCAGTAGTTCGTCTGACTACAGATGTTCAAATTGGTTTTTCTAATTCCATGACAACAGGTGCATTGTTTATTGACATAAAAAGTGCATATGACAATATTGATTTAAATATACTCTATGATAAACTTGTGTTTCTTGGCATTCCAAAATCGATAGCACATTTACTATCAAACCTATACAAAGAGAGAAGTGTATCGATAAGAGTAGGTCCCAATATTATTGGACCTAAGATCACATCAAAAGGTATTCCACAAGGAGCTGTTTTAAGTCCACTTCTTTTTAATTTGTACACATACGATTTGCACAATTTATGGTCTCCCAATATTGTTTGCTTACAATATGCTGATGATATTGTCATCTATTCACATAAGAAAACGTACAGTGAAAGCACCACTGAACTCAAACATATTATGTACAACTTGGATAATTGGACTTGGTTAAATGGATTCAATATTTCCTACCAAAAATGTGCCATAGTATTTTTTTCAAGAAAACACCCTATTAAACATCACGCTGTAACCTTACATGGCAATGATATTCCAATTGTTTCGGAATTTAGATATCTTGGTGTCATACTTGACAGGAAACTGCTTTGGACTCAACATATTAATTATACAATTGGTCGCTGCGAAAAAGGTATTAATTTTCTTAAAATGGTGTGTAAGAGATCGTGGGGTGCAGATCAAAACATTGCATTGAATTTTTATCGAGCCTATATAAGATCTATAATAGATTACTGTTGTGTGGTATATGGGTCAGCTAGCATAACCAATTTACGTAAACTTGATAGAATTCAATTTAAAGCTCTAAGGATTGTGTTAGGATTGATGAAAAGCACTCCAAATGAAGCCACCCTAGTTCTAACATCTGAAAATCCACTCTCATTACGCAGAGAATATCTAGCAAGCAAATATTTCCTAAACCAACATTATCGTGGCACTTATAATGCAAAAATAATTAATGAATTAAATACAGTTGATTTAACATCTACATACTTCGTTAAAAAAAACTCTCCACCACTTGCAAGAGCAATTATAACTTGCAACGAACTGAAGTTAATAAATTCCCCTTATAATTTTATCTGGGAATCGTTGGATATACCACATCTAACAAGTGTTCTAGCTACAAATATTATTATCCCAAAATACCAAAACGAATTTTGCTACACTACTCTTAAAGAAATCTTAAGTGGATATTCAGATCATATTGTGATCTATACAGACGGGTCAAAATCACCAACATGTACAACCAGTGCTTACTTTGTACCAAAAATGAAGATTAAAAAATCATTTATTTTAAATAATCAATCCAGCATTTTTTCTGCTGAAGCGTGTGCTATATACAAAGCCCTTGAATTGTGCTGTGAAAACCAATGGAACAAAATTGTCATATGCAGTGATTCACTGTCAGTATTGCACTCCTTACAAAACTTTAAATTCACAATCAATAGCAACATATTCCTATTAGAAATTTTTCAACAGTTACTAAAACTATCAGATCCATATGGTACTAAATTTCTATGGGTCAAGGGACACTCAGATATTGTTGGCAATACTATTGCTGATTCTATAGCTAAAAATCCATTACAGCACCCACATATGGTAATAGAAGAATTTAACACATCTGACCTACTTGCCTATATCAAACAACAAATTAAATTTAAATGGGACAGACAATGGATTCAGTTTGGTGAAAGCAGGGGCACTAATTTATACAAATTACAACCCACAGTAGATGTGAAACAATTTTACAAAGATGTTACACTAAGCAGAAACACAGTGGCAACTGTCTTAAGATTAAAAGTAGATCATGGATGTTTCCCGAAACATCTACACAAAATAGGAGTTCTCCCAACAGACCGATGTGAGTGTGGAACTAGTATAGCTGATTTAAATCACATATTCTTTAACTGTCCACTACATCGTAATACAAGCACGTGGCTGATAGAAGAATTGATAAAAGAGGGATTAAGTACACCACTAAACGTAAATCTCTTATTAAGTGAAGACAATATAAAAATCTTTAAAATAATTATGATGTTTCTTGTAAAAATTAAATTAAAGGTATGAGTGTAAAATTGATCGTATGCTTGAACATTTCCTTTGTATGTTTACCATATATGTTGCCCACCTACCTAACCGTGGTTTATGTCTTGTTTGTTACAATAAAGCCGCTCTGATGAATCCCTGAGCGTGAAAAGTGTCCTCCTTGTACAATCCTGTATGAATGACTACTTATATTTATATGTAATTACGTGGCTAAAGGTTTCAAGCCAAAGCCATTAAAAAAAAAAAAAAAAAAAAAAAAGTTTGCTCATAGAGCAGGTAACGGAGATAGGTCTGTAAGATTCTGTTAAAAATAAATTTTTGTTAGATTTGAGTATGGGAATTATTGTTGCTTTTTTCCAGATTAAGGGGAAATCACTATTGTTCCACATGTGATTAAAAATGTCAAGCATGGTATGTTTTGCCGTTTCTGAAAGATTTTTTAGAAAAATAGGTGGGCTATCACCGGTACCAGAAGAACTATCTTTTAGGGATGGAGGGATACCTCCATATCTTCTTTTATGAGTGGCTTGTTTAGGAAGTCAAGGTCTTTTAGCTCTTTTAATTCCGTAGCGGAAGCAATATTTTCATTGATTATATTCATGTTTGTGGAAAGCTTTTGATATTAGTCTGCGAATGCTTCATCTATTTCTTTTGTTTGATTTATTCGTTTGCCCTCATAATCTAATGATTTCACGACATGATAAGTTATATTTCCATAAATACCTTGTATCTTCTTTCATACTGATAATAGTGTTGTGTTTCTTTCTGCTTCCGACGAACCTCTCCCATGATTTTTTTTTACTTTTGTTGGTAACATACCTTACTTTTGCTTCATGTTTTGTGTATTTAGTTATATTTGCTGTGGTTTTTCCCCTGCCAGATATATTTAAAGCAGATTTTCTGTTTTGTATTGCTTTGGCACATTCATCATTCTACCAAGGCACAGGTTTGAATTTTTTGATATGCTTTGTTTTCCTTATTGAAGATTCAGAGGCTTTTATTATCATTTCGTTAAATTGTGTTCTCTGTATTAGCATCCTCCAAAACATTTATTTTGTATAGGTTATTCTCAATGATTTTTGAGAAAGAGCTTCCGTCGGCTTTCTTTATTTTCTATTTGTGTTTGATATTTTCTCCGTTTGATATTTTTTCTATTTTAGTTGAATGCGTTAATTTTATAAGAAAGTGGTCACTGCCTAGTCAGTTATCTAGAACTTTACATTGTAGATAAGGAATAATAGTTGGGCTACATAATTAAAGTTCAATGATGGAACAATTTCCAATAGCCATATTGAATCTAGTATTGCTGCCATCATTCAGTAGACTTATGTTCATAGTATTAAATACGCTTGATAGAATTCGTCCCCTTGTGTCCGTTTTCTGAGAGCCGCAAGAATAATTGTGGCCATTAAAATCTCCTAGAAGAATGAAAGATGTTGGGAGTTGAATAATTAGAGATTCGATTCTAATTCATCCCTGCGTAAATAATGGTCAGGAGGAACGTATATGTTACAGATGGTGTAATTGAGTTGTGCTTTAATTTTTACAGTTATTGCTTCTAGATTTGTATTTATTTTAAATTATGTTGCTTGTATATTTTTTGAGATGCAAATTGCTACGCCAGTACAATTTGTACATTTCGGTTTTTGAAGAATTCATTATGGTTTTTCATTGTGTGGGCACTTCCGTTTCGGAAGTGAATTTTTCTTTTTAACATAATATGTCCAGAGAGTGTATGGCTATGAGATGTAGTATATTTAGATGGGTTTATCTTCTATTAAAGTAATTTATTTAGACCCGTTTAAGTCTCCAGCAATGCTAAGAACATCCCTTGATCACTGTGTATTTTCTAGGAGCTGTTTGAACTGCAGGCTGTTGGTTATCAAGGGAGGACAGGTGAGTCGATATAGTTTATAATGGGTTAAGTGAGCTTTACCTTTTAATATGAAGTATTTGTTTTGGGTTTTCTGTTTTTCCGATGGACTTTTTTGAGAAGAGAGAAGGTAGAAGTATTTGGCGACGCTTTTTCTTCTCGAGTAGCTAGAGACATAACTTCAGCTGCTCAATTGAGCAGTTTAATCTGCATTTAATCAAAGAGTGGGTGTATCTAAAGTAGCAATAACTATTAATGCAATGGAATAACCTCTTAAACTATTCAAGTGGTCTTTAAAAAGGGATGAACTGACCTATGGACTGATGTACTAGGCCATATTAATATCCCAAAACAAGTTTCAAAACGGAGAACTTTCGCAATTTCTGAATTAGCATTTTTTTTAACTAAAACTTATTATTGCTTCTTTACTTTTTTTGCACAAATAATATTTTTGGGGCAATGTTAATATAAGCAACCCATTAACTTTGCTCGAACTATATCACATAATAAAGAAGTTCCTCTTTATACTGCGACTATATGTTACTATTTTAAATTTTATCTTTTTATGAGGCGGAGCAACGTTACCCAACTCTCTAGGTCAAATTTCTCTACTTTTAAAAAAATATCATACACTAATTACATTTGGTAATTTCTTTATCATTTATAAAAAAAGCATAACACTATAGTCTGGCAAATATGAAAGGAAACTATAAATAAAAAATTACGCATCGGAAGTGTTATGAAGTAGCCGAAATCACGTGTCTCTCATGCATTCTCGGAAATTTTGAATTCAATCATTGGGGGCGCATAGCAAAATATGTTTTTTTTCTGGTCTCTTTACATTGTAACAATAGAATATTATACCTCTGCTTATAATAATAAAAATAATACATTAGATCTAGTTTATACAATAACTTTTTATTTACATAAATAATGTGGATACTGAGTAAAGGATTTTTAATTATTTGATCTGTCAATAGAAAGAGTATTTGTAATCGCAGAGGGTTGTTTGGTTTGTACGTAAGTATATAATGTCTATTAACAACATGTCAAAACGTCTTTATTTGGAAGAATTTAAACAACGAGCAATGCATGACATGAATCATATTGTTATAAATACAATACTCCCTGCAATTAATTCTACGTTTTGCATTTACGGCAGTAAACAGAACGAAACGCAATTATCAAGATTCGAAGTTTATGTCTGAGAAAAATTTAGTTCTCGAGTGTCAAATAACCGAGAAGTCTATTTAAGGCTCATCCTCGAAAATCCTAACGGTAAATTTCAGTTTGCTATCTCTATTTCAAAAATTTCTTTCTTTACGAAAACAAAATCTGTTCATGAAGTAATAGTGTAAACTTCGTTTAGATATCTCTCTCAAGCCCAGGTCAAAAATGCGTTCATCTTTTACTCGAGCCGATTATACACCTTGACAACCCCTGCAGTGATAGGTTTTGGCTTACAATAAAACCATAAATCTCTTTGGTGGTATTTTGAGTAAATATAATAACAGATCAAAGTAATATAATTTATTCATAAATTTACAATGTAACAAATGTACATACATAATTTATTTGTTATATATCGATGTCAATCTTTTCGAATAAAATATTTTTTGGGGTCCATACCACAAACTAACAGTATTCTCTATTCGATATAAATAACAAAATAACTGTCCTTGCACTCGATAGTAATAGGAATCAGTTCTTTTTAAAATTTCTTAAAGGAAGGAATAATTTAGTCACGCTATCATTTCCAATTTTGATTTTTGATATTGAATTTGATAGGTTGTGGTTTATTACACCAAAATCTAATGGAATTAATCAATGTCTTGACATTATGTCAAAATGTGTATACACGGCACAATAAAGGCACAACAGATGAATCAACAGCTAAATCAGCAGATTGCCGCAATTATAAAACGAAGTTTGATAATTGCGGCAATCTTTAAAATAATTTTTAAAATACTTTTATTTTATAAGCGTCAATAAAAAACTAAAAATTCCGTCAAAGGAAGAACTGGAATACAAATTAAACCTTTAACTTGCATGGTATGGAACAGAAATAGTAACACAGCCTTACAAAATGCAACAATTTGGTGTTTAAGAAATAACGAATTTTAAATACATATTTTTGATGTTCTTATTTCAAAAGGGATTTTTTTAAATAGTTGTTTATTTTTGGAATTGATGGTATAATTTTAACGTCCGTCCTCCAGACGGACTTACAGTAAATATGATAGAACATTCTATTGTAGACTCAAAACACCAATCCAATATTATAAAGTTTCGCACCAGAAAAGGAGCAAATGGGGGTTCTGATCACTACTGGATCGAAAGTAGAGCCAGCGAGAAATTTTAAACGTTTAAAAACGGAAATAGGTTCTAAAAATGAAGGATATAATATCAACACATATAATTTGTGTTTGATATAGAAAACAGACTAAAACGTGAAAACATAAATGAAGAGTGAAAAGGGTGCAGAAACATCATGAAAGAAGCAGCTGAAGAATTACCAGGCATGAAAGATAAAAAAAAGATCAAGAACGAATGACTGTTTTCACGAAGAATATCAGATTATAATAAAAAAAAAAACAGAGCATATTTAGTTATGCAACAGGGGTAGAGAACCCGACAAGCAGAGGAGAAATATAAATAACTACGCAAGGAAGAAAAGAAAATCCACCGCAGAAAGAAGAGAGAAACCATGAACAAAGAACTTCAAGAACTACAAGATCTAAGATCTAAGCCAATAGAGACGGGAAAATTTCACCAGAAACTGAACATTATCAAAAGGGTATTCAAACATAAGAAGTAAAGAGATAACGAGTTTAATATATTGACATAACAGCAAGAAAAACTGAGAAAATGGAATTACTGAATGAGACCAAAAATGTTTTAGATTATATTGATATATTAGATGTTCATCTGTAATACTCCATTTAATGTTTATAAAAATATTTCTTTTAGTTATGTGTTCTTAATATGCCATACGATAAACAAAAAATAAATTCTCGGCTACTGATACGCTTCTTGGTAAAACGTATAAGGACAGCCAAATTATAGGTTAACTTACGATTATACACTTTTCCCCGCAATTCCTTCAATAACTCTTAAAAGTGGAGCAAAGTTACCCCAGTTTACGGTACCTACGTATCAATTAAAAATTTACAAATATTAAAAAGGTTTGTGTTTTTTAATTTAGTACTTGCTTACTTTTTGAGTCACTACATATTCAAGACATGTGTTTTTTCAGTATACATTTTATTACTTACTGTCATGCGATACTAATTATAACGATAATTACTGAAACATCTTTAATAATACATACACTATGAATACTATCCCTTTGAATTATTTCTGCCATAAAGACGCAGTTCAGCGATGCTTTATGTATAAATAAACGCAGAAAATTTCATTGGATTTTCCATTATTACTTTTTAATGTTGTATACGTAAGACATAAGAAGTAGTTAAAACATTTATTCAAATTACGGCTTAATTATTTTTCGGATCATTACTTCGGGCTGTATTCGAAATTCTTTAATTGGAAATTCAATACTTCTAAATTCGTTTTCTTGCTCACCCCTTAATGAACCGTCATTAATTTGTATTTTTATGTAGAAAAGTCTGGTGTAGAAAAAATACCCTAAGGAATGCAGAAAAAAATACAGCTTTTGAATCAGTGAGGAAATGGGAAAATACTTATTTTTTCTTAGGTATAGTCTATAAGTTTATTCAGGACAAAATACAAGTCAGGATGCAATTTGAAGAAAAATAACTGGTATTATTAGAGATACCGCAACTGAAATACTTAAAAGATTTAGATATCTGGGAATAGATATAACTAGTTACGGAAATGTTGAAGAAGAAGTATGACAACAAAGCTTAAAAGCAAGTAAGGTAGCGGGATCTAATGACACAATCTGAAAGAACAAACACCTAAGACAATACACCTAAACACAAGAATCTATAAAGCAGCAATTAGACATATATTAACATATACGGCGGAGACAAGACTTGACACAACTAAAACGCGACGACTACTAGAAACAACAAAGATGAAAATACTCCGACGAATATCAGGGAAAAATTTCTGATCCTGATTCATTGATTTCGCTATAGTAAAAGCAATATCACATACCTGCCTCCAAACGCCTCTTTCATTTGACCTCTCATCAGATTTTCATAGATCTACAAAGTCAAATTCGTAGCTGTCCTAAAAAAACATTTAACACTCTCGAATAAAAGAACAAACTGAAACAGATATAGGTAGAGAAGAAATTAATACATCCATTAACCTAAACTTGCCTCTTAAAAGTGATAGCAACATAGAAAATTCAGTTCCTGCAACGCTCAAGATCACTTTATCGATAACGGGAGGAGCTGATAGTCAGTTGTATGCAACGGCCCGAAGCATAAACACTCGTATACTTACCATTGAACATCAATTTTAGTACGTTTGCTACGTTGTCAGATAACTTCGTAATTCGTGAAATAGTTATTGTTTGTTGAATTTTCATATTAAAAACTAAGGTGAAATATTTTTTTATTAAAATGAATCGCGTAAGTGCTGTAAAAAATCGGATTCTGAGTGCGCAACCTCCAACAGGAAGCAGAAGGAAATGTTCTTCTCATCGAGT
Organism: Diabrotica balteata; assembly: GCA_918026665.1. Classification (NCBI taxonomy): domain Eukaryota; kingdom Metazoa; phylum Arthropoda; class Insecta; order Coleoptera; family Chrysomelidae; genus Diabrotica; species Diabrotica balteata. The sequence goes on along the minus strand of OU898279.1, from coordinate 117,886,890 downwards.
TATCGAAAGTGCAAAAACGAGTAGCTGCTTCGACAAGTAAATTGATTGTATATTTATATTAAAATGTATACATACATATATATATATATATATATATATATATATATATATATATATATATATATATATATATATATATATATATATATATATATAAGAGTAAGAAAAAAGAGAAGTACTTGTGACTCGTTTGGAAAAAATATAACACTGTTTTTTATGGGTTGGAGTCAATAAAAGGGGCTATTTGTTGACTATTTTTTACTCGAGCTTTCAATTGTGATTACAATTTTTATCAAGAGCTTCTAAAAAATACAAAATGTCTTACAAAGTTGAACTAGAAATAAAAAATTTTTTTTTTTTTTTTTGTTAACTCACCAAATATTTTGGTGAGTTAACAAAAAATTTCGAGTAAAAAATAGTCAACAAATAGCCCCTTTTATTGACTCCAACCCATCAAAAACAGTGTTATATATATATATATATATATATATATATATATATATATATATATATATATATATAATGAACCAGAAGTATTTGCTGACCACGTAAGGAAGTAAACTTTAAATATTGGGTATGCAGCAATAAAAATGAAAGGTGTACTCTTTTAAATTTTTATTCCAAGCTTTCGGACATTGGTTATGTCCTTCATCAGGGAGCTACAAATGTGATGAATAATTTTTACAAATTTGTATAATTAATTAAAAATTCGATACTTACAAACTTAATGAGGTTGTCACATAAATGATGTTATAAAAATTGTTGATAAAATTTATCACAGCCTGTTGAGCTAAAACCTATTCCTATATTTGAAATTTTAAAAAATTACTTAACATTCTTACAAACTTAATTATTTATAAACAAATCTATGACATTGATATTGACATTGGCAAGTGAAAATCTCACATCCCTAATATCAAGCAACTGCTAGTACAACAAATTATAGGCTTATTATTAGGTATATCGTGGAAATATAAATTATTTTATATTTGTTAATATCATTAGGAAGTGAAACTTCAACCTGTCAATGTTTTAAAACAAATCCTATTAAATTAACATAAATAAATAAGGTCGTAATTCTAAAAACGTTACAATTTATTGTGATTTTGTTTTGTATGACCCCAGTATCTGTGTGTAAACAAAAATTATTAAATTTAAACAAACTAACTTTGTAAAAAAAAATAAATTCCTCAAAAATGAACTTTTTAATTATAATTAATTTGCCAAAATAATAATGCAATGAATCATAGAACAGATATTGGCCATCTAAATGAAATGTTCTCCTACTTGTTACTACTAGATAAATGCAACAATAAGACAAACAATAATTTATCAATTGACATTTAAGTAATTAAAAAGTTCATTTTTGAGGAATTTATTTTTTTTACAAAGTTAGTTTGTTTAAATTTAATAATTTTTGTTTACACACAGATACTGGGGTCATACAAAACAAAATCACAATAAATTGTAACGTTTTTAGAATTACGACCTTATTTATTTATGTTAATTTAATAGGATTTGTTTTAAAACATTGACAGGTTGAAGTTTCACTTCCTAATGATATTAACAAATATAAAATAATTTATATTTCCACGATATACCTAATAATAAGCCTATAATTTGTTGTACTAGCAGTTGCTTGATATTAGGGATGTGAGATTTTCACTTGCCAATGTCAATATCAATGTCATAGATTTGTTTATAAATAATTAAGTTTGTAAGAATGTTAAGTAATTTTTTAAAATTTCAAATATAGGAATAGGTTTTAGCTCAACAGACTGTGATAAATTTTATCAACAATTTTTATAACATCATTTATGTGACAACCTCATTAAGTTTGTAAGTATCGAATTTTTAATTAATTATACAAATTTGTAAAAATTATTCATCACATTTGTAGCTCCCTGATGAAGGACATAACCAATGTCCGAAAGCTTGGAATAAAAATTTAAAAGAGTACACCTTTCATTTTTATTGCTGCATACCCAATATTTAAAGTTTACTTATATATATATATATATATATATATATATATATATATATATATATATATATATATATATATATAAATAAATAAATGTTTTGCATACCTACTTAATGTAATGTAAATTTTAAAAAATGGTTGGAAGAACATCTTTTGTGTAACTTGCCTCCGAATAGTGTAATAGTGTTAGATAATGAGCCATGTCATAATACACAGGAAGATAAATGTCTCACTCTGCATCGAAGAAGTGTACTATGCAGGAGCTTCGGAAAAGAAATATTGCATATACCGCCTCTACGTTAAAGCCTGACCAAAATTACATAAACCTCGTTATGGAAAATATGTAATCGATGTAATTATACGAGCACAAGGACATGATGTATTTAGACTCCCACCATACCATCCAGATTTGAATCCTATTGAAATGATTTGAGCAGCTTTGAAATCATATGTGAAAGCCAGAAATGTAAAGTTTACATTTACGTCAATCAAGCAGCTGTCGGGCGAATTTTTTCAAACGTTTCCTGTGCAGGAGTGGAAAAAAATAACAAAGTCATCGGAACTGAACGTGAATTGATATCTAAGGAGCCACTAATTGATTTACAATTAAATTCCGACAGCGAAAATAGCAACCTTGATGATATTTGAAAATAAAAACAGGTAAATCTATTTTTATAAGCTTATTTCCACAACTGTTGGAAACAATTTATATTAACTAAATATCGTAATTCTCAGTATGAAACAAATTTAGCTTTCTAATTTCATAGACTTTCATTCATTCAGTTCATTTTACTAATTATGAATAATAACTTCAGCAAATAACATATTTTATCAATTACCTCAAACATTTTAACTTTGATCTTAGTACTCTGATAATAAATATAATTATAAACTCATTACAGTAATTATGCAGTATTAATATTACAGTTCAATGGACAACCTCTAAAATAATATTCGATTTGGCAACACCGCATCAACTAACGTCTGTCGTGTCTGGTCGTGTTAAATCGTCACCGTTGCAGTTAAATCTGTTTTACTATAACTACAGTTATTTAGCAAGGTGCTTGGACGTCCATCCCAGAAATTACCTACAAACACAACTCCCAGTCTAATCCTGATCACATAAATACACTTAAATTGGAAAAAAGAAAAACTGACTTCATTTGCGGCAAAATGCATCACCTTTAAGAACCATTTTAATTTTTCTCGATAGGACACTCTAATCGTCTTATGACAAGATATCGAATTTTTACCGTCGAATTGATACAAATTTTATTGAAAAAATTGATTTCGCGCGTGTAACTAACATTTGAAATCGGAGGTTGCTTCAAGCGCTGTTTCTGAGAGGACGGAAATCTTTTTTTCTACAGCGCATACAGATTCTTGGTAAATCGATGTTTGTCCCGTTTGTCCCCCCCTCCCCCATACGAAGGGTAATTTTAGGGGGTAGGAGTGGCACACTTTTTTCCATCCGTTTTAGGGTCTCAAAATTAATATTCTTAGCAAAATTTTTTAGAGGTCAAAAATATGACGACTGTACTAACATGGGATTCTTCAGTTAAATGGTTTGCCTTATATTTTGAACTCATTCTTAAATATTTTAAAAATTTGAAATCCACAAAAATACTTAAACGTTTTGTGCATTTATCTCCTGCACTTTATTTCTAAAGTATAATGCACAGTAAAATATACGCTAAAATATAGCAAAGGGCTAGAACTTCCGCCAGATTAATTAGCCTTGACGAATCACAAGGCCTAATTAAGCCCAAAGAGGCTTTTATTAGCCTTACAGTTGTCTCTCCATTTCAGGTCCAGAATTCAGCCTAGAGATATGTTCGAGGTCCCTTTAATGATCCTAATGGGCTTGTTTCTTTCTTTCCCGCGGTGAAATTCACGATTTTCATTTATTTTTAACGAATCCGAATGAAAAACTGAAAAAGGGAGAGGGCTCTCCCTTGTAAATTACTACCGGGAGAGTTAATGAAGAAAGAGATTAAGACAAATAATAACGAATACATTCCCAGAATGGGAATTAATTCCGTCTGTTAATGTACCACCATGGCATATTTTATATTTAATGCCACAAATGCTTATTTGCAAGTCAACGTTTTTGAAATTATATGAATTAATGCACCGTGAAAGAATCTTAGAAAAATATCTTGCGTTAATCTTATTTCAGTCTTAATTAATAAAAATATCTTTTATATTTTTGTAATAATTATTAATTAATAAGAATTTTAAATGTTTCCCGTAGAATTAATAAATGCTGTGTTATGTTATTGGTTGAGCTATAGTATCGACATTATGATAAAATTAATTAAGTTCAATAAATAGAAGCGTTCGGTTGGTGCCTGAGTATATATGATGCTTAAAAAGCTTTAACAGACGGATACAAATTTAACTTTACGATTTAAGTAACCGAGTAAGGGAACTGGGACTTTTGTAAGCGAGGAATAAACCAAATATATGTTAATTCTAAAAACCCTCAAAATGTTCAACAGAGAATCCAAATTTACATCTATACGTTTGAGAAAGTCAAAAAATTCACATATCTTGTAAATACTAGTAAATATAGCAAACATGACAAGCGACGAAGTAAAAGACGTATAGCAATAGCAAACGGAACTCTCCATCGTCTTTAAAACTCCGAGAAGTAAAAACCTAAAACGTGCAGTGTAGCTTAACATTTACAAGAACTTAATATGACCGGTTTTAATACATGGTGTTGAAACATTGACTTTATCCCATAAATGACAAGAGACTACTACTACTACTACTACTACTACTACTAAGGATTTCCACAGTTTTCACTGTCTTCCTTCACTCAACCGTTTTCTCCAATTTTCCCTGTCATTCCAGTCTCCATCTCGCAGGGTTCTTTTCTCTATAGCCTCGTCGATTTCGTCTCTGAATGACCTTCGGGGTCTTCCTCTCTTTCTTCTTCCGATCGGGCTCCATTCTGTGATTTTGTTTATCCAGCGTCCTCTGTCCGCTCTTCTGACGTGGCCGTACCAGGATAGTGTCTTCTCCTCTATATAGTCGATTATGTCTGATTGCACTCCCATTCTCCGCTTAATCTCTGCGTTTTCAATTCTGTCTCTTTTTGTAAGTCTACAGCTTCTCCTCAGGAACTCCATTTCTACTGCTCTTATTCTACCTCTATTTCTCTTGTTTATTGTCCAGTTTTCGGACCTATATGTCAGGATACTTCTTGTCAGGGTATTATATATTCTCTTTTTTGTCTTTATCGTAATGTTCTTATCCCACAGCACTGAATTTAGTTGTCTTATACAGTTTCTTGTTTGTCTTAGTCTGTTTTTTATATCTTCTTCTGTTGTTCCCTGGTTCGATATTATGGTTCCTAAATACTTGAATTTATCTGTTCCATTTACTTGTCTTCCCTCGTCTATCTCTAGGTTTCTTATATCCTTGTTTTCTGTTGTTAGGTTTTCTGTAAGTTTATTTCCATTCCGTTGTTTTTATATTATTCTTCTAGTTTTCTGAGCATAAAGCTGAGAATTTCTTCCTCTTGTGCGATGACTACTTGATCGTCGGCATAACTTAAGGTGTATAGGTATTCGTCTCTTACTGGTATGCCCATTCCTTCGCACTTTCTCCTCCATGGTTTGAGTGTCTTTTCCAAGAATATTTTAAACAGAGTAGGGGACGTAGCACAGACTTGTAGAAGTCTAGACAAGAGACTATTGGTGTCTAAATAAAAATGGTCCATAGAACCGAAGATATAACTTTGAATTATACCAGCTATACATAGATCCAGATATTGTAAAATTTATTAAGGTACAGAGACTAAAATGGGCTGGAAAAATTGCTGGGATGTCAGATAATGAGAATACGAAGATATTGACAGACATCACCAACCCCGTAGAAGATGGATTGGTGATGTGGAAAATCTTCTTCTTCTAGTTCCATGACCGTTATCGATCGTTGAATATCATGTTGGCTTCCATATTCGCTATCGTGACTTTATTGACAGCAGCTCTAAATAAAGATGTAGTTGATTTTCCATGCCATTGCCTTAGATTTTCACCCAAGATGTTCTTCGTATACCAGGACCACGATTACCCTGGATCTTTCCCTGAATGAGCAGATGTAAAAGATCATATTTTTCAGGGTGTCTCATAATGTGACCGAAGTATTCCAGCTTGCGTTTCTTTATTATATTGACCAGTTGTGTTGTTTGGCTCAGCCGTCTAAGGACCTCCTCATTTCTAACTCTGTCGACCCAGCCTATTTTCAGTAGTCGTCTGTATACCCAGATATCAAAGGCTGTCAAGCATATAAGCATAGCCTCAGTTAGAGTCCACGCTTCCACTCCATGCAGCAGGACAGGAAAGATGTAGCAAGATGTCATACGAACTCTAAGGTCAATGCTAAGAGTGACTGCAAAGTACGTTTTTCATTTTTACAAAGGCAGCTCGTGCTTGTTCTATTCGGCTTTTAATTTCTGCTGTTGGAAAATACCATCAGATTTTAAGGATCAGATTATGGAAGAAATCGACGAGAGTTTGGGCTACTACACAAAGGATTGTTGAGACAATTTATTCTGATAATGAAATGCAAGCGCTTATTTCATCCGAGGCGGTCGATCTTAGAATTGGTAGTTTTTGGGAGAAATCGCCAAATTATTGTACCTCCAAGATATCTTGAGTTATTGCACAGACTATCATAGTTCGATTAAGACCTTTTAATGTGTTCTTGTGCAGATGATGATTTTATTTGTTATCAAAACTTTGACCATTGATGAGTGTTCTACAATGATGCATGCCAGTTGTTTAGTAGTTTGAAGCTTTATCGGTAATTTAACTCTAGATTGGGATTTACCATTCACCTCATCCCATAAAGAATGGGATTTCTTGAACAATTCGATGTAAAATGACATCTGACGTATCGTCCTTGTACTTGTTCTACAGTTCACGTAGATTCGATGGGAAGTATGCCGAAATAATGATCGCAGATAATGACTTGAAGATGCAAACACAATGCCTTCATCATTGTTATATCCCAATAATTATCATTTTTAATTAAATTCAGTGGTTCCAATTCGAAGTGATTCAAATGATGTTGGCCCGTTAACATTACCCACCAACAATCGCATGTAGAAGCATTCGTCACACTTCAGATCAACTATGTGTAAATACGACCAAGAACATCAGTAGAACGTATATCGGAATGATCAGAAACCGCTTTGCCTAGTTTTATTCGTTGAAATTTCTTTGATGAATAGAGCAAATGTTTAAAGCTCGTGAATTAAGATTAGAACATATGTCAAATCGTCTTATTGCAGCGCATATATCGGCTAACTTGATACTATCAAAATATGTCAAAGATGAAGAAGCGTAGTTATTAGGAAGATAAGGTGGAAAGGCGGACATAAGCCTCTATAAACGCGGAACAGTACAACCAGAATACCAGAAATCAACTAGAACATGAAAGAGAAATAAGTGAACACTACGACGAAGACCAAATGCCAACAAATTACGAAATGTTTGATATTATAAAAAGCGTAAAGAGTAACAAGGCATTTAACAAAAATGGTAATATACTTAAGTTCCTACAGGAGAATGAATAAATACTAAAGGAAGGAATAGCAAAGTTGATACAACTAGTGTGCGCTAAAGAACAAATTCCGAAACAGTGGAAAGTTTTTCTATGCCAATTTAAAAGAAGGGCGATATTACATACTGTAGGAATTATAGGTGTATAGCTCTGCAAGACACAGTATACAAAATATTGGCGCTGGTAATAAGCGAAAAAATTAAACATCAAGTGGAAAGCTGCATAGAGGGAGTACCAGCTAGGTCGATAACTGATCAAATCTTCACAATGAAACAGACGTTAGCCAGCTAATACGAACACAATATGTCGCTAAATATGTTTTTAAGCGATTTTGGAATATTGGATGGAATATTTTGGAATGCCAAAAATGATTATACATCTTTTTTGTCCACGATTAAATGTTTAAACATTCTTACCAAGATCGTCTTCAAATGTTTCCGCCCTGTATTCGAGGCTTTATGGTCCGTTGTATAAACGTGTTTCGATTGGTATTCCCTCCAAATGTTGTTTGCATGTTGCTCTAAATAAAAAGGTTATTAGGGTTCCTAAGCATTTGGTATTTTACTGTCCTCAGCTCCAATTATACATGTCTCACTGACGGTATTTTAATAATAGTTCTTTATACTTTAATATTTTTGCATTTAATCCATCTGGTTGTTCTTGTAAAGAACTTATTCTAGTAATTGACATATTATATGATCTCCTTGCTAGAATTAGTCCGGTTCTTCATTAATCTGTATCTCTGTAATTTCCTAATACCATAATTTTGTATATGGTTCTTTCTATTGTTATTTTTTGACGAAGATCTTGACAAAATACTAAAAAAAATATTTGACAGAAAACCAGTTGAACTAATGTTGTTGCACCAGGAAAGTTGTAAGTTGAAATTAAAGTTGAAAAAATTATTTTTGCATAAAAATCGTCCACTTCGATATAAAAATCGACCGGTTTTTGAATTTTTGTTAAAATAATCATTTTGCCGAATTTTAAGGGAGTAAAAATTTTGATTAGAACACTGTATATATACTCATTCACAAGATATAGTTTACTGAAGGGGTAGGTACTTATCATTTTGACGTATTTTTTAGCCAGACGTGATTAAGTCTATATAAACTAAGACTACACACATACTTCGTTCTTTTTCCTAAAAAACTTACTAATATTGCTAGTGGCTTGTTTCGAATATCTATTATAGCATCGTCACACGATTAGCGCACGTCCCTTTATTGTTCCTACATCGTTTTCATCACACATTAATTATTTTCTTAAACGCTCATCAGTTCTTGTCTCTCTGATTCTGTTTCCACCCCTTGATGGAAGCTAAAATTCCGAATATGTACTTGCAGGCATTTTCCGAGCCATTGCACAATTCAATTTCCCAAAAAGTACTAAATTCTATATAAGACCTCGTCCCCGTCACGCTGCTGTGCCAGCCGTGGCGCTACAGAGGCAACATAATTTTTAACTTTGATTAATGACATGAGCCGTTTTTTCTGTGTCGAGTGCCGAAATGTGTGGGAAAGAGTGGGAAAAAGGCGAGCTTGGTGCATTAGCAAGATGTAAAAAGTAAAAATGACAATTTAATTGGAAGGACTTAATAAAGTGGGAAAACTCCTGAGAAGTCAATGATTATAAGTAGAGAAAGGGCACAAAAGGTAATTTTATACAGGATCCACAGACAGACAAGTGGAAATATCTTGTATACATATGGAAAATTTAATTCATATCCTTTATTATTTAGTAAGCGTAGTATAGTACACACTACATTAAAAAAAACGAAAATTTTACTTCGTCTTTTTTCCGTCACACAAACTTTTCCATCACACAGCATACTACTTGCTTCTTTACACACTTTTAACGCATATCATGGCTACACACCTTTTGAATTGTTGTACATCCGGAAATTAAATTTGCCAGAAGATTTCACACAACAAAAATTCAACAACGCTATAACGTAGATGCCTACTATAATGAGCTCCGATATAAAATACAATTTACACTATAGAGCAAAAACATTTTTATTAAAGCACAAATAGGAAAGACAAGACGTAAGCAAGCTAACAGCGGGACCTCAACATTTTAAAATAGGAGACCTAGTTCTGCTCAAAAGAGAAGAAAATAATAAGTTTGATAGTCCTTATCTAGGTTTTTTCATAATAAAAGAAGTAAATAATGTTAACTGTAAAATTAAGTTAGATAGGTTCAGAATTCATTTTGGGGATCAAGACGAAGCGATTGGTACCTAATATGTATGTGTGCTCTAACTATAGAGGTATCTTTTAATCTATTTTCGGATAAAATCGCGAAAAAAATGAAAAAAACGTCGATTTTAGGGACTGAATAACCGCTTACCACGCTTTGAGAAGGTGTTTCTTGGCTCTTCAAAGGGTCAGAGTTCCTTCTGGAGACGAAGACAAAGCGATTGGTACCTGATATGTACGTATGCTCTAAGTATAGAAGTCTCTTTCACTCGTTTTTCGAGGCAGATCGCTAGAAGAATGAAATAGCTTTAGCTAACAAATCAGTTTTTTGTTGGAAAAAACTTAAAGTTGCCTTTTTTTGAGGCTCGTACCTGAAAACATGTTGTTTGGTATCAACCTACAGAAAAAAATTGTTACTGCTGGGTACGGGCAGCAAATTGCAATATCACCATATTTGGCTCCAGTTAAGGTGCGAATTTTTGTAGAATTCCTCATAAGTACGTAAGTGATGGCGGTTATAGAAAAAGACAATTGTGGCCATCCCCGGAAAAAGGGCCCATATGCCAAATGGCGCTTTTGAGAAAAACGCAATTGAAAATTTAACAAGTATTTTGAAAATAAAGATTAAAACTTTGAACTTTATTGAAAGCTAAAATAAAAGTATTGTATTTAAACTAAAGTTACAATAAGATGTTTCAAAGATATAGACACATTTGTATGTAAATATAATTGTTTTACACTAGCTTGTCATGGGCCCTTTTTTTACAGATCATTTGCGAAAGTATGAAATAAGTTTAAGAAACTCTTTATTTGGCAAATGACGTAAAAAATAAATATTAAAACAAGTTATTATTATACAAAGAAAGTTATACAGAAACTTCTTCTAGTATCCAGCATATCCATTGTTCATCTTCTTGGGACAAAAATGAAAATAGATCTCTCACGTCTTTTTCCTCCGCCGGCTTTATTCCAACCACTGGGACAGTTTGAAGAGCAATGTTTGTTTTTATGTTTCTTCCTTTCCATATTGTGAATGGTATGTAATTTTCCATGTATGTTTGAGAACAAGCCAATGTTCCGTTTTTTTTTGTATTTCATTTGTACATACTATTGAATGCTGAAAACAAGTCCCTTTGTTTTTGGCTTATTTAGAAAGAGTCCCTCCAAACTTTCAGTCCAATTTTTGATTAGGGTTCTGTCTATGACAACATTAAAAGAAGATGGATTTTTCCGACAATGCACTATTGCTTCCAAATATGGCTTTGCCGTCCCTATGTATTCCTTCTTTTTTAAAGATGACTTTACCAGCCCAAAATTACGATCGTACCGGTTAAAGGAATCTTCTGGATCGCACCGAAAATATATGTCAAATATTGACGTTAAACTTGTGTGCTAGCCACATTCCAAATTTTACCATTCAAATATTAAAAAAATTTATTTCAAATCCTTTAAAAAGGTATATAATAAAATGCCCAAACGGGCTATCACAATTACATTACAGAACGTTTTCGGAATGTTAATTCCATCATCAGTGTAAACGGGGTATACATGCTATGAGCCACCAAAATATATGGGTCAAAACCCATTAAATGTTATAAATTTATAAAATCCACAAGGAAAACAATTCCTGTAGCTGGCTGTATACCACGTATCACAAAAAAGAAGTTAGTCTTCGTAAATGGGTATATATTTATTTAAAAACCCTTAAAAGGGCTACATAAAAAAAAAACAAACGTTTTCAGACTAAACAGTGAATCATCAGGTTTAAATTTTAAAATTGCTAGGTTAAAATGCCTGAGCCACCAAAATACCTGGGTAAAAACCCTTTAAATTACATATAGTTGTAAAAGATTATACATCATGTTGTAAAAAAACTGTGATGTTCAGTATTAAATTAAATATGACTTCAGGTAACATACATTGCTGAAGTGAGTTCAAGAGCCGGAGAGTAAACCTCTTCACACGGAGAACAGCTGGTAACTGGATAAATTTATAGTTGTTTTACATTATATATAATTACAAATTAGGATTTTTAAGTTACCGTTGGAATTGGTAACATGGCGACGTATGACCCAACATAGGTTATATGGTCCTGAGACGAAGTGTCTTCGAGGACCTGTTGATAACAGCTCGTTGTTATCAACAGGTCTGTTGAGCTTTACTGCACGTTTTATATTTTTATTTTTTAAATCTTTTTGGAGATCGTGAACAGTTATGTTTGCTATTGCTATGCGTCTTTTTATTTCGTCGCTTGTCGTGTTTGTTGCATATGAATTCCCTGTTGGATATTTCGGGGGTTTGTAGATATATATGTTCCTCGTTTATCACTTAAGTCTTAATTCACTTACCGCGTCCGCAAGCCTTGTACAACACTGCACCATGTCTCTCATACTTTTGCCCACTATAACTATATCGTCAGCGAATGCGAGAATTTGCATCGATCTATTAAAAATAGTTCCATTCATTCTAATATTTAATTGTTTGATTGTATTTTTCAAGGCAATATTAAACAGGAGACACGCCAGCGCGTCTTCCTGTCTTAGACCATTATTAATGTCAACGAACGTAGAGATTCCTAGATCCTTGGAATTCCAACGCATGAGCCTACGTTTTGCAGTGCTAGTTGGGTCAACTTAACTAACTTAGGTGGGATCCCAAAGTCTATCATTGCATTATATAATACATTTCTTTTCACACTGTCAGAGGCTGCTTTAAAGTCGACGAAGAGATGGTAAGTATCTATGTTATATTCTAGTGACTTTTCTAGCATCTATGTGCTTGAATTTGATGTGTAGTTGACTTTCCAGCAGTAAATCTGCATTGATATTGACCAACGATATCCTGTGTAAAATTAAGTCTTTCAAACAATACATTGCCGAAGATTTTGTATGCAGATGCTAACAGAGTAATGCCTCTATAGTTCTTGATCTCTTGACACTCCAGTTGATCACCCTTTTATGTAACAGACATATTATTCCCTTTAGCCACCCTTCTGGTACTAATTAATTCTGCCATATAAGTACTATTAGTTTATGGCTTGCTGCAAAAAGTTGATCACCACCTTTTTTATACGATTTCTTTTTTCCAACTTGGTTTTGCCCAATATTTCAACCGATTTTTGTAACATAATATCTCGTATATTTGCCCGTAGTTGGTTAATGTCTTCTTCTTATTTTTATTATAAGTTTTTTTGTCCTTATTTGATATGATATTCTTTTTGCTGTCTGTATACATTCGCAATGTCGGGATCTTTTAGTTTATTAATGTCGATTTTTTCTCTCCTCCCAATTTCCTTTTTTAAATTGGATATTCTCTGTTTAAATCGTGTTTTATCTAAATACTGACCACTATCTATGTTTGCTCCTCTAAAAGACCTAATATCCAAGAAGTTAGAGCAGTGTCTTGCATCCATGATTATATGATCATTTGGTTAATCGTTTCATTATCAGAATTCCAAGTTTCCTTATGTATAATATCTTTAGTTGCTTTAGTTTGCTTCATACAACTAGTAAACAGTAACACGAAAAAAGGTTTTCAAACTAAAGACGCGTGTTTATCTATAAATGAATTAAGATATAAAATATCGAAAATTCAAGGTATAACAATAGATAGAATACCTCCATCAAAATCAAAGCCTTTTTAAATCAACATATTATTAAGCGGGTGAAATCGCAGGTGAATGAATCGTCACAATCAAGATCTGAAAATATTAAATCGTTTGATCCTAGTGAATATGGTAGGATTTTACAAAACAGTACATTATATGTGTGTATTATTTCGAAAGTGATACAGCCATGGATCTTTTGCAGAAAGATACCTATTTGTTAATGCAGCGGTAGGAACCCCTGCAATGAAGACATTTGCCTTGTTTGTCTTAAGTTTTCAAATGGTATTATTATTGGTATTGTTGTATAAACTTTTTACTAACTCATCTAAATAAAAAAACCAGAACAAAATTGAACCAAAAATATTATTTGCTGACACTGAAATACTTGATGAATTAATTTTATTCAAAAAAAAAAATAAAAAGAGCCAGAAAACTACAGAGGTATAAACTTGTTAAATACTACCCTAAAACTTACAACTAAAATTTTACAAGTGCTAATAAATCAGAGGATAAGTGTAGCAGATGAACAACAGGGTTTTCGTAGAGTATAAATAATAGACCAGCATTTCCGTGTGATTGACTTTGACCGAGTAAGACTCAAAGTCTTACTCTGACTTAGTTCCCCTAAATAATATAAAAACTATCGAAAACATCGACCAAAACAACAAAATGGAAGTCAGAATAGATGGAAAACTTACAGAAACTATAGAAATAGGCAGCAGAATAAGACAAGGGGATTCATTGAGCCACATGCTCTTCAATTTTATCATGGATGAAATCATCAAAAGCGTTATCAAAGGAAGAGGATACAGAATAGGAAAAAAGAAATCAAAATACTCTGTTACGCAGACGACGCAATATTGATAGCTTAGATGAAGATAGTCTGCAAAATCTGGTTCACAGATTTAACATAAAAGCAAAAGAATCTAATATGACAATGTCATATCAGAAAACTAAAACAATAGTAGTCAGCAAAGAACCAACCAGATGTAAAATTGAAATTGATGGCATCAGTATTGAACTAGTAATGGAAATAAATTACCTGGGAATTACATTGTCTAGCTATGGAGACCTGGACAAAGAAGTGAGAGATTAAGTACAAAAAGCAAATAGCCACAACGCATAGGCTACTGGAAACGGCAGAGATAAGAATACTGAGAAGAATTACAGGAAATACGCTGAGAGATCGAAAGAGTAGTGAAGACATTAGAAGAAAATGTAACGTACAGTGTATAAATGAATGGACACAAAATAGAAAAAGAATGGAATAACCACATAAGCAGAATGGAGAAGACCCGTGTCGTCAAAATAGCAAGAGATAAGTCACCAATCGGCAGAAGAAGTATCGGACGACCGCGCAAAAGATGAAGTGACAACCTTCCATAGAGCTATTAGTCCGCCAATGAACAAGTAGAATTGCTTATAAAGAGGAAGAAGAATTTTATTTTTATATATTAACATTATTTACAAGGGGGCAAAATGGTATAACTCGTTGAGTCTATGTCTTAAGAAATATTTTGCGAGGATGTACGTTACCATTGTTGTAGTAGAAGCTCAGATATGATTTTTTGAAATTGCCAACTTTTGGCCTGATTTAGCCCTTAAATCGCTTATAACACGAAGAGGGTACTTTTTTCAAAAAAATGCCAAGAGGCAAAGAGTGTTTATTTTTATCAAATTTACGTTCAAAAAGTATTTTCAATATATATTTTTAACTTTTTTACCAAATTATCTGCCTTCGTACAAAAAAATATTTTTAGGTTTTTTGATTAAAATGATATAAAGAATCGATTACACTTGATTTGGATTAGAAGTTTTGTTTTTGGGGGTTATTTGGGTTCTTTATGCCATCTTTTTGGGGGTTCGCAGCTCGTCAATATTTCTTGGATTCATTAATTGAGTGAAGTTTCAATATAATTGATGACATCATCACTGCACGTTGGTATACAAGTCGTAATAGGTGGTAGAGATAAAGAGTATCGCCAGAACCAAAAAGAAGAAGAATATCTGCACGTTGTGAGGCTATACAATTTGTGACTTTGTTTGGTTAAAAATACATTAACAAAACCATCAGTAAATTTTCCTATATAAAGTTAGTTGTAGGCAGAACAGCGAAAGAAACATTTCTTACCTACACATTCGTCTAAAACACGGGCGGACCGCTTGGAGTTTTGGGCCTGTCCTTCAACTTGAAACTTGAACCAGCATTTCCACCGTTCCCTCGCTCCTCTTTACACCCCGCTCCTACCATCCATTCACCCATCTCTCATTCTCCCTAAACAAACACTTGGCAGTTGGCATTTGAGCCCACAGCGGGATCAGAGGCGTACGGTTTGTTTTTTACGATTTTTAAAGATTGTTGTAAACACAAGTGATCTGCCGGCAAGGCTATTTTTGCCCGCCTCAGACTAATATTTGATAAATGATAATAGATATTAATTAACTGAAGAACTGCGAAAAATCCGTTAATACTTTCTTTTTAATATCTATTTATCTTGGGCACTGACTCATTGAGTATAAGGTTATATTGAAATTTGGACCAGCACCTTCTCTCTTCTTCTTGCTTTGCCCTATCCGTTTCGGACGTTGGCTATTAACAAGGTTATTTTGACTTTGTTTACGGCACCTCTGAACAGTTCGGTCGATGTTAGTCCGAACCATTGTCGCAGGTTATGCATCCATGAGTGTCGTCTTCTTCCCGGTCCTCTCCTACTGTCGATTCTTCCTTGGACTATTAACTGTAGCAGCCGGTACTTAGTATGCCTCATGACATGTCCGAAGTACTCAAGCTTCCGTTTCTTTACGGTGAAGATTATTTCTTTGCTTTTGCCTATTCTCTGCATTACTTCCACGTTAGTGATGTGGTCTGTCCAGAATATCCGAAGAATACGGCGATATATCCACAGCTCAAAGGATTCTAGTTTCTTCGGGGTGGCTTCCGTTGTGGTCCATGCCTCTGCTCTATAGAACAAGATCGGGAAGACATAACACTTGACCAGTCTTAATTTTAGTTCCATTGATATTTTGCTTGTGAACCACTTTTTCATATTGTTGAACGCGTTTCACGCTTTTTCAATTCGTGATCTTATTTCTGTTGACTGGTCTCATTTTGTGTTGACTGTGGTTCCAAGGTATGTGTATGTCTCCACTTGATCTATTTTTCGGTTGTATCAGTGTTTTTTAGCACCTTATTTGTAGTATACACTCATAACTTTGTTCATGGGTATAGCGTAATGCATAAGTAAATTAGTGATTAACACAAGGTGAATATATGATATCCCGGAAAAATTACATTCCTATAGGTACATCCGGTAGTAACTATAACCTAGCAAAAGATATTTTTAAACAGGTAAATAACTCCTCTTCTAACGTCCACATTAATAAAAATGGTACTATTACATAAATATTATAAAGACATAAATAATAATAAAAGTCATAACTAAACCATTAAAATCTTCTTTTTATGACTATGATTTAGTTGTCAATTTCAGTTAAAAAAACCACCGGAATTTTCGATGAAATAACAATCATCATCATAATCAAGATCAAATGTCATTTATGTGTTAATCAGTATTACACCTATAATAGTACAAGATTCCAATGCAGGATCAATACGTTCATAATGTAGTTATGAACGTATTGCTACAACGTACAGCCATGTAAACAATGGCTACAACGAAACGAACAGACCATAAACAAAATTTTAAACAAAAAACTGCATACGAAAGCCCCGAAATTAGTCTTTCCACCAAGCGAGAAAAAACCCAGTACTTTCTGATCGATTACATATATAGGCCAGATATAAACAAAAATAGCCAAACACAAAAAAGAAAGGAATAACGCCAGCTTTCAAAATAAACAACAACTTAAGCAAATATATTAAGAACAACAAGAGCCAAAAAAAGGCACTTATACAGTAGTGTATACAAACTTCTATGTGGCGACTGCCCAAAAACTTACATTGGTCAAACAGGTAGAATCTTTAACAAACGGATAGCAGAACACAAAAGGACTTTTAATAATAGAAAAACATATTCTACCTACGCACTTTACCTTTTATTCCCTCAACTTATTCAGTTAAAGACTATAAAGGGTTAGACGCATACCAAAAATAGCTCCCTTAAGAATGGCACTCGGCCGAAATATCTGTAGTGATAATAAATTATAATAAATTTTATGGAAGTTCTCATCACCTACACACGTGGCGTCGTAATGTCAAATAGGAAGCGTCTTTTGGATATATGGGACAGACGTGAAAGAGTATAACCAAATAAACACCTAAGGGATCACCTCAAAATAAGACAGGGAGTACAGTTGTGTTACTAACTGTAAATTTGTTCATTGGAAATGACACACACACACACACACACACACACATAGACGCAAGCACCCAAGACATAAACACACAAAAATACACATACACGCATGCACATATACATCACGCTGAATCGGTAAATAGTCAGCTCAACAACTTTCCTATCTTACGGTGAGATTTATTCTGCGAACATTGCGCTCTATAATTTCAAGGTATAAAAACCTCATACCCGTGGTACAGAAAAAAAATTGTTGGTAAGTGATGCCCCAAAGGCTGACGAACTCTGGGGATTAAAGCGTTAACACGCCTGAGAGCATTTCATCGTAAGTGATAGGAATGTATTGAATATGGAGATAAAAAGTAAAAAAGAAGACCCAAAATAGGACTTCTTCTTCTTCAGCCTTAAGTAATCCAACTTTGGACATAGCCTCCCCCAAATCAACCCAGTGTCTCCTATTTTGCGCCACTTGCTTCAAGTTGTGTCCTCCAATCTTCTTAATATCATCCGCCTATCTCATTTATGATCTTCCTCTGCTTCTCTTTCCTAACCATGATCTCCATTGTAGTATATTTCGTCGTTCCATCTCTTGTACTTCAGTCGAACACTGTGTCCTGCGAAGCTCCATTTTAATTTAATAATATAGGACTAAGGACTCAGAAATGAGTCTTCCCAGTCTATAAATTAAACCTTCAGCATAGGAAGACAGCTTTGATAGCTGACTGTTGCTTTAAGAAAGTGCGATGACACCTTAATATGAACGATGAAAAGTCGTGGACATACCAGGACCAAATGAAAGGTCTATCGGGTGTAGAACGAAAGATTATATATAGCAATTATGCTAAAGCACCGAAGACTTGTATAACAGTTAACGAAATATATAAAATAACTAAATTGACTAACTAATTGCAGTATGATCAGAGTAGAAAATACGGCTTCCGGAGGAAAAAAACTAAACATGCTTCTTAGTAGTACTGAGCTCACCATAAAGACCCTTAGATGATATAGGTAACTATTTTTTCATTTATTAGACTTAATTTTGCTAACGTATATTTTTTCTAAACTGTAAATTCTACTAGTGGAAGGAGCATCCGGATATATTGTAGGACCAGTTCTCGAAATAGTACACATAGTGCAAACAGTTGTTCTTCGCTAACAACTGAAAAACCATGTTGATTGGATATAGGTATAACATCCGTACTGGATACAACATTGCTTTAAATACTAGCCGCAGAGAAAAGGATCATCAATTTTTTTTACTGAATCAGTATTATTCCATTTATATAGGAAAAAAATAGAACAAGTTCATACTACTACAATGAACAAAAAAAATTATATACAGAAAGAAATATTACGGAATACAAAAATGAAAGTTTTCAAAGCAGTTTATAGACCTGCCCTGACTTTTGGAAGTGAATTATGGGTACTCACGGAACGGCAAAAGAGCAAGATATAGCACATATAGAGATAAAGTTTTTAAGACGAGTTAAAGGTGTTACCAAGATGAATAGAATAAGAAACATGGATATAAGGTACAAACTGAAAAAACAATTCACATTGGAGTTTATAGAACAGAGTCAGCTGAGTTGGTGGAGTCATTTACACTGGATGCAGGACACCGTACCAGTGAGAGGAGTGTGGAAAGCAAAAATATTAGAAAACAGAAAAAGGGGAAGACCAAAACAGAAATACATAAAACTTTACACCATTATGTGGTAGAAAGATTTCTGATTATATACATATACAACTGAGCCGTTACCGTACTTCGGAAGGCACGTAATGCCATCGGGCCCGGCTACGTAAGTCATCGTTAACACAAAAATCTGAGCAAGAAGGTTACACGAATGGAAGATGTACAATAAGCCTGTAGTATCTCCGATTATAACAACAAACTGGGTCCGATAAAAAAATTGGTATTAAAAAGATTTACATACATTAAAATGGATATTGGAGTTGGCGAAAAATAGATTACTGAGGAAGAAAAGCTAAATGAAACATTACTAATGTAAACAAGAATGCATTCACTGTTGAAAAAAACAATGACCAATTATTTAGATTAACATAGAGAATTGGCGTTTGATCTTTGATCAATGCATCTCCCCCAGTACATACGGAGCAGAAACACTTACTTTAACAAAAGCCTCCACTACCAAACTGAGAGGCCAACAGATAAGAAGGGAGTAATCCATGTTAGGAATAACTCTGCGAAATAAAATAAAAACCGAAGAGGTCAGTAGACGAACCAGGATGACTGACGTAATCGAAAGGGTAGCCAGACTAAACTGGAGATGGGCAGGACACACAAGGAAAGACAAGTGAAGCATCAGCTTCAAATACGACAAATATAACGAGAGTGGTGCAACATAGACGGGGTTGGAAACACGAGGAAGAGGCCTATGTTAAGCACTGGTCTTTTGAGGCTGATGACGATGATGACTGAACTGGCAGAAAACCCGAAGAAGGCTGTTGTATCTTCGACTTTTGCAGAATTATGCTATAGAAAGATTTCTTTATAAATAAAGATTAATTTATATGAGCAGTGCCAAAAACTAGCATACACATGATTATTGCTACTCTTTGGATTTAGAGAAGTAATTGATTTGTGGATTTCTGGATTTATAAAGTCAACAAATCTAAAATTAAAGACTCCGCCTAGAAAAACGTGTTCAAAAGCGCATTTTTTTCACCTCCGCCGCTGAATTTAGGAAATAAACGAGGAGCGAGTGGGTCGATGGCAGACTCTACTCTCTCTTCTACCATCAACAGGACAAAGAAAACGAACGAGAGGGGCACAGCAGCCGCCTTTGCCGACCGGCCTCTCCGCTGCAGGGTATCGCAATAGATCGTAGGACGAGTACAGATGTTCAAGTTAAAACGGCCGACATCCAAACGGCACGGTTTTGGCTATGGGTGGATTCCAACAGGCTGTACTGTGGCGTTCTGGGCTCAGCTCATCTTAAGTTTTATTACTTACATAATATTAATAGATTAGAATATATTAGCATAAGAAACTACGAAACAACAACAAACTAATAGACGTCTTCACGTACTGCAAAGTCTCAATATCTTAGCGTATGTAGTAAAATAGGTTTTGAAAAATGTAACAATTAACAATTTTTGGTAAAATTTTAACTTTGGTTTTATGGGAACGTTGGGTATCACCGAGGCAGTTCTAACGCTTGAAGTTGTTGCAATGTTGGAATATTTAGATGCAACTACAAGTCAGGTTGATCAGTCGAGAAACTGCAAATGCACTTGCCTAGAATCTTCCCTTTATTAATCTTTTTTCGTCTTAATTGTCAATATTTTCGTTTGTTCATCCTTTCAAGTACTTCCTGGTTAGCTATTTTAACCTTTTAGGTCATTTTGAAGGTTCTTCGATACGGCAACATAGCACCTGCCTTTAACTTATCCAGGCATTGTTTATGTGCATATACCCCTACAGCAAGATATATAACAAGACTAACAAAACATAAAATTTAAGCATCGAAATTTTAATTTTTTAAGCTTAAATTTTGTTTTCTTCTTCTTCTTCAAGTGCCCTGTCCGTTGCGAACGTTGGCTATTAACATGGCAATTCTGATCTTGTTTGCGTCGCTTCTGAATAGTTCGACCGATGTGAGCCCGAACACCTTTATAGATTTTGGAGCCACGAGTGTCTTCTCCTGCCTGGCCCTCGCTTACTGTCTATTTTTTCCTGGACAATCAATTGTAGCAGACGGTACTTATCGTGTCTCAATATGTGGCCTAGATATTCAAGCTTTCTTTGTTTAATTGTATTCACGATTTCTTTCTCCTTTCCGATTCTTTGGAGTACCTCTATGTTGGTGACATGTTCGGTCCAGGATATACGAAGAATGCGACGGTACACCCACATTTCGAATGCTTCTAGTTTTCTCGTTAGCGTCTCCGTCAGCGTCCAGGCCTCCACGCCATACAGCAAGATCGGAAAAATGTATCATTTAACTATAGGTAGTTTTAGGGGAAAAGATTCTACATGGTCAATTAGTATGTTACTTATCCGTATTGTCGAGCAGGTTGTTGCTTTTTGCTTATCAGCTACGCTACCTTAGCTTATCACGCCACCTTAACTTGTTGAAATACATTTTTATATCAATATAAGGTTGAATGTTCGAATAATCGAACTTTGATGGTATACAAGGCAAATATCGAACACAGTAATTAATTAAATCTTGCCTAAGTACTTTCGATCAATAGATCATCCTCAGGGGCATTTCGTCAGTTGTGGCCTATGACTTAAATTGATATAGAATGTTTGTGATTTATCTTATGACTGTATATCTCCTATCCGTAAATATTTAAGATTATATTTTTTTAATCAAAGCTGAATTAGTTTAGCATAATGACGAGAAGAAAGGTCGGGCTAAAATATCATACCGCTTGGCGACTTAAATTGAGGAATTTTTGATACGATATCCTGAGCTTCTCATGACACACCATTCATAGCAGTACTAAAATCTTAACCTCAGAAATCGCGCACAAAACTAGCATTTTGTGAGCAATTTTTGTTTATTCTCTAAATTTTCCCTCATGTGAGTGATTTTTACTGTAGAAGATATCGATCGCTTTCATTGTTAAATGTTATTTTCTCTTCATTCTTCATAATCGCGCAGTTTCTACAAAATAAGTAAGCTTCAGAACAAAGTATGGTTATTACTTATTATTAATTACAATTAAATTTATATATAAATATTTTTTTACTTGGGCTTTAGCCTTTCAATCCGTCACAACAGTTTAACAAAAAATAAAAGAAATGTGTTAAAGCTTGTAAAAGGCAAGTATAACGAAAGGTGAAAACATACCACTAAGAAAAGAATAAGCATTATTTGTTTCTTGTCCAGCAGAGGCTCATTAATACATTTCTTTGAGACAAACAAACCTAGGCCACGGTTCGGTAGGTAATACACCAAATAGATAATAAAAGGCACCACAAAAAACTGTAATCAGACAGCAGTATAGAAAAGAAAACACAGGATAAATAGTATTCATTTTCATGTCAAGTCAGGTTTTTAAAAATTTCGGGTTTTATTTGTATCCGTATCAATACAATTGGACTCAATACTGAATGACAATAAAGTAACCGAAGCAGTGCGATACCAGAAGCTTTTGACATTTGTAAATTGCATAATATTATTTCTAAAGAAGGACTAAAAAATGACCAGTAGAAAGAAAAATAAAAACCGTAGTTCAAACTGGAAGTGAAACTAAATGAACAAAAACGAGATACATAAAAAACAAAATTTATGATCACTTCTAAAGAACCGATGTAAATTGGAAGTTGATGAAAAAATAAATAGAACAAACAACATTGAATTTTATTACGTAAAATAAGAATCATCCTGAAATACTTTTCGCCCAAGAGAGCGGCGCCAACACAAACAAAAATCAAAGTCGAAGAACTAAATACGGAATCGACGGAATACAGGAAAATTATATCAGCGAAGATCGCTGGAAATGAAATATTACAAAACGATAACATCGAGAAAATCTGGGAAAAACTCAAAAATAACATAACTAACGCAGCAACAGAATCACGTGGAGAGAGAAAAGTAACGAACACTAACATATCAACAAAGAAAACACTATGGTTTGGAGAGAAAGTGAAGACAAAATGTGAAGAAAGGAAGAAAGCCTTTGTACAGTACAGAACACAGCAAACACAACAGGCATACAACCACTATACATGAATCAGAAATGAAACGAATAATTTAGTTAGACAAATAACAAGGAAACACTGGCAGAGCTTTTCAAAACAGATGGAACACGCCTTCTACTGAACACGGAAAGAAATATGGTGAATGATCAGAAGACAAACAAAAGAGATGAACGAACTAATAAAAACGAAACACATTCAGAAGGAAACAGGGTAGACTCCCTTTGATCTCTATTTGCTAAAAGTGACGATAATGAACCACCAACACCAAAGGTGACGACAAACGAAGAAATAAATATTGAGGAGGAAGAGGTGCAGGATGCATTAAGAAAATTAAAAAATGGAAAATCATCAAGAGAGGACAGAATACACGAACTCCTAAAGTACGGAGGACCAGATCTGACCAAACATCTATTAAATCTAATTCAAAAAATAATAGAACAAAACAGATTTCCTCAAGAATGGAAATCAAGCATCCTAATTCCTCTCTGCGAACAGGGACCCTAAAATTTTTAGAGGAATTAACTTATTAAACACAACACTAAAATTAACAACCAAAGTGATAGCAAATAAACTGAATGAAATTATAACACTATCAGAAGAATAAGGTTTTAGGTCGGGAAGATCATGCACCGACGCTATATTTATAATGAGGCAAATGAAAGAGAAATCATTAGGATTCAACAAACCGGCATATCTATGTTTCAAACCGGCAACACACAAGACATAAACTACGGTTAGATAGGTGGGCAACAAATAAGTACACATACAAAGGAAATATCCATTCAAACGATCAAATTTTTCATTCACACCTTTCATTTAATTTTTTTGTAGAAATACCATAATCAATTTAAAAATTTTTGTATTATCTTTACTTAATAGTACATTTTATAATATCGAAACAGTCGAGCAATATACATATCTAGGCACCAATTTAAATAGCCAATGGGACAGAAATTAAACAGCGAATACTAAAAGCAAAAGCAGCATTCGTTAGAATGAGAACCATTTTCAACAGTCGAGACATATTATTAAAAACAAAATGCCGTCTATTGAACTGCTACATATTCACAGTTCTGCTCTACGGAATGGAAGCGTGGACACTGACTGTTGCATCTATGAATCGGCTCGAAGCTTTCGAAATGTGGTGTTATAGACGCATCTTACGTATATCCTGGGTTGACAGAGGTACTAATGTGGGGGTCTTGCGTAGAATGGGGAAAGAATGTAAAATTCTTATGACCGTCAAAACTAAAAAGTTGGAATATCTAGGAGATGTAATGAGAAATCAAGAACGTTACGGCCTTCTCCAGCTGATTCTCCAAGGGAAGGTAAATGGTAAGAGAGGACCGGGAAGAAGACGCATTTCCTGGCTTAAAAATTTACGAAAGTGGTATAACACGATTACCACTGAACTGTTCCGCGCTGCAGTAAACAAAGTAAAGACAGCCGTGATGATCGCCATCATCCGGAACGGATACTCACTTTAAGAAGAAGAATAGTATTAATACATTTAAGTATAATGGCGTCTTTAAACCTACTTTCAGCATTTCTTCAAGCAGCCACGTACTTGTATTGACATGTAAGGGATAGTTAAAGAATATGTGATGAGCTATACTAGTTCCACACACCTGTCTGTTGGGAGAACTCCGATTGTACGTAGATACTTCGGAAACATCCGTGATCTACTTTTAATCTTAGGATGGTCGACACTGTATTTCTACTTAGTGCAACAACTTTGTAAAATTGGTTTGCAGCCTCTGTTAGTTGTAATTTAAACAAATTAGTGCCTGTAGTTTCACCGAAGTCAATCCAATGTCTATCCTATTTAAATTTAATATCTGTTTTACATATGCAAGATCACATCTGTTAAATTCTTTAATCAATATAATATTATTATGGTCCACTAAAGCACCCACATATTACGTGGGTGCTTTAGTGGATTTTTAGCTATTGAATCCGCAATACTATTACCCAATATGTCTGAATGTCCCTCAACCCTTACGAATTTAACATCATAATGATAAAGCTGATAATTTCAGAAACTGTTGAAAAATTTTTAATATGATATTAATTTAATTATGACTTTAGAGTTTTGTAATGCATTTAATACTGATAATGAATCAGTGCACACGACAATTTTGTTCCACTGGTTTTCACAACAGCATTCAAGGGCTTAATATATAGCACAGGCTTCAGCGGAAAAGATGCTGGATTGATTATTTAAAATAATGCTTTTTGAGTCTACATTTTTGGTACAAAGTAAGTACTGGTTGTACATGTTACTAATTTTGATCCATCTGTATAGATTGCAATATAATGGGGATAGTTACTTAGAGTGTTATGACAAAATTCAGTTTGGTATTTAGTAATAATAACACTTGTCAGGTGTGGTATGTTCAATGATTCCCAAATAGGATTATAAGGAGAGTTTATTAATTAAAGTTCATTGCCAGTTACAAATGCTTTCGCATTTAGTTCATTGCTAGTTACAAATGCTTTTTGGTGGGGAATTCTTTTTTAAGAAGAATGCAGTTGTTAAATCAGTTGTATTTAATTGATTAGTTATTTTAGTATTATAGGTGCACCGATAATGTTGAATTAGGAAGTATTTGCTTGCCAGATATTCTCTGCGTAATGACAGTGATTTTTCAGAGGATAGAACTAGTGTGGCTTCATTTGGAGTGCTTTTCATCAACCCTAAGACAATTTTCAGCTTTAAATTTTATTCTATCAAGTTTACGTAAATTAGTTATATTAGCTGACCCATATACCCCACAGCCATAATCTAAACCATAATTTTAAGTCATGTTTAAATATTTTAGGTTAGGTTTCGTTCTTGATTTTTAAATAAGCTCATCTTTTTTAATAACTGGATATACTGTTGAATTGCCAACACTAAGAGAATCTTTTTGTCAAAATCGTCACACCGAGTGTTGTTACGAAATTATGCATTCCATATGGAGTTAAAAATTACATTATGGAGTTAAAAATTATTGTTTTTTCTTCAATATTCTTGTATTCGGTACTTTCTGTCAGGACTCTGACAATGACATTACCATGAAGTAAATTATACGAACGACATTGCCGTTTGTATAATTTACCTCTTGAGAATGTGCTTGATTTTGTCCTAAAGAAACAATTTTGGGCCAATAAGTCTATTTCATCTATAAAGGAGAGCTTAGTCAGCGTCAGAAAATTTCTTTAAGAATTTACGTTACTCATGTACACTTTGATTTATTCTATTTTTTGTTTAAAATTACCATAAAAACAACATTTCCAGAAAGTAAAGAATGTAAAGGAAAAGCTGGCGTAAAGACAAAGAATATAGACGCTTATTATAAGCGTCTATATTCTTTGGTAAAGATGTCAATCTAATTCTCGGTATTTACTGACTGGTTGTTGGCTGTCTCCAGTGTCTACGAACGAATACAAATCCGACAACACCGCCAGCTGAAAGCGAATTCTCCAATTCTCAGCGGTGGTTGCTCTTAGTGGAGTACCTACTGCCGGTGATGTTGCTGTAGAGATGGACGATACCGAATTCTTTTTTGAATCGACAGGAATCTATATTTGGTCATTTTGTAAATTACATTGGTATTTCTTGTACAACATGTATATGTGAAACAACAACATATGTGAACAAAGTGCCATAGTTCAAATTGATGGGCAACAGTGAGCAGAAATGATGATTTGTAGAGGAGTTAGACAGGGATGCGTTTTATCGCCACAACAATCAAAAGACTGATATGTTTTTTGTACACACTTGACAAGTCAAAAGAAAAGGCAAAAAAGTATTTTTGAAGTGTATATTTTTAATAATTCCTAGCTGAGCGCTTTCGGCTTTACAAAGCCATCATCCGAGCTATGGTCAATTTATAAATACCACTACAATGGAGAGATCTTATTTCCTTATATGTTGAAATATTGATTTTTTATTTAATTACTTAGTTGTTAAAATTCTTAAAAAAAAACATAAAAAACCGACACTGGATTTCACAGACACATTAAAAAATTGAAAATTTTTTTTTTGTCATGGTACGGGTGTAAGAACCCGACCATTGTTTTCTGTGAGGAGGTAGACAGAATAGACTATTCTGTCTATCTGTTTTTTTTTCAATGTATCTGCAGATTATTTTTTCCCTAACATTTATTTGTTACGCTGGCTCTGGCCCTGTTACGTTCCTTGTATACCGTAGGCCCAAGAGTTAACAGATTACCCTGCTATAATCTGTAATAGAGATACCTCTATGAATAATCGTAACGATCGAAAATATCTACCAAAACAATACAATAACAGTTAAAGTAGAAAAAGAACTAACTGACCCATTGAAGCTGGCAATGTGATAAGACAGGGAGTCTTATCACATTGTAGTCATTTATTGTTCAGAGTATTCACTGAGTCATTTATTGTTCAACCTGATTATAAATGAAGTAATAAAAAAAGTAAGATCTAAAAAAGGATACCAAACGAAAAAAAAAAACAACATAAAATAATATTCTATGCATATGACGCAATACTACTTTCTCAAAGTGAAGATGATTTACAACATGCTGCAACAATCTAATATAAGTGCCATAAATTTTAACATGTTAATTTCCCCAAAAAAAGACAAAGTGCATGGTTATAACAGCAAATTTACTAGGATGTAAATTGGAGTTGGAAGGTCAGATAATAGAACAAGTGATATAGTTTAAATATCTAG
The DNA here is from genome assembly GCA_918026665.1 of Diabrotica balteata. Lineage (NCBI taxonomy): Eukaryota > Metazoa > Arthropoda > Insecta > Coleoptera > Chrysomelidae > Diabrotica > Diabrotica balteata. Next base: position 117,858,828 of record OU898279.1, on the reverse strand, counting down.
ATATCACATTATCTGGCTACAGAAAGCTCGAAACAGAAGTAAAAGATGGGGAAATAAAAATATCGGGAAAGAAATAAAAGGCAAATGAAACAGTCACATGACGAATGATAGAATAATGACATATGCGGCAGAAAGACGATCTGACACACAGAGGACAAAAAGGATCTTAGAAGCAGCAGAGATGAAAACACTTGATGGTAAAATACTATGGGACAGAGCTAGAAGTACAGATATACGACGTAGATGAAAAGTGGAGAACATCAAGGATTGGGTAAGAAATAGAAGAGTAAAATAGAACGATCATCTAAGCCGAATGACAACAGATAGACTAGTAAAGAGCAACTTCTCCAATAGAAAGACGATCAGTAGGAAGACTACAAATACAATGGAACGACAACTTTTTTGGAAAACAGACAGAGCCATGTCTACATAAAACGAAGAACAAGAAGAGAGGTGACCATTATTATTAATAAATCTGGACCACAACTCATGTTGTGGTCCAGATATTCTAATTTACGCTCTTTGACTGTGCGAACTATCTCACATTCCCTCCCAAGTCTACGTATATCCTCAAACTATACTCTATCAAACGTCTAGCTCTAATCGACAAAAACAAATATATACGTCGCAGTTGACATCTCTGTTGACAGCTGTTTGGAATTTTACCAGATCCTACAGCTTTTCCATATTTGATTTTTCTTATAGCAGATGTGACTGATACGATCGCGAGTCCTGTTTGATATTATGTATCGATGACAGTGTTATGTCGTTCATCTGTAAAAGTTATTTCCACATATCTAGTCGTTTTTCTACACATAACAGTAGTTTGACTTGGTTATCAGAAGAGACCGGAATATATGCAAAATGCATTTTGCATATCTGGCATATTTTGCATACATTTTTTACAAGAATTTGCATATACCTGCATATTTTTATATAAAAAATTGTATAATGCCGATATTTTCTGAATCTGTCGACCTTTTCTAGAATTTGTTCATTCATATTCCCGTTTTACTAAAACCTCTGTTTCTTTGAATAGTTTTGGGCGTACCTGCTATTTTAATAAGAGGTTTTAGGTAAACTGGTAAACGATCAACAACTCTAATATACAAATAAATGAAACACTTTCAGTGTGACTGGTTTTTTCGAAATCCAAAAGAGACAGTAGTGTCGATGAAGCTTTTAGGAATAAGTAGCTGTATGAATCTCCGAAATTATCAGTTTCATTTATGATTTTCGCGTCAAACAGTGTAAACCTGTGTATTGAGGCAAATTGTAAAAGTGCATTTATAGTGTACTTTTATTTCGAAACCCTCGTTTTATTTTGTTAATTTGTTTAAATCGCATGTCCAAATTAAGAGCTTGTGCAAACAACGTTTTACATACTAGTAGGAAAGCATTTTAGGTTATTATTATATGAATTGATTTTCAAATACAAAAATTATGAACAAGACGATAATTAACGTCAGCATATTGGCATATTTTATGAATATTCTTTAAAATGTTTTGCATATTTGCGCCAATGTTGTGCATATAATACATGCGCATATTCTGTTGCATATATTCCGATGTCTAGTTATCAGTTAATACAATATCCTACTCTTCTATGCTTGTATAAGTCTGAGTCTTAGATTATGTAGTGAACATTAATTTGGAGCTATCATTGATGACAAAATTGCACCGTGTAGCACCCCTGACACCCTGACGGGCCTGAAGAGAACATTTAGTTGAACAAGTACTATGAGACTAGGTGTGACAAATGTTTCGAAAAGGGTAGAGTTTGTATATGAACACTTGGTGATATGCTAACTGAGGCAGACTGGATAGAGGCCTATAACTACATAGTTTCGATTCATTTTTATTTTACTGTCTTTATAGCGTTGGAGAGATGGGGGGAGAACTGGGGGAGACCTATATCCAACAATGGAAGGATAGAGAATAGGTTCAAAAAAAAATAGCGTTTTATACTGAATCCCAAACACGGGTTCAGCGTTCCGTTACTTCGATACGTTCTCACCGAAATGACCACCTCTAGTTTAGGGTAGAGGACATACTGCCGCCGATATTACTGTAATGTTGGCTGTTGGCCGTTGTCCTGGTAACGAACAATCGCCTATCACGTCGTGTGTGTGTCACAGCCTGCTTGCTTTTTGTGGAGCGAAGATTAGATGAACAACGAGGCTCTCGCTGAGCCTAATGTAGTGTTTGGATTTCTAGTGAGTTTTGCGGGTGTTAGTGAAATTTAGTTTTGTTTTTTCTGAGTTTTTAATGCGTTTCGCCGGCCGTGCAAAGGGCTTTATTTTTTTTAGTTGAAGGTAGAACGTGGTTGGAAAATATTTTTCGAGAACGCTTTTAACGGATGATTGTTTTGCGGATAATGGAAGGTAGCAATTAGGTGTTAATCTAACAGTGTTTTTAAAATATTTTACCGCTGAGAATACAATTTAACTTAAAAAATTGTGTTTATTTGGTTAAATTAGCATTTGGTGTATCGTCTACTAATAACATATACAGTGAGTTCATAAAGTGAGGAGCTGATGCATTTTCTTATCTATCGAGTTAATTAGTTTCATTATTTTCGGAGATAAATCTTGGACAAGTCGAGTTTGTATGTCAGCTTTTTACTGTTTTGAAAGAAATAAATTTTTACCCCCACAATATCATATATTAACTATGTCGGGTGTATCGATCGAGTACAAAAATCAATGCCTTTATTTCTTAAAATTTATTTCCATTATTAATTTTTCAATGAAAATATTAACAACAAGAATATATAAATAAACCAATGACACATTTATAACAAGTGCTCGAATTGAGGACATTGGGTTAGTTGATTCAAAACGTATGATGAAGTCTTGGACGTTTGACAAATTCTAAATTTTCGAATTATCTCTTAAATATCTTATAACTTAGTAGCCGGTTGTCATTTTAAGTAGCTACAAACAAAAAATTGCATGTATTAAATCTGAGCACTCAGAAGGCCATATTAGGGAACTGTAGCTTCAATGGTGTTTCTCCAACGTTATCAGATCTGCGTCAGCGTTTTACAATCTTAAATATCCATCAAAGACGCCTAGACGTATAAGCGTCTATATTCTTTGCTTTCATCGTCGATTCCAGTCATTTTTACAGTCGTCCTCTTTAGTACCTGCATGCTAGGTAATCGATAGTTTTGGAATTGTGTAAGTATTCGTTCTAGTGATATGTTGCAGTAGAACTGTTTTTTAAACTTTTCCATTGGGTTTACATTGTGATTATTTCTGGTGTTTTTGGTTCTAACGCCATTTGCTGTATACAACTTCTTGTATAGATCAATGCATGTATACCTTTCAATTTGTTTTAGGTCTATAAGTTCCTTTACGTCCGTTCTTGGACCTTTTTATAAAGTGCTGTATTTCCTTAGATAGACCAAAGAAAACTCCATATCCTTTGTAAAAATTTTCTAGTGATTATTTCTTATTCTTATTACACGCGTTTTGTGTTTCTTGTACTTTTATCGATTGTACGATTGTTGTGTCTTGGTTGACAACTATTTCGGCTTAACTTGTTTTTTGTTCTCTATTAATCGACTTAAAAAAACATTCTAAATCATCGCTCAATATGAATATGTCATCTGCGTTTCTGATGGTATTTTTCAGTTTTCCGTTAATTTTAACACCATATTCCAAGTTGTGCAAGGCTTGTTTAAATATTCTCTCTGAATATTAATTAAACAATAGTGGGGACAGCATACAGTCCTGTCTAAAAGAGTTTTACACTCTTCTGTTGACTTCCCATTAATACGAATGGTCGCTGTTTGACGTTAATATAAGTTTGCAATGATCCTGACATCGCGCCTATCAATTCCTTTATCTCTTTATTTTAATTCTCTTATGATGTAGGTATTGTATCAAATGTATTCTCATTCTACAAAAACAGCAACGATATTCTTCACATTGATTTCGACATTGCTGTAGCACATTCTTTAGTTGCCAATCCATCTCTAAATCTATTTAATCTTGACCTTCTTCGGACTATGAATGATACGTAGAAATAACTTCAAAGTGTAACTAATAAGACTTGTTTTTTTAGTAAAGTTATGAATTCAAACCTGAACCAGTTTTCTGGGCTCTTACCAGTTGAGTATTGATGATTGAAAACCTTCACCAAAATTTTAATGTTGAATGCGTTAATTGCCACATACCGGCAGATATTAACATATCTGCCGGTATATTATCAGGTTCAACAACTTTTCTGTGCTTTGCCAACTTTATAGTATGCAGTGCTTCTACCTTTAGTAGTTCTGGTCATTCGTTTTCACCCTCTGTATGTTGTTCTGGTCTGACGTCATTAAATAGATCATTTATGCACATATATCTATCATGTTGTCTGATGTTCTTCTTTATTTATCAGCATTTTCCTGTCGAGTCTATAATTTTGTGAGGAGTGTTCTTATAATAGAGACCAGCTATTCTGTTTTTTAACTATTCCATTTCATTGCATTTATCCTTCATCCACTTCTCTTTTGCTTTATTAATTTCTGTTTGTCTCATATTCCTCCCTGTTATTTCTCTGTTGACTTCTCTGCTCCGTTCAAGAATTTCGTCAGTCATCCATTGTTGTTTTTTGTCTTTGATTCTTTTTATTACGTTTTTCTATTATTTGTGAGTATTTGTATTTAAACATTTTCCATATTTCTACACAATTGTTTCCATGTATTATTTTTCTAAGCTGGTTAGCTTCTTATATTTGTTTTTTGATATCCTCTGTTATCTTTATTTTTGGTGTTAAAATCATCATGTTAAATTCTTTTATTCTTGTATTAAATCTGTAAACTAGACTTTGAAGGCTATCTTCATTTTGTGCTATCACTATTGCATCATTAGCATAATAGAGAATTTTAATTTCACTGCTCCTCATTCTGTATCCCCTTGACGCTCTTTATGACTTCATCTATGGTTAGATTAAATAGCATAGGGCTTAGTGAATCCTCCTGCCCTAATCCATTGCCTGTATTTATATGTTCCGTAAGTTGTCCATCTATTCTAATTTCTATCGTATTGTTTTGATAGACATTTTGATAAATGCATTAAGTCTTTAAGTGAGAGCGCCCACCAAACTGGCGTGGCACGTGGCAAGTAGCAAGTAGCACGAGTCTAGCATGTTACTTAAAATGTAACCAATGAAAACGAATGATTCAACGCACACCAAAATGACAGTGACGTCATTCGATCTAATCATTCGTTTGCATTGGTTACATTTTATGTAACATTCTAGACGCTTACTACTTGCCATTTGCCATGCCAGTTTGGTGGGCGCTCCCCCTAAGTCTTACTTAGTCATTGCATCTATGTACACGACCTTCCTGTACGAAACCTTATAGCGAATCTGCTGAGTTTATGAGTTGATCTATTCATTTTTGAAACATTTTAATTGTAAGTTTCAGGGTAGTATTTAGCAACTTGATACCCCTGTAGTTTTCTGGTTGTTTCTTATCACTCTTTTTTAAATAATAGCTTCAGATCACTTGATCTACATTCTTCTGGTATTTTATTGTGTGTTATAATCTTGTTAATTAATATTTTCCTTTGATCCGTCATTGCCGCTCTACCATAGTTCAACAATTCATTTGGTATCTCATCTTAAATTTATCTTTTCTTTAGTTTTTTAAATGTTTATTGTAATTTCTGATGTTTTTAGTTTCAACATCATTTATTGCTTCTCTGTATATAACTTCTTTACACAGACATCCTTTTAGATGTGTTTCGGGTCTATTAATTCCTTTACCTCCCCTCTTTGACTTCTTATAAAGTGCCATATTTGTTTTTGTAAATCATAACATTCATACTGCAGTTTTTTTGTTCCCGGTGCTGTTTTTAGTTCTTCTTACATAAGTACATGTGTTTCATTTCTGAATACCAGTCGCTAAATATAATTAGATTTTTATGCGGTGCATTATTATTTAAGTTTTTCTTTAATGTCGAATATTTCTTCATGTTCAAAATGTATCCTTTCAATTTAAAAAAATATTGATGACGTCTTGTCTTTTAAAATACTTAATTACTATTAAACTGGGAATAAGCCACAATTAAAGATAAAAATACGTTTATTGACGTTTCAGTTTCCACTTCGGAAATCGTTCTCAAAATACAAACAGTAAATTAAACAAATTTTGTTTTTTGTTACATAGTGAAAAATTCTTCTAATAATTTAATTTTATCTGACTCATTTATATTGACAATTCAGACATACATTATGCATTTTAAAGTAGACGACTTTAAAATGATATTGACAATATTGTTGAGTTGCGCTCCTGGGAAGACTTTACTTATAAGATAGTTCATTCGATTACATGAAATGAACTTTAACTTGAGAATATCCGTCAGAAAAAAATCATAGCATGTAATTCGTCTTTAAAAAGACAAACACATGATATGATGACAGTAAAATTCTCCTGTTAGTGATTCCATAGTAAATTATGAGGGAAAAACCAAGAAAAAAACCTCATAATACTATCCCGACATTGTAAGTATTTGTTCGTGAATTTAGTTTACCTTCAACAAACATCAAAAATCTGATTTTATATGTTACGTTATTTAAAAAACATAAATGATGTATCCTCTATATGGTACTGACTTACTAATACTGATTTTTGTATATAAATAAATTTTAAAATAAATTTTCTCAAGTTTTTTCTCAAGTTAAAGTTGATTTCATGTAATCGAATGAACTATCTTATAAGTAAAGTCGTCCCAGGAGCGCAACTCAACAATATTGGCAATATCATTTTAAAGTCGTCTACTTTAAAATGCATAATGTATGTCTGAATTGTCAATATAAATGAGTCAGATAAAATTAAATTATTAGAAGAAATTTTCACTATGTAACAAAAAACAAAATTTGTTTAATTTACTGTTTGTATTTTGAGAACGATTTCCGAAGTGGAAATTGAAACGTCAATAAACGTATTTTTATCTTTAATTGTGGCTTATTCCCAGTTTAATAGTAATTAATTTACAATGCCACAAGAAAATAGCTTCAGAACAATTTTAAAATACTTAGTGGGAAAAAAATTAATTCGTTGAAAATAAAGCAGAAATCAGAAATACCGAACTTTCGACTTTCACTTCCTGAAATAAATAAATTCTAAAATAATGAAACGTTTCCACACTTTATGATGAAAAATTAGACATTCAGTTAACGCTTCCTTTTAATAAATTATAATAATTAATAATAGACACTAATTTGTTAGGTTTTATACCATACATTTTTACGCATACATACCAAACATTTTTTACCTTTATTAACTCGTTTTTTACTTTATTAATTAATGCATGTATAATTTGCATTTTTAATAATTAAATTTAAAATAATTAATTTTTAAATTTAGTTATTTAATTAATATTTATAACAGAAGTATTTTTTAAAATGAGATATTCATTTCATCATCATTTATCTTACTGTTTTATAATTGTAAAGATGACAGCATTTTTACTTGTAGTTTCTCCGTCAATTTTTGAGTATTTTTAATCAAGTAAGAGAAAAGTTCAATCCTTTTATTTTTTTTCTATTCTGTTTATTTTTGGGTACATGGCTAATTAATTCCTGTATATTATGACGATTCTTCGTGTTTCCCTATTTTTTTGTGCATTTCCTTGTCTACTGGTTTCTCTAATGCTATTCTTAGATACTTCTTTTTAATAGCATTCAAATTCTTGTTAGGTTTGGTTATGTTATCAATATTTTAGTTTAAAGTTATTCTCTTCGATGTTTTTGTCTTCCATAATTTTGTCCTATGTTTTGTATTGCAAATGCAGTTTATGTAGTTCCAATCAACAATCTTGTGTTATATTTCAATTTGTAAAGCAACTCACTATTATAGGGTTTATGTCAAGCCTTAATTAGCTGTTTTATTTTTCCATGTATTACAAAAACGAGTGATTTTCTTTTTATCATTTCTTTAGTTAATTTGTAGAGGTATGCTTTAACATATTGGGGTGTATTTTAAATTTGTTTTTCTTATTTTTATTATTAACAGCTTCGTAATTTTGGATTTTAAAACAAACAGACCAGAACAGAACAGATCTTGATTTCTCTCCTTGGTGCTTCTTGGTCTAGAATATAACCTATGTTCTTGACTATGTTTAACCATGGACCTATTTGGACCTATTTTAGTCTTGAATTAACAGTCGACAGTATGTTCTTTTTTTGTTATAATTCTTAGCCTGATTTTTTTAAACCAACTTTTGTTTTTAAACTCTTTTGGTTGTCATTTTCCAAAAATCCAAAAACCAAAAAGTTTTTCAATGTCTGTAAAAGTTCTGCAAAGTACGTATTCTTATGATCTACTGATGATCTGTCAGTAGGTACTCTGCTATTAATTATTTTATGCTAGTTTTTTCTTATTTTATTTTTTACACCTTTTTTGCTGGCATTTTAATTTTTACCTCAAATCTTTTTATTCTCAGTGGAGTGATTGCCTCTCTCATCTTCTGATTCGTTTATTGCAGTAAATCACTCCACATTTTTTTTTAAATTATCGTGTAAAGTAGCTACTAACTAGACATTTTCAATTCTGCTTTCTTTTACCAACTGAGTAGTTTTTTCTAGTTTCCCATTTTGACACCTACCGTCTCCCGTTAGATTTTCTTCTCAATCTCCCTGTTTCTGGTTTCCACCTTGTAACTTTCTCAATCGAAGAGCTGCTTTTTTCGTGCCATTTGCCGTATCATTGTCACTGTCCCTGTGTCATAGTGTCTCTTATTTTGTGGTTCATTTTCTTCCCAATTCTTCATTTTTGATGTCGGTAAAATTAGCATATCCATTTTAAAAGGCGGAATTCAGATTAAGACTTATTGCTAATCCATTGCAAATTTATTACGGAAAAAAATATTGCTGCAATCGTTTCCGAGAAACAATGCCAACTTTACATTCAAGCTAGTATCTTCTTCTTAGAGTGACGTCCCTCTTCGGAGGTTGGCAATCATAATGGCTATTTTTATTTTTGAACTTGCTACTTTAAACAAATCAATCGATCTGCATTGATATCACTCACGTAGATTCTTCAGCAAAGAATTCTCCCTTCGGCCATCAGATCTTCTAGCATAGCCATAACTATATCTCGACAATGAAAAGAGCTTACAGGGCCCATCTTGACGGCATATTTTATTGCTAGTTAGTTGCTGTTGATTGGCATATTGACCAATACCCAAAAAATACATAAGTAAACCCCAAGGAATTAATTTCTAATTGATTGCTGAAGTTTTACTCCAAAAAAAATGTATTGCCTGCAACCGTTTCCGAGAAACGACGTTTATGCTACCTTTATGGTAAAACTATGTTCTTCTTCTGGTTCCTATCCGTTTCGGATGTTGGAAATCATATTGGCAATCATAACCTTGCTCGGTGCAGCTCGAAACAGCTCCGTTGAGGATTTCTTAAACCATGTTCTTAAATTCCGCAGCCATGATATTCTCCTTCTACCGGGTCCTCGCTTACCTTTGACTTTACCTTGCAATATAGACTGTAGCAGGGAGTAACGGTGCTCATTTCTCATAACGTGTCCCAGATATTGCAATTTTATGCGTTTGATTGTAAACACAATCTCTGGTGCGTTCTTCATTTTTCCTAGAACTTCCTTGTTCATGATCCTTGCTGTCCATGATATTCTCAGCATTCTTCTATAAAGCCACATCTTAAATGCTTCAAGTTTTTTAATAGTGGTGTCTGTAAGCGTCCATGCCTCCGCCCCGTACAACAACACAGAGAAAACATAGCATCTCAAATGTCTCATTTTTGTATCAAGGGATATGTTGTGACTTTTGAAGATGGCGCTCATTTTGTTAAAGACCGTTCTTGCCTTTCCCATGCGGCACTTTATTTCCTGTAAATTGCTCCACTGTTCGTTAATAATAGTTCCCAGGTAACAATACTGTTTTACTCGCTCTATCTGCGTCCCATTAATGTATAGATGAGCCCCGTTTATATTCTCCTTGCTGATAATAATTTGTTTCGTTTTGTGGGTATTAATGCTTAGTCCGTACTGTTGACTGTACTCGTTTATTCTGTCCATTAGCCTCTGAAGTTCCTCTAAACTATCTGCTATCACCATGGTGTCGTCGGCATATAAAACTACGTAGCCATGGCTAAATCTCAGCAATAAAAAGGGCTGCAAGGTCCATCTTGACGGCATATTTTATTAACTTATTGCTTGTTGTTGATTGGTACATTGTCAAAATTCTCAAATTCTCAAAAACTACCTCGTTATCCCCCAGTGAAAAACTCACTCCGAAATTGGTGAAATACTTTCAGCTGCAACGTGACAAACTAAGGTTCTTGGATTCTGATAACGAATGTCAAAAAATATTCCTTGACAACCGTATGATTTGAAGAAATTCTAAAAAATCACAAAAATGTGAATAATTATTCGAGAACCTCACGCTAAATTATATGTACATATATTACTTCTAAATGATTGCTTTCAATCTGAGATATTTTGAACATAGCGTCATTATAACATTATAATATATGAATGTTTGGAAAACCAATAGAAATAAAAATTTGGTGAGAGGTTGTAATTACCATACAAATTGGAAAACAAAAACATGTATGTACTTACTTGCCAAAAAATCAGTCGATTGTGTACCTTTACGTGGATTTAATTTAGACTGATGAGAATATAAATTTTCTATGGTTATAGGTGAAGATGATTGACTAATGAATATAGTTTATTCAATATATTTATTTAAAAGAAGTAATATACATTTTTAGTCAGTAAATAATTTAAGAATAATAAAAATACATAGTTAATGAAACAACTTAAAAATAATGATTTTTTTTAGAGTTTCAGAGCTTTGAAAATGGCAGATTTCGCATTTTTCAAACATTCAAACGCTTATTATAACTCGAGAGACGGCACTCGGAATGTCTGCCGTCTCCCTAACGATCAACTTTAAGAAATGTTACTAAGGAATTTTTGCGATGAGGGATGATGGGGTAGTTTTTGGGGGTTGGTCAATGTACCACCCAACAACAACTAATTAGCAATAAAATATGTCGCCAAGATGGAAACTGTAGTCTTTTTCATTACCGAGATATAGCTATGGCTACCTATTTTTACCATAAAGTTAGCATAAACATTGTTTCTCGGAAACGGTTGCAACAATACATTGTTTCTTGGCCCAAAACTTCAGCATTAAATTAGATATTCATTCCTTGTGATTATCACAAGGAATGTTATCAAGGAAAATTATCAACAATATCCCCAAGAAGTAAGTCTGATCGCTGGAATGTATGACCATTACTGTAGGTCAACATCTAATTTAGTAGATTTTAGTATTCAAAAACAAGATACATTTAACCCTTAACTGGTGACCTGCCACAGTTGTCATGCAACTGGTGACGTGCCGTCAAAGTGATACTGCCATCAAATTAATATTAAGAAATTGCGAATGTTTTTATTTTTTAATTACTAACGCTTAAATACCCATCGTAAAGTGTCATTCTCTTTAAAAAAAATGTTGCAACTGATTTAAGTATTTATTTAGGTAAGCCAGAGTATAGCCAGAGAACTATGAACACTGTGTTCGTAGTTCTCTGGTATAACGTCAACAAAAAAAAACAAAAGATTCACTAATTAAACATTTTACTAAAATTTTCTCAAAAAACAATAAATTTCATTACAAAACATTTAAAAGGATAGTTCGTTTACCACGCTTATTAAAAAAATAAATCACTTCTTTGCTCTACTTAGAAAAATGCAATGTGTAAACTTAGGCAAAAATAGGTATACAATAAATAAAAGCATACGATACTTAGCGTAGACTCTAACAAGTATTACAAGTTTTTTTTAAATAGTCCAAACAAGTTGGCCTCTTGCATTCAACACACACATAAGCAGTTCTTTTTTATCCTTGGCCGACAGATAAGGCAGGTTTTTCTATTTGACAACTTCTTGTTCACTATTTCGACAACCGGAACTGGAATCTGAAGTATCCTACTAATATTCATTCGAATTTCTCTAGGAATTCGTGTGTTGGCTAGTCTTCTGGTATCCAATGGTGTTACTAAATCATGTGCTAAACTTTTGATAAATTGGAATCGAGTTATTTGTTCTTCAGAATTTGCCCAACAATACACCATATATGCATTTGTAGAAGCTATGTCGACAACTCTGTAAAATATTGACATTTGCAATCTACATGTACGGTGACTGCTCGAATATTTGCTGCATTTTTCATCCAGAACATCTACTCCACCCTTTGTCTCGTTATAAAATGCAATAATTTCGGGCTTTCCAGAATCACCGTCAATACTTTCACTGTGGTGCATCGATGAAACAAGTATAACCGCCTTGTTTCGTTTGGCACATGAGAAAGAAGCGTTAATTCTTTTGTAAACCCATTAAGAGATTCGTCAACTTTTTTGGAACCCATTGGAAGGAATGCCGGTGGAACTTTCTTTTTATTTTTTTTTTAAACGTACCTTACGTATGTCAAACCTTTCATCTTTAGGATATCCACTACTTAGTTTTTTTTCTTGATCACCAGACCTACTCCATCGATATTTTTTCTTCCATATATATAGGCATTGAACAAATATTAATTTGACACATTACTTTAATTCCATATTTTGCAGGCTTTTGTGCATAAGCATTTTATCGATGCGTCCAGTGGTACCAGAGTATAACTCCTAACATCGCGGGTTAAAGGATTGTCAAATCTCAGAGCGCTTAAAATGGTCAGGAATCTTTTCTTCGACATTACGGAACGGAAGATATCTCGGCCAGTTCCGTCTGTAGCAAAGAATGAGTCGACGTCTTCGTGATTCGATTTAAATATTGATGAAAATAACAGCAATCCTAAGAAAGCTCTAAACTCAACTGTGTCTACATCAGCTAATTCTGACCTGTTATCGTTTTATTCTGACCTGTTATCGTTATCGTAATTATTTTCGGATAAACGAATTGCAGTGGGAATCTTGATTATGTTATGTACAACAGTCCGTACATTTTTTGCTGGAGGAACGCTTGACCTCCTCCTCCTAAGTGCCTTCTCTATTGAGGATGGCGATCAATATGGCAAATTTCTCTCTGTTCTGGGCTTGATGGATTAAGTCATTTACTGTTGTGTGAGTCCAATCTCTGATGTTTCGGAGCCAGGATTTCTTCTTTCTTTCTGTACCTCTTTAACCCTCGATTTTGCTTGACCCCTTGAATATATTTTTACCATAAAAATATTTTTTATCGTTATTACCTTCATCCTCGCTTTCAGGTGTAGTACTTGTTTCTTCAGAAGGTAACAAAACTTCACTGCTGTCGTTATCGCCTTCTTACTTACTATCTGTAGGCTCGTGCTCACTAGGTATAAAAGTTTCATCCAATATGCTATCGTCAGAATTATCAAGGTCACTGTCACATTCGTTTTACCATTGTAATGCAATATTACTAAAATCAGCATCACTCACTTTTATTTTCTTGCGTGTCACTGGCCATTTTTCTATTGCACAATTTATTGAAATAGTTACGTGAATTATGATAATTGCCGTCAATTTGAAGTATTGTGATTTTCTACACGTGATAATTCAAAATATATCGCTCGAAAACGCAACAAATTTCTGCTATGTACTTTCGATGACTATACTAAATTGAAATCGAAATGTACTGAGACTACTGAGAGTCAGAGAGTGTCGAACTGTCGACCGTACAAATTTAGAGTAAGTGGGATCCCGAATTAACACGCAGTTGCGATACGTCATTTTGACGGCGCGTCACCAGTTAAGGGTTAACACCATCGAGCAAAAAGACAAAAGAGGGAATCTAATCGTTATGAAAAGGAGACCAAAAAAGTGGCCTCTGATGGCGGACATATCCGGAAATGCGAATACGCCAAATTTAAATTTTCCGACACTTATTAACAATAGCTATATAATATTTTTCAGAATGTGTCTTAGACGAGAAAGTTTTAATTAATTATTAACGGTAATAGTCTAAAATGCGACACAATTGTTAAAAAACTTCAATATAAATAAAATTTCATGTGACATTTGGGATAAAAACAATAACATAACCCAACTAAATTTGTTGTCAAACAAGGAGAGAGACTCTCTTTCCTTGTTTAATGTGGCCTCTAAAGATCGCACTTCCTGTCATAACAATATTTTTGCCTCTACTACCTTTAAATTCCCTCTTTTGTCTTTTTGCCCGATGGTTAACACTCACACCATATTGGTAAATGCTAAACAACCAAATAAAACAATTATTAGTACAGAAATGGTTTTACAGTAAGATGAAAAATGGAATGGAATGGAAAAGATGAAAACCATCGATACCGTCGTACAACGTTCTGTGCGCCTCGAACCGGGGTTACTATCAAAGAAAAGACTTTTATACAAACCAATCGCGTAGAGTGATTCGAAGTTCGGAGGAACCATTAGCAAAAAGACTGTTCTAACATGGTTCCTTCTTCAATCGCGCCGCCGCCGGTGTGTGAAACGAGGGATAGGGAGGAAAGCGTTATTTTTGTTAGCTCTGGCAAACTAAGTGAGGCCCAACGCCTTATTTTAAAAATAAATGCTAACAAAAAAAACTAAAAATGATGGTGCACTCCGCGGCTGACGAGGATTGCTCATCCGTCCAGTAACCTAAGGGATGAAATTCCACACGCCGCCGAAGAGGCTGCAAACAAGGAGATACCCGATGTTTCCACGACGGAAACTAAGAAAACTATAACGGAGGAGGAGCAAATCTGGGAACAAAAATTAATATCTACGACAGAGTCATCACTATTTAGTGTAGTGGCAAGCGTACTTAAAATCCCCAAAAATGTGGAAGCTTGTCACATCGCATTTTGCGATGATTTCAAAGAGGGGTTTGTTACGGCACTTGAACATCGGGACCGTCTCCAGCAGCTGAAAGCATGACTAGTGCTTTTCATGAGGAGGGATGTTGGCTTTTAAAAGATTTGAATACTACCAACAGTTTGCTGGAGAATGTTGTGGAATCGGATTCTCAAGATAAGAATTTGAATTACAATATGTTGTAACAATAAAATGTAGGTGGTATTACTAGTGACAATTACAACACTGATAATGTTTTTTGTTTATTTCAGACTTTACAACAATACAGCTGAGGGCGTTCGCAAGGATTAAGTAAATCACCATATATTGTGTAAGTTTTATTACAATTTTTTACCTAACCTAACCTTTAATTTTTACACAATAAAACAGTTTTTCCGTCAATTTTTACAAACCCTCTAGTAATTTTAATTTGTTTTTCATTACGATATTTTTTTGTTACTCTCCTGCTCCTCTTCAACTAGCGCTCCCTCTTTCAACGTTAATGCTGAAGCCTACCTATAAATGTGTAAGTGTATTAATTTTGTAGACCACCCCTACCATTATGATATTTTAATCTGTTCTACATGTTGCTATTTCTTTGTTACAGATCCCACCCCGTAGGTGACCCCTCTGGCCCCGTATAATAAGTGTTAATTATTTAAGTGTATATATTGAATTATATTTTGTATTAATGTTTATTTGTTTAAGTTCATTTTCAGTTACATACTATTAATTATTTTTTAAGTGTATATATTAAATGATAGTTTATATTTATGTTTATTTACTTCTCTTTAATAAAATACTTTATCTTTAATAAAAACGTGTTTAACAATATACATGAGTGTCCCTTACTTATCTAAGTTATACTCGGTTCACAATTTGTTGATAGCTCACTACAAGTTTAATCCTAATTAGAGAACTGAAATACAGAGAGGACAGGTAAAACGATATAATAGTAAAAACCAACCTGAAACTGACGGTATAAGTTGTTTTCGACTAACCCACCTTGTATCTGTAGGAATACAATACAGCGGTCAGCCTTATAATCTGATTACTAAGGTATTTTGGCCGACCAGTTTCGTAGAGTATATGATTCAAACATTTATTTGAACAAAATAAATATATTTTTTAAATTGTATTTTTGTTTTAATAAAACTTATTTATTTAATTCAAAAATAAAAAGTTTCTTGCCATCTGTAAAAGATACATTTATTTAATTAAGGGGAAAGGCGCCAAATGTCGCCTGACAAAATTTTCAATGTGCTTTAAATGTATCCATTATTTTCGAATCCGGAGAAAACTAATAAATATTTTTGAAAAATTTAAACGCAGAATGAAAGATTACATTATTACTGAGGGCAGAAAGTCCCTGAAAACTTCTACAATGTTTATTTTAATATGTTATGTAACAGGGGTGAAAATAAAAGAGAAACTATAGTATAATTTTTAAATGAAAATATTGCATGCAAAAGAAACTTTTTATTTATTCTGCCTTTAAATTTTTCAAAAATGCTTTTTAGTTTTCTCAGGATTTGAAAAAAAAAATGGATACATTTAAAACACATTGAACATTTTGACAGGCGACATTTTGCGCCTTTCTTTCCCCTTTAATATCTTACAATTACAACTACTATTACTTACCTTATATAATTACGATTAGAAAACTATTCAAATTCAAAATAAATAGGATCAACTTCGGAATCCGAGTCGTCTTGAGGGTTAATAATTAGCGGTTGTGTCTCTACGGTCGCATCAATTATGTTATCAAGATGTCTTACATGTCTTACTACATCTTTCCAGTTTTGTTCTGTAATGTGTTGTAAAGACTCGTATAACAATTAACGTACAGCTTGTATTCTATATGACGTATTTTTTCTAGCCACATAACTTCTCATTTGTGCCCAAATGAGTTTAATTGGATTTATTTCGCAGTGGTAGGGTGGAAGTCTAAGGACTGTGATGTTTCGCCTTTCCGCCATTTTGTCACCTACGTATTTCTTGAACTTAGATTTGTGTTGCCGGACAATTTTTAAAAGTTCTGCTTTTACCATTCCATCTTCGTAAGGCAGATACTTACTCCGCAGCCAGTCAAGAATATCCTGTTTCTTCCATGCAGTCGTTGGAAGTCTTTCTACTAGTCGTGAATGATAAGGTGTATTATCTAATACTATAATTGAATTTGGTGGTATGTGTTCAATCATCTGCACAAAATACTCTTCGAAAACTTTGTGCTTTTGTACTGAAATTCCAACAAACCATGCTT
Organism: Diabrotica balteata; assembly: GCA_918026665.1. Lineage (NCBI taxonomy): Eukaryota > Metazoa > Arthropoda > Insecta > Coleoptera > Chrysomelidae > Diabrotica > Diabrotica balteata. The sequence continues at coordinate 117,841,751 of OU898279.1, read as the reverse complement.
ACCAAATCCTTTTTCACTGCCAATGTGAGAAACTATTAATCTACTGCCTTTACCAGAAGGTGGGGAGATACCAGTAGACCAACCTTTCATAAAGGCTTGCCTGGAGCTTAATATATTTTTATCTGACCAAATTTATTTTAGAGTATGACCTGAGTTTACCCACGTTTCATTTTGGTAGAAGATTGGCCTTCCTTCAGCCCGGAATTTTCGTATGGATCTTAGATAATTTCTTCTCCAACATATTATCTCCTCCCGGTCAATCAAAAGTGATTTTCGGTCTGATTTCTCCCACCGGAAATTTAACTCTTTTAAAACTTGCTACAATTTAGTTCGTCCGATATGAGGCCAATCCCTATCATCTCTAACTTCTTGTAAAATTTTATTTAATTTTGGTATTTCTTTTTTGAAAAAAAATCCATGAATTTTCCTTCGAATACCATTTTTGGTAAACTCATCAATTTCAATAGGCTTTTTCCCTCCCTTTAAGTGTTCGTTTGTGTTTGGGTTAGCTATACCGTGTTTTTTTCTTTCTGATAGGAACCTCTATATAGTTGACTCCCCTACGCCAGTCATGTTGGCACAACTTTCGACTATGTTGCGAACAGTGTTTGTGGAATTCTGAGAAACCAGAGCATCGTGAACATTCAGGACAATAGTTTTCTCTCTTGGTGAATAGACAGACTTACTGACTCCACGCAACAGTACCGGTGTAAAACTTGATGATGTTGATAATGAAGCCATCACAAACAATCCAACAAAACGAGCACGAGCGAAAGGTACGCATGTGTTCGTAGGTATATGGAATAAAAAATCACTCACGCACTGCATATAATTCGCAAAAGAAATATTCGAGACGCTAATTACTGCCATAGACAAGGAAACAACGACGAGCCGTAAATTACATCCGATCAAAAACGTACTAAACAAAAAAATTGTTTTCGTTCGTAATAACTTCACCCTTTCAAGTTAAGTTTCGAATATAAACTAAACAGACGAGGCACCTGGCCAAAGCCGGCATCTATACCCATTATATTATTAAAAATCTGGGGAATTCCATCCTAATATCTTGCAACGGATAGTACCTTCGGATATGAATACCAAGTTTTCTAGTAAAGTGATTAAACGCGAAGATTAGTATTGAAATATCCAAAGAGATATATCTTGCATCTTGCAACGGATAGTACCTTCGGATATGAATACCAGGTTTTCTAGTAGAGTGATTAAACGCGAAGATTAGTATTGAAATATCCAAAGAGATATATCTTGCATCTTGCAACGGATAGTACCTTCGGATATGAATACCAGGTTTTCTAGTAAAGTGATTAAACGCGAAGATTAGTATTGAAATATCCAAAGAGATAAGGTATTCTTATTTACAAATTGTTAATGGTTAAATTATTATTTTTATTAATATAATATAATAACCAACATTAGCCGTGAAAGTTTTAATTGTTTTTTGCTAAATATATTAGTATTAAAACATTATTAATATTAATATTAATTTTAACGAATACCTCAGGAACGCCTATGATGATACAAATTTAACGACCGTTTTATGACTTTAAGGCATATTTCGTGCTATCAACAATTTGTGAACAGATAATAGAGAGGTATTTAATTTTTATAAAATTATATTCATGTCAAGGAGAAAATCAGAAACATATTTACTTTCAATAAAAAGATAAAACAAATCTTGAAATAAGCTTTTATACCTAGCAAGTTTATAATTATTCCAGAATTATTTTGAATCAATTTTTTGTGAACCAAGTTTTATACAAAGCAAGTCTAATTCCTTTATAAAATCTCTTCCTCGTCGTCTTAATTCAAGTGAGACTTATTGTCATTTGCACCATTATTCTAAAATCACTTTAAAGTCGGTTTTAAACGAGAAGCAGCAAAATTGTGATTTATTATTCATCTTGACCGCTTGTAACATATATCTTTTACATTTATCCCTATACGAGGTCGGCTTCCCTATCTTGGGCCATATCGATATCAATCCATTTACTGACATGCCCTACCTATGTGTCTCCCCAGGTCGTCTTGGTCTTCCTCTTCTACTCCTTTCAGGAACCCGCAGATCAGCGATTTTTCGTATTGGGTTATTAACGTCCCGACGTTGGACATGACCAAACCATCTTAACTTGGGCTCTCTCAATTTCGCATCAGTTTAACACTCTTAACAAACACTCCTCGAAAACTCGACGTTTAGGTAGGATGTTTTCCGTTTAGAACTTGCGTAAATTCCAAAATTTATGCTTGACTTCTGGGTAGCACTTTACTTTTGTGGGCTATAATTTCAGTGATTTTTTAGATAGACTGGACGGTATTTTCAATAAAGCATTTCCTTTAATTAGAATTAAGCCAATATATCACAAACCCTGGGCTAGCAAAGGTATCTGTATATCAGCCAAGAATATGCGTTAACTACTGTACATCAAGAAATTTACTACCAACGTCTATATCACGGAATATACCAACAAGTACAGAGGAACCTATCTAAAACTTATCAACAGTTAAAAAAACGTGTGAGAACCTCTAAAAGTATTGCAAAAGAAGTTTGAATCCCATTTCCTATCTTCCAAATTCAAAAAAGGTCTCGAATTCATACTTTATACGACCAGTGAATAAATCTGAATTGATTCAAATAATCAATAGTATCAAAAGCAAATCTGCCTGTCGTACTGATGGTCTATCAATAACAATTTTCTCAAATCTTCCAAAAAATGTCTTGGAAGTCCTGGTCTCACTTATTAATTATTCCTTTGAAAAAGGTATATTTCCAGAGTCCCGAAAGACAGCCATTATTATTCTTCATAGGGGTGGTGAAAAATCGAATGACTGCAATTATAGACCTATTGCGTTACTACCAGTAGGTACTATCAAAAATTACTTATAAAATCCCAAAAGTACAAGAAAGCAGGATATGGCGCAGGCGCTACAATTTTGAGTTATATCAATTGTATGAAAATGCAACATCGTCCAATCTATTAAAATTAATAGACTAAGGTGGCTAGGATACCTTGAAAGAATGAACACTGGAGACCCCCAAAGACAGATATTATATCAAGTGCCAGTAGGAACCAGGAAGAGAGGCTGCCAAGATCTAGATTTAAAACGCAATTCGAAGATGACTTGAGGATCTAGGGGTCAGAAATTGGAAAGCCAGGGCGAAAGATAAGGGGGGATGGAGACTAATTCTTGAACAGGCCAAGACCCACCCAGGGTTGTAGACCCAAAGATGATCATGACTTATAGAAGCCCGACTTACGTCCTTTCTCGTTGAAAACAACACTTTATCACAAAATCAGTTCGGCTTTTTATCTAATAAATGTACCAGTGATGTTATGTTCTTTGTACTACTTGAGGTTTATCAAGCACTAAACAATATTTTTTACACTGCCACTATTTTTGTGGATATGCCCAAAGCTTTTGATTGTGTAAATCACTACATTTTGATAAAAATCTAAATTTCTACGGAATTCAAGGTATTTCTTTGAGTTGGTTCCATTCTTACTTGGGAAATAGAAAATAACTATTTAGAGTAAATGATATCGATAGTCACAAAAGTATTGTATGTTCAGTATTGGGTCCTATACTTTTCTTTATCTTTATAAATTTCATCATTAATTTAAAAATCGATGGAAAATTTTTTCTTTTTGCTAATAGTATCACCTGGAGAAACTTTAATATGGCAACTATAGCTTCTGATCTACTCAAAATAAAAACCTGGTCCGACTCTAATTTACTCTCTTTTAAGGTGGATAAGACAGCATACTCCATTCCACGAATATACAACTGTTTTAAATTCGCATTAAGGTATCGATTTAAATGGTCCAACGTGCTGAATTGTACAATAGTAAATTCTCCCCATTTTTAAAATACTCATGACAGATATAAACCTTAGATTTAAATATGAAGTCATGATATAAATATGGAGTTAATAGTCTATAGAACAGTTGTAATTCAGATTTTGAAGTATATAATTACTATCATTGAGTTTAGTATTGTAAACAAGTTAGTTTTTGAATTAAATGATTTAAACGAAGTGTAAAAATACTTAAGTAATCAAATACTGTAATTTATTTAGTCGTATTTAGGAGAGTGGGAAAGTATTTGTGGATAAATACCTATAACTTTGGTTTGGATCAACAGATTTTTACGAAATTAGTGTCATTACTGATATTTTCCAGTTTGAATAACCTAAACCGGACCTGATTAAAATCAAGTCCAGTTTTTTTGTTAAATGTTACACATTTACATTACATTTTTTAAATCTATGGTTCGCTTTGCTAAACTTAATTCATAGTCAAATTTTAATTTTTTATTTTTGTTTTATTAAAAATTAAGTTATCGTGTGGGGAAAAAATTAATATGGCATTTTATTTGCCGATTTGTCTAATTTAATAAGAAGAAGTAAAACAAGCAATACGAGCACAGTAGTATAACAAGGCTGCAGGTACTGACAACGTCAACGAAACAAATGCTTATGAACAAGATTTGGAATGAGGAAATGCCTAGCGACTGAAAAACGAAAACCGGGATTATATGCCCAATCTATAAAAAAAGGAGATAAACCGAAATGCGAAAATTATCGCGGCATAAACCTCCTGTGCACATCGTACAAAGTTTTTACTTATATACTAAATATACGACTCTAAACCGGCTTCCGACAAGGAAGATCTACAATTGACCAGCTATTAACAGTGAAACAAATTCTAAACAAATCGTGGGAATACGACATTGACGTCCACAACATATTCATAGATTTCAAACAGGCCGACGACTCAATTAATAGACAATAAAGTCCAGATGACTCTCCCAGTATAGTATATAGAAAGAATTAAACTGAGTATAAAGGTAGTTTCTAGTTTTATACCGTTTTCATCCTAAATTTCCCTTTTGTCCAATAAAAGCGCACTTAAATCGCTCTGCCTTTAGAAAACTCTTCCGAGAAGCAATTCGGCTTTAGTTTTGTATACATTAAAAAGAGTAAATTCCGTTTTGTAAAAAAGAGAAAAGACGGCGATGCAACTAAAGAACAAAGAACGGATTATCCTGTACTTAACATAAGATCGGTAATCAGTAAATTGGATGCAACACATTCAAGAATTATTTGTTACAAATAGAGCTTTGATAAAAGTTTACTATGCTATTTATTCTTTTTTATCTTTTAGATGGTAAAGCGCCAATCAGTACTGATATTTTAATATTTGAGACAGCTTGAATGTAAACTAGCCAAAATGGAGACATTATCCTTCACAGAAAATAGAGAACTTTATGTTGAGATATGTGAAACAGACACAAAGTTTATTGTTGCAGAGATATTGGTTTATTTACCGTCTATGGAATTGAAAACATACGGGACTTGCTTACTTGCAAGACATACAATCATTGAAATCAAAACTAATAATATAATAATTATGAGTAATAGTTCAGTCCAAGGGGAAATTGAAAAAGTAATGAAACGTGTAAAAAATGATAAAGCCATGGGACTGGATAAGGACCCACAGAAATCTTCTTCTTCTTTGAGTGATGTTGAAAGGTTGGCGATGACCTCTGCAAAGTCTTCCCTATTTTGGGCTTTCCTTATTAAACTTTAAAAGTCTAATCCTGTCCAATATTTGATGTTGCGCAGCCAGGTCATTTGTCGTCTACCCGGGCCGCGTCTGTTTTCTATTTCTATTTTTATTGTCTATTTTCCCTTTCTAAGACTACTAATAGAGAACCACATTGATATACTAGTAGAATTATTCAATGAAATTTACTAGTGCGGAGAAATTCCGAAAGAATGGCTAATATCTGACTTCATCCCAAATAGCCCAAAAACGAATGCAATGAAATGTGAAGAATAAGAACGATCAGCTTGATAGACCATGTTTTAGAAGTCTTCTAGCGGGTGAAATTTGAACGTGTCTACAAAAAACTAGCCAATAGAATGAACTAGAAAAAATAGAACAGGAAACCAACTGGAATATAAATAAGGTTTTGGCATTAGAGACTTTAGTTACTATAGAAATACTCATAGAATGGTTTCCAGATGTCATTTGTGACGTATTCATATGTCTAGTTGACTTTGAGAAAGTCTTCGACAAAATACATCATAGAACGCTGACAAACATATTACGGAACACAGAAATAGATAATCAGGATGTGACAATTATTACAAATTTATACCGATATAAGAAAGCCATAATACGAGTAGACCAATAAAAATCTAAAGAGATACCTCTAAGAAGAGGAGTACGACAAGGATGTGTACTATCCCCTCTTTTTAATTTAGAAGAGATGTTTGAGAGACACTAGAAGACATCAATGAATGCATATCTGAACTACTGAACATTTTCACATATGCAGCCGATAGAATACTCCTTGCGGACAGTAGAGAGGGGCTGCAAATTTTGGTTGATCGCACTATGCAGTACTGCGAGAGGTATAGAATGGTTCTGAACAAAAAAAAATCATGATTGTCAGTAAGACATGTCCACATTATGTGGAAGTGATTATCCCACAATTACCTTTCCCTTTACCCTTCAGTAAAAAAATTGTAGATGATCTTATATGGTCTGTTCCTACTTCACAAATTCAAAATACCTTGAACATTTTCAATAACTTTAACAAACATATCCAATTTACTTTAGAGATTGAAAATGATTGTTCGATATCATTTCTGGACACCAAAGAACTGAACAAAACAAAATATTGATAGATGGGTATCAAAAGTCAACACACCCTGGAAGAGTTTAAACTTTTTTTCAAGTCATCCTACTCATCAAAAGTTTAATACAGTGATTGCAATGAAGAATAGGGTAAGGTATATTAGTGATGATAAATTCATAAACAAAAACTTAAATTTGCTGTTAAACATCTTTGAAAATAATGGATACCCAAAACATATCTTTAAAAAATTGATATTTAACTCAAGTTATGTCAATACATTTTTGATGGTCCCACTGATATTGGGGCAGTACAAAAAAATCCAATATAAAAAAAAAATTTTTAATATAAATACAGATACGTATTTTTATCTTTAATTGTGGCTTATTCCCAGTTAAATAGTAATTAATTCTGTAACTAGTTTATTTAAACAATTCACCAGCATTAAAATTGTTCAATATAATTTATTAGAAAACCGAAAACTGTTTTCTAAAGTAAAAGACAAGACACCAATTTTATTGTAAATAAAACTAATGCCATCTACAAAACTGCCTTGTTTGGATTGCCAGAGCTGTTATGTTATCCAAACTTTTCAATGGCTTAAACAAAGGGTCACACAGCATAAAAGTGACTACACAAAAAAGAAGAATACATGTGCGGCAGTTGACCATTATTTAAAAACTGAATCAATTTGACTACTCAAATGTCAGGGTTCTACAGCAAGAAAATAATTATAAAAAAACTGTTTTTAGAAATGTGTCATATTAGCAGAGAAAAATATGCAGTAAATTACAAGGCAGGCACGGGACAGTTAAGCAATATCTACTGCAATATTCTTAGTATATTCAAATAATTTTTCTATTTACATTTATATAATATTTTATATCACCCTGTATATTTTTAATATGTAATTTTATTGTGTTTTAATTTTTTCTTGGTTTTTTTATTTGCTCTTTTTATATTTATTTACTGGTAACCTAGGTGCTTTTAACCAATATCGTTAGTACTGTTTTGAACATATATTATTATGTACAACATTTTTAAATATTTTTAACTTTAACCCGGCAACTGTGTTGTGGGGTGAAAATAACCCACGTCGTTCATTACCGCTTGTTAAAATAGTGGCAACATCGCCAGATTCGTCTGGCGCCACGAGTACCTTCCCATAATACATGGTGTTTCAAAAAAAGGTAACCCCGTCTCTAGGGTAGGTAAAAAACTGAAAAATAATTGGGGTTGGCTTAGTAAAAAATTTTTGTAACGCCATCCGTTTTCAAGATACAGGGCGTTGAAGAAAAAAAAAAAATACGCATTTCTTACGATTTTGCCGAAACTACTGGCAACATTGTAATGAAATTTTATACGAATATGTTTTGGAAGCTGATACATCTCATGAATTTGTTTTTATATCTGATTCTCATAGAGGGCGCTAGTTACACGGATCATACTAAGTATTAGTCATTATAACTTTTTTAAGAGTATAATTATTAATCAAAATTTCAAGTAAACTTAAACATCATTCAATTTTACACGAAAAAGGTACTCTTGGTAAAACTCGATACTGTGTACCGTTTTCGGAATATTTTGATTTAAAAATTATGAAGTAATAATTGATGCTGGTAGTAATCATAAAGTTCTAATAGAAATACCTCTATTTTCTCCAAGTGTGCCATAGAAATTTGACATTTATTGATTGTTATGACGATAAATCAACAATAATTGGAGTTTTGCAACCTTGTTATTTGTAAAATCAAATCAAAATGTATCCAAATGTTGAATACACTGACATGTTATTAACCTTAGGCGAATGTTCTAGTGCAGTTGTGACACGTTAAGCAGAAAAGTTACCAAGTAAAAAAACATTTAGCGCCGTTGAACGATGTTGTCGAGAAACTGGGAATGTGAGACCAAATAAAATAAATTTTGGTAGACCAAGAACAACAAGAACAATTAATAAAGAAAATAATATTTTAAATTTACTTGACCAAGATCCAACAGTTAGCGAAAGGAATATAGCAAGACAAACAAATACTTCTTCTTCAAGTACTTATCGGATACTGAAAGAACAGTAATTACATCCTTATCATTACAGACAAGTCCAAGAGCTCTTGCCAGATGATCTACCGGTTAGAGTGGATTTTTGTGAAACATTGCAACAAAGGACAGTCCACAATCCAAATTTTTTAAAATGCATTCTTTTTACGGACGAGGCCACTTTTACGCGACAAGGTATGTTTAACTCGGACTACGCAGTTTGTTCGTATATTAAGGAAAAAGTCTATGCTACAGAGGTAAATTCACGCCAAGAATTGGAAGAAAGAATTCAACGTCAATTTAATGACATCATAGATGATCCTTTACCGTTTAGAAGGTTAATGGAATTTTTAGAAAAAAGAATAGACTTGTATATTCGCGAAAACGGAGGGCATTTTGAACACTTACTGTAATTGAATTTTATTTTATGTTCTTCTTCATTAATTTAATTTTCTTCTTGTGAATTTTGTTTAATTACTAACTATTTTATACCAGCATCAATTATTACTTCATAATTTTCAAATCAAAATATTTCGAAAACTGTACACAGTATCGAGTTTTACCAAGAGTACCTTTTTCGTGTAAAATTGAATGATGTTTAAGTTTACGTGAAATTTTGATTATTAATTATACTCTTAAAAAAGTTATATTGAATAACACTTAGTACGATCCGTGTAACTAGCGCCCTCTATGAGAATAAGATATAAAAACAAATTCATGGGATGTATCAGCTTCCAAAACATATTCGTATAAAATTTCATTACAATGTTGCCAGTAGTTTCGGCAAAATCGTAAAAAATACGTAAATTTTTTTTTACTTTAACGCCCTGTATCTTGAAAACGGATGGCGTTACAAACATTTTTTACTAAGCAAACCCCAATTATTTTTCAGTGTTTTACCTACCCTAGAGACGGGGTTACCTTTTTTTGAAACACCCTGTATAACAGACCTTGTATTGCATCATAAATTTCAGTATATAAATAAGATTTGAATGAGTGGTGTCGCCTTCTTTGGACTTGTGGGTGATTTTAACCCCACCACACAGTTGAAGTGCAGTATTATTTAGTTTTTGGGTAATTTTAACCCCACAACACCGGTTAATTATTAACAGGTAAGTTCTTATACTAGCACAACTTATCTCGATTTTTTTAACAGAAACATAATTTAATTGTTAGGAATATTGAAAATTGATTAGATATTCTTAATTTCAGACATATCGAAATATGTGTAGTTGGGAGAAAGAACAAGAAGCTCTCTTGAAGCTTTGGCAGGATGAATTAACTGGATCAGAGTTAGGATCAGAAAGCGAATCTGAAAATGAAAGTCAGCAGGTTAGCCTTAGTTCCAGTGAGGATGTTTTACAAAACCAACTTCAATCAGTGGAAAATTGTCAGCCTGGAACTTCTAATCAGGAAAGTCAATCATCGTCGGAAGAATCTTCTCAAGACAACAATAAGTTTGAAGATGATAAAGTAAGACAATCTAAGTTTTTTATCGGACGGGATGGGAAAACAAAATGGTCAAAGAACTGTCCTAATAAATCGGTTAGAACACGACAAGAAAATTTAATTACTTTACTTCCCGGTGTTCGAAATAATGCAAAACATTGCAAATCACCCATTTCTTGCTGGGAATTATTCATGGATAATATTATTGTAGAAGATATTGTCCAATGCACTAATAAAAAAATCAGTTTAGTCGCTCAGAATTATAATGACCAACATAAATATATCACCAAGCCTACGGACGCAGAAGAAATTCGTGCAGTTTTCGGATTACTATATCTATCAGGCGTTTATAAAGCCAATAGGTTAAATCTGGAGGATCTTTGGGCTACAGATGGAACAGGAATTGACATTTTCAGGCTAACAATGTCCCTGCAAAGATTTATATTACTTTTAAAGTGCCTACGATTCGATAATATCGAAAATAGAGACGAACGAAAAAGAGTAGATAAACTGGCAGCTATACGAGCTGTTTTTGATCGATTTGTATCCAATTGTCAACAATATTTTATTCCTAGTCAATACTTGACGATCGACGAAAAATTAGAATCTTTTCGGGGACGTTGTTCCTTTCGGCAATATATCCCCAATAAGCCGTCCAAATATGGCATTAAAATATTTGCCTTAGTGGATGCCAAAACATTCTACATTTTAAATTTAGAGGTATATGTTGTCTCACAGCCTGAGGGACCTTTTCAATTTAGTAATAGACCGTTTGATGTAGTAAACAGGCTTGTAAATCCAATTCGTGGTACTAATCGCAACATTACATTCGACAACTGGTTTACCAGCATACCGCTAATGGAACATTTGCTTAGTGAACATCGGTTAACATCTGTTGGAACTATTCGTAAAAACAAGAGGGAAATACCGACAATCTTTTTGAATTCCAAAAACAGAGCTGAAAACCACGCAATTTTCGGATTTAAAAAAGACATTTCTTTGGTGTCCTTTGTCCCGAAGAAAAATAAAATAGTGTTAGTAGCTTCTTCACTTCATCATGATACAGAATTTGACCACAAATTAAATAAACCTGAGATTATAGACTTTTATAATCACACAAAAGGTGGAGTGGATATGGTTGACGAAATGTCTGCGTTATATAATGTGTCTCGTAATAGCAAGCGATGGCCACTAACAATTTTTTTTTCGCTGCTTAATAATGCAGGAATAAATAGTTATGTTATTTATCAACATAACAAGCCAAATGAAAAACTAAAACGCAGATTTTTTTTAAAACAACTTGGTTTGGCACTAATTAAACCATATATTGAAAAAAGAGGTAATAATCAAAGAATACCATCAGACATAAGAGCGAAACTAAAAAGAAATGACAGCGGAGAGGACTCTCAAGGACCTTCAAACAAGAAACAACGAACAACAAACATCCAGATGTGGAGTGTGTCCCCGTGGAAAGGACAGAAAGTGCCAAAAGAAATGTGTAAAATGTGACATTTTTCTTTGTCTTGAACATTGTGTATATTTTTGTTCTAAATGTGCAAATAATTGTTAATTATGCTTTTTAAACAAAAGATCATAGTTACTTTTTATAGAATTTGTAGTTTTTTTTTTATTCTATATCTCTAATAAAAATTTTATTAACAAAAATTGTGGTAGTGGTTTAAATATCAACTAAATTTTAGTATATTTTTTGAATCGTTGAATTATTAACGAAAATTTTTAAAATAATTTAACTTTGAAAAAGATTATATAACAATATAACCATGATTTAAAATCTTAAGGTTGCATGTAAAAATAAAATATTTTCTCAATTTTATAAATAAAAAAAAAAATGGGGTGATAATTACCCCAACACACAGCTCCTGTTAGAAAATTTCACCACACAGTCGCCGGGTTAAATCTGTAAGTAATTCGCAAAATATAGAGAAATAAAAGAAAAAAGAGTTTTTTTTTAATAACAGACCGCATACCCGTTACTCCACTAGAATATATATATATATATATATATATTATATATAATATATATATATATATATATATATATATATATATATATATATATATATATATATATATATACATACTGGGTGAATCGTCAAACGGGCCATAGAAAACTCAATAGGAATTCGAAACTATGGAAATCTTGCTTTAAGTATTTTACATCAAAAGTTATGAGAAACTATTTGTAAATTGTAGAGGACTGAAATCTGTATTGAAAACAAATGTTAAAATTATTCAACGAATTAGCACATTTCAAAAATTTGTAAAAATATAATACATTTGATAGTAATAGGGATGAAGCAAATTGCATAGCAAAGGCATCAGTAGAATGTAACAAGGTCTGGTTACCGATACTAAAAGAAGATGTTAGCAGTAGGCAAATACCAACGCTAATGAGGTAATAATATACCAAAAACAAATCATTTATGATTTAAGAATAATATGGCACTTATGGCACTATATAATAATAGGTAAAAAAAGATCAGAATTTGATTTAAACGCTTTTGACTGTATGGCTGATGCCTCGGGGTTAAATAAGTTTAAACTGTCATTTATTTATCAGAGTCTAACCTATCGAAAGAATTTATTTGCCGTCAAATGACAAACAGAGACATATAACACAATATAGACTGATTGCTGCAATACAGTCGCGTTCTCCAGTGCAACAGAGAAAATGGACGCAAAGCAGTATATGCATCTCTGTTTAATGGGTACAGGTTTATGGACCATGTGACCTTCTCATTGGTCATTTAGGTCACATGGTCGATAAACCTGGTAAAATTAGAATGAGATGCATATACCACTTTGCATCAGTTTTCTCTGTTTCACTGGGGGAACGGGCTGGTCTTGCAACGATCAGTCTATGAGTATTTTTAAAACTATTTCCGGACTCGAAGTGCAAACATCAAGAACAAAAACATATCAATTTAATTACAATCAATATGGTATATAAATAAACAATACGCTAAAAATATAAAAGATTAAGTGTTAATTTTCTATTGAAAAAACATTTGTCTTAAAGTTCTCTTTTAATTTTTATCTGATAACAAGAATATCTGGGTGAATATGTCGAAGTCTGCAACATATAATTTAAAGCAATCGATATTTTCCAGCAGCTATCAACACAAAATTGGCAATGCAGATTAGAAAGTCTCGCTAGGGGGAAGTAAAATGCAATGAAGCGTACTGTATACCGTCAGTATGAAAATCATCAACATGCCAGGTAATATAATTTAGAACCTATTTTGGAAAATATATTGAGAATTTTTTCCCCTTACTGTTTTATTAAATGCAGTCCTAAAAGACCAAACATTAATACTTTCATGAGATCAAAAAAACTTTTTGATTCTTGATACTTAAAGTCAAATGTGTTCCGGCTGCTGTAACATATGGCGAAGAAATCGTAACTCCGATAAAAGAACACTTAATAAATTGATTTAAATCATCTTTTAATGAAGTGAATGAATATCAGTTAACATTAAACAACACAATTTAAGAATTTATCGCAGTTTAACCACTAAATCTCACACCCTAGATTAGTTAAAATTAAAAAAAAAACAATGGCATTGAATACCTTGTCTCCACTGATTTGCATGCAAATTTAGATTTATCTTATCACTTGCACGTCACGATTTATACAAAGTGACGTCACTTGTATTTTAAATTTCCAGAACATCAACCTTAGAGTTCAAATTTTCCTAACACAGCTAATAATACGAAACCCATACGAAACTGCTCGATCTTTCATAGTCGTCCACATGGTATAATAATCAGAAGAATGTAATCATCATTATATTGGAAATTTTAAAATTATATTGATTAAATAACCAAAAACATTTATTGTTATTAATAATATAAATTTTATGAAATAACTCTTGAAATCTAATATTTCACAAAATAATAATTTTAATTAAATATATTAGACAATTGTACGCAACTGATACCATACATCAAATATTATTGACAATTCAGCGTGTGGCAAAAGTGTATAAAGTGTTGCCGCGTTTTTAGAGTAGAAATTTTGTTTATGTCTTGATTTCTTAGTAAGAAATTCTTACACAATTTGGTCATAATATAATATATATTAATAAATTGTATTTATAAATACATTGTAAATTTAGATTAATAGCTTTAAAAACTAATTATTGTTGTGCATTGTGATTGTGATATGCCAAAACGAATAAATAGTCTTTAGAAAGCTAATAAGCTTTCATATAAGATACATTATTTTGAACAAGAAATAATGGCAAGACGTTTTTACTATTAAAGCCCTAAAAGAGGTAAGTTTAAAATTTAGAATATATAATTTTGTAATAAAATGTTTCTTATGTATTTTAATGTGTTGCAGTAGTCTTAAAACTAAGTGTATTTACTGTTAATATAATAGTTTGACAAATAGTTGATATTAAATTTTAAAAATTCTTCACTTACTAACTATTCTGATGTTTTGGCAACGCTGTGGAGTTCTGACGACGTAAATCTTGAATGACGTGCAAGCTTTTTTATATGAAAAATGCTATAATTGAAAATTCAAACAATTTGGAATTATTTAATTACAGTGACAGTTTTTGGTTTTTTGAAAAACCATTGTTTTGGCGACGTTTCGGCAAGGTCACACTTGCCATTGTCAAGTCAGATTAGAACAAATCTGATTTGACAATGGCAAGTGTGACCTTGTTTTTCCCGAAAAGTGCTTCATTTTTTGGTCATTTCACGTTGAAATATTCGATTTAGAATTTGCCAAGCAAGAACCTTCTTTTCATGAGCTACAACTCTGCTTCTGGGTCTACAGACTTAATAAATACACCATTTTTTTTTGTTTTTTATAAGCTACATTTTTGCTAAGAATATTTAATCCATAAAATACTTTTTGAGTTATTTGTGAAAAACCGTCTGACAACGTGGTTCTGTTTTCTGAAAAATAAACATATTTTACTCGTAAATAACTCAAAAAATATTGACTTAAATCTCTATAGAAGAAAAGTTGCTTAGAATTAGTCAAATTAACTATCCATTTTCCACTTATTTTGAACGTATTTTTTTTTTCATCCGTGAGAAGGGCTGGCTTTCAACTCCCAAGCAAAAGCAGTCCTGGGCTCCAATCCAAAAGTGAAGTGAAGGGTAAAAGGAATCTGAATCCAAATTTTCAACCAAATCCGTAATTCCGTAGTGACGAGAAAAAATTACACTCCAAAACGGATATTGTCTTGTCTAAAGACAGGCAGTTGAAAGACTACAATCACCTCTTTCCAAAAACATTAAAATAATGTTTAAAATCGATAAAAAATTTTAATAAAATTTAAATATGAAACGTCGCTGTTTAAAACATATTTTGTATATTCTACAGTTATGTGTATTGTTGATATTTTGTACATGTTTATGTATATTGTACATATATTTGTTTTATTACTTTTTGTATCTTGTTATGCTAATAACCCTCAGAAGTTGAAGTAAAATAAAAAAAAACAACAAAAAGAAAATTATGGTTCTAGTTCTTGATGTTTCATCCTTGTGTACTCCACTTCTTCGCTCATATTTTCGTATTCGTATATGTAATGGTCTTGAATTATGTGGTGCATTTACTACTTTTAATCGTTTATTAATTCTATTATTATAGTTAAATGTCGAGAATTGCACCCGCATAAGCATGGAAAACAATTTATATAAAATTTAATCAGTTGATCTTCTAAAGTTAACACTACTAAATTGTAAATTTTTTGTGTCCTGAAATTATACGGGGCAGCTGAATATTGAGCGTAGTAAAAAAGTTATCTTGTTGCAAACAATTATATATTTTTTAAATAACCATTAGCCATAATTAAAAAATAATTATATAAGAAGAGTACAGGGAAAAAAGGAGGAATGTCTGAAATTTTCATTTTTTGTGTTAGTTAGGGAAAAAAGGAGGAATGTCTGAAATTTTCATTTTTTGTGTTAGTAATTCATTAGAATATAATCTTATCAGTTTATCGGGGATGTGAAATTCATCCATGGCTTCATACAATTTATTTCTTAGGACACTATCATAGGCCGATTTAAAATCTATGAAAAGATGGTATGTATCGATTTTGAATTCATTGGTTTTTTCCAGTATTTGCCTTAGCACATTTTATTGCATCCCGCACTTCTTGAATTGATGGAGGCTCCAATGGTGTATTGTTGCTCCTGGGGGTGGTTGATTTGGAACTTCTACTTCGATAGTAAGTAGTTCTTTATAGTGTTCCACCCACCTTTTCAATACTTCTTCTTGTGTATTGAGTACATGCCCCTCCTTACATAGTCCGATCCTTGGTTTAAATTATTTTCTTGCATTATTCAGATTTTTATAGAATTTTCTTGTTTGATTTTCCTTTTTTAATGCCTCAAGTTCTTCCAATATTCTATTTTCATAAGTTCGCTTTTTTCTCCGATAGATGTACTTCTCTTCTCTTCTGAGATCTTTATATTTTTGTTCTTTTTCTCGGGTTCTTCTTTGCTGCATCAGTTTATATGCATTGTTCTTTCTTCTTGTAATGTCCTCGCACTCAGCATCGAACCACTCATTGCGTGGTGGTGCTCTTTGTGGCCCTAGAATGTTATTTGCTGCATCTTTAATATAATTTTTACACCTTTCCCATTGTTCACTAATTGTTAGATTCTCTTTAGTTATGTATTTAGTTTCGATATAGTTTTGAAACCTTTCTACCGTTTGCGGATTTTTGAGGAGTTCAATATTAAGGAGTCTTGTTTTGGTACTTCTCTCCTTCTTCGCATTTGAGATTCTAGCCCTAATTCGTGTGCCAACTAGAAAATGATCTGAATCAATATTAGCATCTCGATAGGTACAGACATCCATAAGGTTGGAGAAGTGTCTAGCATCTATGATCACATGATCAATTTGGTTCTTCGTTAATCCATCAGGCGAGGTCCAAATCCCCATATGTATTTTTTTGTGTAGAAAACATGTGCTTCCTACGATCATGTTCTTTGAGGCTGCGAAGGTAATTGCTCGGTGTCCATTCGAATTAGTACTATTATGGAGACTATATTTACCAATGTGCGGTAGATATATTTCTTCCCTTCCGATTTTTGCGTTCAAATCACCGATTACTATTTTAATGTCATTTCTGGGAAAATGTGCCATATGTTCTTTCTAATTCATCATAGAAATTGTCTTTTTCTTCGTCTTCCTTGTTCTCTGACGTGTTGGGACATGTACATTAATAAGGCTAATATTAAAAAACTTGCCCCTGCATCAGAGTTGTTGGACACATTCCTAAATGATATAAACGATAAAGAAGAGACAATAACATTTACCATGAAAAAGGAATATAATAACACACTACCTTTTCTGGATGTTTTAATCTCTAAGAACGATACTGGATATGAGACTCAGGTGTATAGAAAACCAACACACACCAACAGATATTTAAATTTCAAATCAAATCACAATATTAACATTAAAAAGGGAATCATTAAATCCTTATACGATAGAGCCAAAATTACTTGTTCTAACAAAAATTCGTTCTTGGAGGAGAAACGTTAACATCTCTTTTATTAAAAAATGATTATCCTTTATCGTTTATAAATAAGGAATTTTCAACAATCGATCGAATAGAACAGAACAACTTAGAACGAGATTCTACAGCATATACAAGGAATAATACGAGGAAAATAACAATACCATACATAAAAGGATTATCAGAAAAACTTAAAAGGATAGGAAATAAATTCAACATTTCAACAACATTCAAAACAACAAACACGTTGAGATCTGTTTTGCCAAAATCAAACCTAACAATGAACCAGCAAGGACAAAGAATTGCATTTATAAAATACCTTGTGAATGCGATCAGTTTTATTTAGGTGAAATGTCAAGGCCATTAAATGTTAGAATAAGAGAACATCAGTCTTATAATAAAAATAGAGAACTTGACAGATCTCAAATATGTAAACACACATGGGATAATGAACATAGGGTTCAATGGAATGATTCAAATATAGTCCTAAAAGAAACGGATGGTAAAAAGAGAAAAATCAGAGGAGCGGCTCTAATTATGCTAAATGAGACCAATTGTGTCGCAAATTCCTCGGCAGAATGTAGTAGAATCTTTTTACCCATATTGAAAGAGGAAGTTATTAAAAAGAAAATACCAGTATTAGTAAGTCAGTAACATATGGAGGATACATTATGTTTTCTAAATAACAAACATATAAAATCAGAATTTGGTGTTTATTGAAAGTAAACTAAATGCACGACCAAATACTTATGTCGGGATAGTATTATGAGGTTTTTTTCCTGGTTTTTCCCTCATAATTTACTATGGAATCAATAACAGGAAAATTTTACTGTCATCATGGCATGTGTTTGTCTTTTTAAAGACGAATTACATGTTATGATTTTGTTCTGAAGGATATTCTCAAGTTAAAGTTGATTTCATGTAATCGAATGAACTATCTTATAAATAAAGTCGTCCCAGGAGCGCAACTCAACAATATTGGAAATATCATTTTAAAGTCGTCTACTTTAAAATGTATAATATATGTCTGAATTGTCGATATAAATGAGTCAGATAAAATTAAATTGTTAGAAGAATTTTCCACTATGTAACAAAAAACAAAATTTGTTTAATTTACTGTTTGTATTTTGAGAACGATTTCCGAAGTGGAAATTGAAACGTCAATAAACGTATTTTAATCTTTAATTGTGGTTTTTCCCAATTAAATAGTAATTACTATAAACTGCCACAAGAAAATAGCTTCAGAACAATACTTCTTTTATGATTTATAGGTGCGTTAGTGTTAAAATTTAGATATCTTTCGGACCAAACATCATTTGTAAACAAGTTAGTAGTTATCAGTCGGTTATTGTTCTTATACTTTAAACTTATATCAAGAAAAGTAATTTTGTTGTTTTCTTCTAATTTATAAGTAAATTGAATGTTATTATAAAATTTTTTGAACATTTCAAGACTATAATCGATTTCATAATCCGGAATGCAAAGTAAGCAGTCATCCATATATCGTTTGTAGAAATTTATGTTGTATTTTCATTTAGAGATTACTGATGTAAAAAATATTTGGAAAACGAGGTCCAGGAAGAAGAACAACATCTTGATTAAAGAACCTCAGAATCTGGTTCAATACAACATCTGTGCAGCTGCTCCGCGCTGCTGCAGATAAGATAAAGATTGCCATGATGATCGCCAACATTATTAACGGATAAGCACATCAAGAAGAAGATGTCTCTTAAGTTTCCATAACTAAGTTCGCTATTAGTGCTGAGATAGGTGAACCGAAAACCACTCCAAAAATCTGAGAGTCGTTTGAGTAGTTTTCATTTTCATGTTGTACAAATGTTAAGCTGAAGCAGAATTTTATACCTTCTAGGAATCCTTCAAGTGATTTTTTTTAATATTTTTTTCTAATACGTTCATTAGATAGCGAAAATTTTAATTCATGTCATGCAAAAATTCTAGTTATTGTTCTAGTATTGTAGTTTAACAAAACTATTACAGTCTCCAAGAAATCAATGTTAAATAAACGAAAATTTCATAGTTGCAGTTTCTAACATTAAATCAACTATATATGTATCCACAGCAACCCTACACAGGCTATTAAACAAATAACCCACACAGTCCAATCAATTTCACCCCTTCTTAGCGCCGCAGTTCCTCTATGGTGGATATTGAATCCTGGGGCTTAACGTAGCAGTCTCTTTCGATGACGATGTGCACGCTTCACGCTCCGGCAACCCTTAAGGGCTCTACCCCACCGCTGCACCGTTCTATCTATTTATACACTCGCTCAAAACAATAGACGCACGATTCCGAATTTGTGGCTTTGTTTCAGTTCACCTCATTGAATTCCATCGTGAAGTAGGCCGTGACAGACCCGCAGATATTAGATGATTTAGAATTAGCTGAGGGTAAATGAGGTATTGGTTATTACAGTGTCTCTGTATACCATGAAAGGAAGGGTTAACGAAACATGTAATAACGTATGGCATGGAAGTTTTGATAAAAATTTCACCCTATTGTATAATAGACAAGAATTGAATTTACCTAAATTAAATTTATATTACATTATTTTCTTTATAGACTAGGGAACTAACGATTTTCTCATGACACTCGTTGATACAAGTATCTAACAACTGCTTTTGGTAAATTTGGTGATAACAATAATGTAATAAACTGTAGCATTTCTACTTTCCTTTCGTATGTATTATAACACCGAAATATTTTCTCAATCCTTTTGGTCGTTGGGATTGATAATATAAACATTTCTATTCTGTATATAATAATATTAATTGCCTTCTTTGATGTTGATTTTGCTTAATATTAACTTATTTAAATAATTATCACTTAGTATGGTGAGAATGTAACACAGGGAAAATAATTATATCACTCTCAGTAGAATCGCTGCCAAAGTCAGTCGGTTTCATTATTTAGTCCGAATTTTCTTCTAATTCATTATTGTTTTGTTCGTTTTTGTTATGGAAAAATATGTAGATAATACTAGTAGGGTAGACTGGGGCTAGTTGTGCCACTTTGGACAAAATAATTTTTAACATTTTTTTCGTAATTTTTAGGGCTGTTAGATTACTTTAATGAGGTACTATTTTTAATTGGGAATCATTATTTGGGAACATCAGCAATTTTTAAGCAATACCTTACAGTATGTAAATAGTTTTACAAAATGCACATATTGTCACAATTTGCCCCAATATGGGGTAAGTTGTGACGAACTTGGGGCAGGTTGTGACAGTAAATATTTTTAAATATAATAAACTTTAGTTGGAGAATAATAACAAAGTTTCCATAATAAATTTATTTTATAGTTAAGTATAGATACATAAATGTTTGATAAATGTTTATGTAAGAAACAAATGTGTAGAAAAACATCTAGTGAATTTAAAGTAAAATAAAAAACTTAATCGCTATCGTCAATTTGTGCTGATTCTACTTGTAGTTCTGAAGAGTGGCAGTTTATACAAACATAATAAAGATCATCTTTTGTGCACTTTACATGAGCCCACCTCTTGCATTCCATACATTGCACCCAGTCTTCTCCTAACCTAGACTTTTTATATGGTCCCATACAAACTAAGCAAAAGTAATCTTCTTCGTCTTCTTCTGAGCGGTCTTCTCTTTTTCTTGTTGCGGTCTCTTTCTTTGGCGCTGCTTTTTTCTTAGGCAACAGTTGTTTTGAGTCAAATAATTTTTTCTTTATTTTATCCTCTTTGCACTTTATTGTTTCCTTCCTCTTTAACTCTTCACTGCGAATTGTCTCCTTGACAGGTGTGCTAGTCAAAATTGCAGATGTTAAGCTCTTGCGTTTTTTATTTTTTCGAGGACCAGCTTTTGGCAGAGGTCTTATATCCATAGGGCTGACAGGCAGAACTTCGGCATGGAATGATCCTGGTAGGTTGGCCTGCGATGATCCTTGTTGATATGGTCCTGGTTGATAGGTATGGGAGGGTCCTGGCTGGTTAGCATAATATGACGACGGTTCAGGTTCATCGAGATGCTGAAACTCTTTAAGCTGCCCAGCACTGGCTTCCTCATTACCATCTACGATGTCAATAGGCCTATTCAAAGGTCGGTCGGTCACCGAAGAACACAGAAAGTCTTCTTCATTAAAAATGTTTCTATTGAATTCCCATATTCCTGTAGAACGAAATCCTGCCTGAACATTTGTTGGTGTTACAGCTTTAGGTAATGCTGTTTTCACTATACTTGGGATGTCATAAATTGAGACTGTGTTTCCAGGATGAGATTTCATCCATCCACGCATGGCGTCGTTTAAAAACTTCTTAAATGTACCAAAAACGGAAACATCCAGTGGTTGAAGTCTATTTGTTGTATGGGGAGGGAACGATAAGAGAGTAATACCGTGCTCTGTACAATAGTCAAGGACTTCGATATATAGGTGAGCACTGTGGTTGTCTAACAGAACTAAAACCGGTGATTTCTTTGATTTCTTTGAGCACAAATTGCTTCATAAAAAACAAAAAGTCCGGGCCTGTTATCCAGCCACTTGGGTTAGCAGTACCACAACAACCTACTGGCCCATCACGTACAAAATGCTCCTTGTAAAACTTACGTGGAAAAACGAACATAGGAGGAACTGAGTTACCCTCTGCGTTAATAGCAAGAACCATAGTAACATTGGTCCCCCTCTCAGCTGAAGACTGAAGTGACACCACCAACTCTTTTCTCGCCTTTCTTCGCTATGATTTTTACCGGTTTTTGGACAGTCCCAGTCCCTGTCTCGTCTATATTCCAAATATCATTAGCTGTAAAATGGTTTTGACTTAATACTAATTCGAGGTTATCAAAAAAGAGTCCGACATTGTGCTTGTTGAAACTTGTACTCCGACTTAAGCTGGTAGCCTCAGGAACACGAATAGACACATTATTGTTACGTTGCATGAACTTTGTAAACCAATCATTACTGGCGTGTTTTGTTGCTACCCAATTCTCAGGCACAAGAACTTTGTTCGCTATAGCAAATTCAAAAGCTAAACTTTTCATTTCTTTTGGGCTAATACCATAAAATATTTTCGCTGCCTGAACAGCATATTCACAGAGCTCTTCTTCTTGTTGTTGTGAAAATATCATTCGAGGTCTTTTGTAACCCATTTCTACCACTCCATCTGGATTGGTTTGTTGTTTTTTTATATATCTAAGTAAGGACATCCGGTTAACGCCATATTTTTCAGCTGCTTGCCTTAAACTACACGATCCAGACTTAACATCTAACGAAGCCGACTCGTAACTGTTTATATTACTTCGACCACGTTCCGTTTTCCTTTTATAATTTCTCACCATTATCTGTAACAAACCCATAAACATGCATTAAAATTAGTAGGGGCATGTTGTGACACTGTCACAATCTGCCCCAAGCCTTTCGTCACAACTAGCCCCACCGTACGCCATTTTACATAAAGCCACTTGCACAGACCTTGACACGTCGTATAGAAACCAAACTGTGTCTTACTAGAGAGAAATAAACAAACTATCTACTGTTTGAAAGTGAAATAACAATTCAAAGACAACAGCAAAATTTTACTTCGTTACAACGAAATGACATATAATTTTATAAAGCGGCAGAAACGCATAGCATCACAACCAAACTACACAAACAGACTGAGGACATGCGGACGTGGAATTCTGGGTAACCGGGCGACGCTGCTACCTATGGTTAGTCTATAAAACTATTTGTCACAACATGCCCCTGTCACAACTAGCCCCGATCTACCCTAAGTAGTTTAAGTGGAAGTCAAGTTTGGATTGAGGTTCGGAAGAAATAGCTTGTGGGTGTAGTCTTCAAAGCCGTCAAATTTTTTCAATTTGAAAGGTGAATTTTTACTAAAAATGCGATTTGACAATATTTTGTTGAGTTAATCACCGATTTGTTCGTGCCGTTCTTTATCTGAGAGATTTGTAAGACGGCGTGGCGTTTCCAACGATTTGAGAGATCCACATGGTTTTGAGCGAAAATTGAGTGGACGAGTTTTGAAGATTGCAGTTTTTTATCATCCAGGATAATCCAAAGCCCGAATCCAGTGTCCAACTTCCAAAGAACTGTTTATATGTGTTCCCTGGTCACTTCAGACCTTTTTTGCAGCTTGAGTAGGATACAGTTGTGTTTGTTCTGATCCAATTTTATTGGAATTTCGGTACACTCCAGAATAATATAATAACAGAATAACAGAATTATAACAAATATTTTTCGGACAGTTCAAATGTCTACTGCAAAAATTGCGTGAATGTAGAATAAAATAAATTAAGTCTATATTTCATAAACTCTTCAACCAAAGATGTAAATAATTTTCTTAAAAAACCAGTAAAATGTTTTAACTGTTCTTTTGACAAAAAATCATAATAAATTACTTGACTTCTATTCCATGTTATCACGGTTTGATACATGTTGTTGAAATCTCTGATTTTCATTAGCAGGTGACTTGGTTGAACCACACTTTTGTGTATCATTCTTAACTTTAATAATTCTGTTTGTGTTTGCTCTTTTTGTTTGTATGGTGGCCATACTGCTACACAAAGTCTTTTCTGCATCACTTCTCTCAGTCCTTCACTGGAGTCTCCAACTTTCTTTTTGGTAAATTTAAGAAGGTACTGCATAATTTTTAAGGATCCTTCATTTCCGAGAAAAGCAAGACAATGACAAGGCAATAAATTTGGATAAGTATTTTTAACTTACCCAAACTTGTAAATGTATAACTTTCATCTGAAAAGGGCCTGAAGCAAATTTTTGTGTTCTTGCTGATACTTTTTTCAGACCTGATAGGTGGCATATAACAATAATTCTAAGGCATACCTACTGTAAAAGTGTCCAAACAATTAAAATGCCCTTAATAACTTATTAAAACTTAAATCACTCACAAAATTGCAAAATAACCAGGAAATAAGTACCAAACAATGTAAATAAATGGCATAGCACACTACCACCTAGCATTGAAACTTCCGTGTTGACGAGTAAAACAATGATTGGCGCATCACCTAGTGACCGGGCGCCTAACTATATATGCATGGCGCGACATTCAAAAGTTTAGTAATATTACTTAGGATTGTGAACTCATTTTAAAGTAAAGTAAAATCGATATAATCCTAAAATAACAAGAAAAATCCGTATCCTATACGATAATAAATATTTTTCGTATACTTTTTGGGGTTTCTTGTTATGTTGAGACTATATTTATTTTACATTACATTAAAATGCCAAATTGGTTAAAAAAATTAAAGAATAAAATATAGAATAAAATCTTTATTTATAAAAATGTTACAAGAAATGTTATATGTGTTACAAGAAATATTAATAATAAAAGCCAAGTGTACTATAATTTAGTTTTCTTAATGTGGCAAGAACTGGTCAGTATTTAAATAATTGTTTTGTCTTAGTATGTCAAGTTTTATGTGAATAAAAGCCTAATTGTGCAAAAGGCATTTTACTACAATTTTATTCTCATAATTCGCAAAGAATTCAAACATTGGTATATAACATACAAGATTTTTTTAGAAAGCAATGAATCTAAAGATAAATTCCTAGAAGACAAAGATAAGTACATGCTTTTAATAAATTTAGTCTATAATTACATAATAGAAGCAATCAATGGGAAAAACCAATTGCTTTTTTCACACATACTCTCACAGATTCTGAATAAAAACATGCAATTGAAAAAATGCAAATGCATTGAAGTATTAAAAAAATGCAGACGTTATCTGGTAGGAAAGCAATTCAAACCAATCACAGATTAAATCACTATTTTTTGTATATAGAATGCTTTCATATATAAAATCTGACAAGGAGAACTAGCTTTACTTCACAAGAATTTATTAATTATCTACACTCTAAAGGAATATTTCAAGTAGAACAACACCATATAACCATGAAGGAAATGGTTAAGTTGAAAGATACAATGAGTTATATGGAAATTGGTGAATCTAGCATTGAAAATCAAATATTTAGACATCACTAAATGAAAAACTGCTTTACCAGGAGCTCTGTACTATATACGAAGTTTACTATTGAATTGTTATATTAATGAATCATGATAATGATGAAGATGAAAGTCCAAATAACACATTAGAGAATTCCACTACTAAATCAATACCAGATGTGACAGAAAATTTACCTGTTCAAAAACCTGATGATTGGATTGATGAATGAACCAAGATTGGAAAATTCAGATTTTCAATCTAGCTGTAAATCAGCTGGAACTAAAAATAAACCAAGATAGTTGCAATATTTTGTTCACAAATAGGGACAGAAAAATGTATTATAATTTAGTGTTCTAAATGTTGTGACAAGAACTTGTCAGTAATTAAATAATTTTTTTTGAATTCTAATGTCAAATTAAAGCCTAATAAGCAACAGACAGCCGTCAGACATTCTGAGTTCTTTGTAGTACTTACATCCTAATCTAATAACACACACTACCAGCGGTCAGTGAGAACTCTTACTGTCTGGCGTTCTACTCACAGAAAGACAGAACTCTGCTAAGTTGGAAACAGAAAAATTAAATGATTTAGTTCTAGAAAGAACTTTGTATACATTTACATGATAATATTTTTAGT
The DNA here is from genome assembly GCA_918026665.1 of Diabrotica balteata. NCBI lineage: Eukaryota > Metazoa > Arthropoda > Insecta > Coleoptera > Chrysomelidae > Diabrotica > Diabrotica balteata. Next base: position 117,815,517 of record OU898279.1, on the reverse strand, counting down.
CATATTTAAACCTATAAACCCAACAGTTAGCTCTAAGATTCTAAGATCCAGCACTATAAAGATGGAAAAATAACATTAAAAATAAAAAAATATGTAAAGTATTACCTAGTTACAATAAAAACATGGAGTATTTTACAAAGTTAAGTTTCCAAACTCTATGTTACCAGTAACTCTTTTCTACTAATATTTATATATTTATTGAGAGACATATTAAATAAATTTAGATTTAGGTTGTTCTACAAAATGGAACATTAAAAGTACATAGATGAGACAAACCATGGTAATATGGTACTCTAAGACCAATCTCACTCACAAGAAAGCACATATCCCTCCTCGCACTTAACAGGCAAGCTCAAAGACCTCTCCATATGATAGTGTAGTCATGGTCTGCTATGATCTAATCATAATGATTATAATCTAATCCAACTTTGAAAGGCGCACACCTGTAGAAATTTATGTCGAACCCTCCCTAAGGTGATGATTTTTAAGATAGTTGTTGAACCACCACCTACAAAATAATTCAAATTGTAAGCAAGTAAGACTGATTTTATAATATATAATTTTAGGTTAAATTTATAATTAACTAATTTTATAAGTAAAAGGTCACATGTCACATACATACATGTATTGGCATAATAGTTCTTACCTGGTGCTGGTAAAAACAAACTCAGAAGGGCAGTTCTCGTAATACCGGTATGTCCAACATTAATTATATCGTCCTCTTTAAAATGACTAGCGCATACACGAAAACTGTTATAAATAGTTTCTGTTGCAGCATTCTATAATTAGGGCTCTTAACAACATTCACACATTTATCAAACATATCCATATAAGAAAAACTATAGGTATTGTTTGCCAGTAGTATCCATGCAATCTGAAACACATCTTTTTTGTTCAGTTATTCGTCTCTACATTGTTATTCCATGTAATGTGTTCGAGTCCATAATAAAAAAATCGTCTAAAATTGTACCTTTTTGCGCCACTGATATAAAAAATTTTAAATTATAAAAGATAAAACAAATACAAATATGGCGCCGTATTTGTCTAAACTCAACTTTGAATTTTCCACAGCACACTCCCTCCGCGCAGGAACGAGACTAGCAGCGCCACCATACGAATGGGCGCCAAATCCGAACAAGATTTGGCCTTGGCTATCTCTGTTACCAATCTAGGTAAATTTATCTATGATAAATGCATCGAGCAATAAGACAAAAGAGGGAATCTAATCCTTATGAAAAGGAGACCAAAAAAGTGGCCTCTGATGGCGGACATATCCGGAAATGAGAATGCGCGAAATTTAAATTTTCTGACACTTATCAACAGTAGCTATATAATATTTTTCAGAATGTGTCTTAGACGAGAAAGTTTTAATTAATTATTAATGATAAGAGTCTAAAATGCGACACAATTGTTAAAAAACTTCAATATAAATAAGATTTCATGTGACATTTGGGACAAACAATAACATAACCCAACTAAATTTGATGTCAAACAAGGAGAGAGACTCTCTTTCCTTGTTTAATGTGGCCTCTAAAGATCGCACTTCCTGTCTAACAATATGTTTGCCCCCACTACCTTTACATTCCCTCTATTTTCTTTTTGCTCGATGGATAAATGGCAGAATAAAATAGGGTTACGTTTTAATACCAAACCCTGACGCTAGCGCCACCTACATGCATGTGATCTATTCATATAGGCATTCATGTAAAACAGTTCTGGAACAACCAATTTCAATTTTGCAATAAGTAAAACTTCTTGAAATTTGTATATCTGAATACACCTAAAATAGCTGAATAATGTGATATTGTCCCTATTATCACGCGAAATTAAAGTTTTTTTATGCATTTTTAGAAAAGTTATTAATAATTTTTAGACAATATTGACTGTCAAAGATATTTTTGCAAAAATTAAGCTACAAATTAACAAACTGTCATTGTAAACGATTTTCTATGCTTTTCCAGTAAAATTGTGTCACTTTATTATATAATTTACCTACTGGTCTTCACCTTTAGTATTTAAAATCCAGTAGCGATCTTATATTGTTTGTATATTGTTTAAAAGTAAAAAATGACGTTTAATCATTTGTTTATTGCATATTATTATCACCAAAATTATCAAAAGCAGTTGGTAGATACCTGTATCAAAGAGTGTCACGAAAAAGGCTTTGTATTTGCTAATTTTTCTGGTCTATTAGTTTTATGTCAACAAAACAAACCTAAAATAAAAATCACTAAATATAAATCATTATATTGTTCTGAAGCTATTTTCTTGTGGCATTGTAAATTAATTACTATTAATCTGGGAATAAGCCACAATTAAAGATAAAAATACGTTTATTGACGTTTCAATTTCCACTTCGGAAATCGTTGAAAAAAAAAAAGAAAACGATTTCCGAAGTGGAAATTGAAACGTCAATAAACGTATTTTTATCTTTAATTGTGGCTTATTCCCAGATTAATAGTAATTAATAAATCATTATGTTAATTATTTACAATCACTAAAATTTATGTAACAATTTTCCCAGAAGATATTTTAAAAAAATTCGGGGCCATAATAGAACAACTTTCAAACCGGATTATGCAGTTAGTTTTGGAGTACAATAATTAAAAGATATTATTTTCTTAAAACAAGCGATTTCACTTCACTACACAGAAACGCAAACTCGGCAAATTCTCGTATTTCAAGTTCAAAGAATAAAATCAATGTTGTAAATTCCACCGAAAGTTGAATATTCCCAAAACCACAATTCAACACTTCATTTAACATCATGACGAAACTGCAAGGTTTGCGTTTACGTGGAGTTCGCGTTCTAGATCGATGTTGGCTAATATATGCCAGAATGATATTCCAAAGAGAAATTCCAGCAAGGTAGAATACACAAGTAAACTAATATATGTATAATAATATATTAATAATAGAGACAGTCTGAAATAATATGTCTGTACAGATGAACTTGGTGTGACCTATGTTTTGCTCTTTTATTCTACTTTATTTAGTAACAGGGGGAATCTTTTTGTCTCAATTTGTTTAATCGTCAACATTTCTTCGTCATAACTCCATCATCCTATTGTCGTATACACTGGGGTGAGACAAGGCTCGTTGTTTTTTTTCAATTCTATACGTCGTGGCACTGAACAAAAACACGATACGTTTAATACGCATAAAAATGTTAAATAAGCAGCTGATCTTCAGAAATCCAATACAGCCAGCAAACTGCGAGATCAACAGGGAAACATCATCACAAATAGAAATCAAGAAATTTGCATATGGACCAAATACATACAAGAACTCTTTGATGATAATAGGTCCGAACAACCTCCATCCTACATAATATGTAATGACTACTTACCAATCACATCAGATGAAGTGGAAAAAGCAATATCACAACTAAAAGATGGTAAAGCTCCTTATTTACTTTACTTTATCGTGTCCGGACATATCATTCATAAAATTTCGGCCCAGTATCGGGCTACGTCGATTCCATCTTTGTTGGCGAGCCACAAATCTTCAAGGGTACATCGATGTTTACTTGTCATACTCAGGCGGTTCATCCTGCACTGTTCCAAGGAAGCTTTTCCTAGATTTTAGTCGCTTTCGTGGTGTTCGAGCTTTGTATAGGGCATGCCGATCGTCCGCGATCTGTTTAATTCTCTCTATGTGTTCTGCAGCGCCTCTGCGTGTTGAGGGTTCTGCAAAACCCGCTGCTCTATATAGATTTGAAAGTGGCGTTGGTTTCATGCACTCCGTTACTATCCTGCATGTCTCATTTAGCGCAGTATCAACTTGTTTGGTGTGGGCAGATCTGCTCCAAACGGGGCACGCATATTCAGCAGTTGAGAAACACAGTGCCTATGCCGTTGTTCTTAAAACGCCAGGACGTGCGCCCCATTTACTTCCCGTCAGCTTTCTGAGTATGCTGTTCCTAGTTGTTACTTTCCCTCTTGTTTTTATGCAATATTGTCTGTAGGTGAGGGACCGGTCCAGAGTTACTCCAAGATATATAGGTTGATTTGTGTGTTCTAATGTATTACCATTCCACACAATTTGGAGATTTCGTTTGGTTTCCTTTGTGCGAAGGTGGAAAGCGCAGACTTGGGTTTTAGAGGTATTGGGTCTCAGAGAATTCTGCAGGTAGTACGCTGTCATTGTTTTTAAGGCAGTTTCGAGTTTCTCGTCCACTTCTTCAAAACTATTTCCTTGAGCACATATTGGAAGATCGTCAGCATAGAGGAAGTGCTTGGTTTCGGTCGGAGTAGGTTGGTCGTTTGTGTATATATTGAAGAGCATTGGTGCTAAAACACTTCCCTGTGGGAGGCCGTTTTTTTTAACTCTCCACCTACTTACTTTACCCTCCAGCATAACGAAAAAACGTCTATTTTGCAGTAAGGAATATACGACCTTTCCCAGATAGTGGTCATTGAGAGTGTCGTATAATTTACGGAGCAATGTTTTGTGCCTTACTGTGTCATAGGCTGCTGTCAGATCTACAAAAACAGCTCCTGTTATAAGTTTTTCTTCAAAGCCCTCTTCAATGTGTTCTGTTAATGAGAGGACTTGACCGGTGCAAGATTTGCCAGGTCTGAATTCTCCTTGATGTGGGATGAGGTGCTTGTCGACATTTTTTTCTATTCTGGCGAGTATGAGTCTCTCGTATAGTTTAAAAAAGTAACACAATAGCGAAATAGGTCTGTAGCTACTGGGGTCTTCTGGATCCTTTATTGGTTTTAACAAGGCTATTACTTTAGATTTCCTCCATGATTTTGGAATTCAAGATCCAATTTTTTGCTCCTTGGCCTAAATGCTTTATTTGTTCACTGCATATATCATCCACACCTGCAGCTTTCCCGTTTTTTAACCTGTTCAGACTGTCGTGGAGTTCTTTTAGTGTAAAAGGAGTTCCTAGGTGGTTTGTCTCCGAATCCAATCTTCTCCTAGTGTTTGGGTCCTTATATCGGTTAGTAGTTCTTCCATTCGTAAGTAGCATTGACCTGACAATGCATACACAGAAGGCAAAAATTGATTTAACACCGACGGTACTCAAGGCCTAGCAAAATGACATATATTTAAGCGAAGCAATATCGAAATACCAAGTTGACGTTTATTGCTTTATCAAAGAAAACAAAATCTGTATCCTGCAGTAATTTACGGACCATCAGCTTAATGAGCCATCTTTTAAAGTTATTTCTAAAAATCATACCTCAAAGAGTATATAGATTGTGCGAAGAAAACATTGGCCGTACAGTTTGGTTTCCGGAATGTAGTGGGTACGAGAGATGCTATTTTTAACATACAAGTGTTACCATAAGGCGTTCGATACAGTAAAGCACTATAAGCTGATAGAGATATTAACAAATATTGGGATAAACACCTCTGATCTACGAATTATTAGCAATCATTACTGAAATCAGACACCGACTATCCGTACAGAGGCAGGAGAATCCGATGATGTAAAAATCAAACAAGGGGTCTGACAGGGATGTGTACGATCAATCCTGCTATTTAAAATATATTCTGAGGAAATCTTTCAAAAAGCAATAGAGGATGTTGAAGACGGAATTCATATTAACGGAGAATATATTAATAACATCAGATATGCGAACGACACGTTGGTATTCACTGGCAATTATGAAACCCTTCAGGAGTTAATGGAAATAAGTCAGAGATATGGACTTTCACTATACATTCAGCATGAAGCAAGATCTTCATTTAAAAAAATGGCTTAGCTATTCAAATGTTATGATTTATCAATACCTATAAAATCAACTTAATACGATATTACATCTTTCCTATACTGTTGTAAAGAGTTGAGTCGTCAACTTTTAAAACGCTATCTGCAAAAGAGCTGTTAGTCACAATAAAAACAGCAAAAACTTGAATACCTTCATTACATCATAAGAAATAGCGAAAGATTCTGGCTGAAGAATCTACGTACATGGTTCAACGCAATAACCACAAATCTTTTCAGATCAGCAGTATGCAAAATGTCGTCAACATCTGAAACGGATAGACACTACAAACAGAGAAGTGCCACTGAACAAAATTAGAAGAAAGGTAATCATGAGATACCAGGGGAGGTTGCGTGAATAGCTTGAAAAATATTTCACTTGAAAGAAATAATATTCATCTTTTTATGCCACTCCTATCGAGATGGAAATCCTCAAGGCTATATTAATCTCGTCTACGGCTGATCTTGCTCATTTGCAACTTAACCATTCTCTCAAATTTCGTATCGATGACATTAATCATCATCGAATCAAAAACAGGTGCTCCAATGGCGTATGAAGATGGCTAACTATCAAGAATGTTTCTCAAAAAAGAAGAGTAGACTGTTCATGACGCGGATAGTCCCCAATTCTACATATGGATTAGAAGCATTGATTTTTACTAAATCCGATAAATCGTCTATATCTATCTTTCAAAGAAAGATCCAGCGTATAATTTTTGGGAAAGTTTGTGAAAATGAAACAAGGAAGCGTAGACACAACAATTACTTACAAAACAGCGAGGCTGTAGACCAGTGGAAGATCTAGACATTTGCCCCTTGGGAGGGAAACTTTCAATTGGAGGAGAGGAGAACTTCCAATGAAACCCCAAACAAAAGACATAAAAAAGATAAATCTAAAACTACAAAAATAATAGGTCATTTTGAACCATCTTGGGGGATTCTCTTTTTCTGTTCTCATCTCAAGTAGATAGGCAGGTGATCCATATAGGATCAGTGCTTCATACCTATGCTTTCTGTCATTCTATTTCATGCCCAATGCTTTTTCCTTTCTATTCATGTTATATGTTCTTTTTTCTCCACTTATATTTCGAATTATTTTCAGTTATCATAGGTAAGCATAGTATTTTGTCTGTTTCTAACCATTTTATCTGCCAAAGTTTCGTCTTAAATAGCTCGTGTCCATTGTTTAAAGCTTATGTCTATGTACCTTCTTTGAAGTGCTTCTACCAACTGTACACTCTTCCCTGTAAGACTTCCAAGACTCCAAGACACTATCATAATTTCTAGAACCTGTAATGGTGCTTCTGCTGAAATAGTCCTCATCCAGCAAACTGAATAAACGGCAAATTTAAGGTAATTCTTGATAAAACGTCTTAATAATTTATATAAGAAAACTTAATTGATACAATCTAAATTAGAAACAATTGATACAATCTTAATTAGAAACAACAGAACACTAGGACAGTAGTCGTAGCAACAGGAAAACTAAACATAAAAATAGAAATCAGCCAACGAACTCTATGCCTATCAGAGGATAGAAATAACAGTCTAAGTGGATTAAATCACAATATAACCTTTGGGTTATATGGCACCTGAAACTCAAGGAAATATTTTACTTCAGAATAGGAACAAAAATAAAATAGGTCTCCCCTCTTGAATCACCATTATGGTTTATTTATTGCTCACAAAGACAAGGTAGAGACTACAGGCGTGTGGCTCATCTACCATGTGTATAGCATAAGATATCGACACAGTTTATCATATTGGGAGAGACGCAAAAGTTATATTTAATATTTGAGCCAGCTTTAAGATTGATTAAGAAATTAATCCGGAAAGAAGGTCATAATTATGAGTCAAGAATATTAAACTGGAATCGTTCCAAGATAATTTGATACAGCAATGGTAATACTTTATGACAAAAACATAATAAAAGGGGAAGGGATAGTAATAAATTTATTTGCATCGTTGCTAAGAAAGATTCGAATAAAAAGTTATCACTGTCTTTTTAATAGTGTATCCGAAATATCCTTCATTGAAATTTGTTTCCGACAAGAGACATTTTCCGAGATTTTATGGCATCTCGAGTGGAAAGCAACGTCTAGCGTAAGCTTTCCTGCATTTCGTCACCTCTTAATTAAAATTAGAGCATTTTCATCGCGATCTTGATTTATGGCACTTCCTCAAGCATTTTTAATTAAGAGACTTGATATCTAGTTGAAAACCGAGCTGGGACTGTTATTTTGGTCGGAAACAAAAAATTATAAGTAATTTCGTCTAAACTGAAAACTGAACTGAATAGGTGTTAGATCAGATTTAACAATATATATATATATATATATATATATATATATATATATATATATATATATATATATATTGTTATGATATGTAAAATCGAGAAAAATATTGGTTTGTTTAAAATATTTCAACATTCAAAAACAAGTCTTTAAATATTTGGATTACCTGTATTAAACAAAATGTAAGCTATGCATAAATTATTTTCTTTGTTATAATATACTTGAGTACCCGCATAATTTTAAGTGAAATCCAAAGACAATTGAACCGGGTTTTCCAAATACATTAATGCAGTGATTAAGGACAATAGAATAGATTTTAGACAGATAGGTTTTTGTTAGTTTTTAAGAATCGTAGAAAAATATTGATTGTAAATAAGTTTTAGGAAATTTTATAATTATAGGTAAAATATTGTTTGTTATCGAAATGAAAAAATGGGAGAATTGTGACTAGCTTTGATTGGCGGAGATTGAAAAATGTGGGATAGGTATGTAGGAATGAAAGTTTAGCTAGATTGTTGAGAGAAAAAAGATAGGCAGTTGGATTTCCAAGTCTGTAAGACGAACAGTGATTGTTCTCTGGCGGTTCCCGAGAGGTAGCAAGCAGTAGTGTTGAATGTTAGTGAGTTTTTGTGGAGTTAGTGTATCTGACCGAAGCTGAAGCAGCAAAATATTGTAAGTCATATGTTTCTACTTATATTCCAAGAGTCACTGTTCAGGCCAACGAGAGATTCAGTTTATTTGGGGATTTTGAGATTTCAATTAATATTGTTTGTACCATTAATTTTGAAGGTTCACGTACGTAGAACAAAATTTTGAGAATCATTATATGAGATTTTGTTTATTGGAAACATTTAAGTGTGAATTATTTCATTATTTTATTTCAATATATAGTGTTATATCATATGTGTTGTTTATTATTCCGGTATTCTTTGGACCTTACCTTTCACTGGTAATAGCATAGATATTGAAGCACGAATTTAACCCTGAGATAAGAGAATTAAAAAGTGTGATAGAGTCATAATCATATCATTTAAATAATTTTAATTAATTAATTAATTAATTGGCTAATTAATTGCTTGGCGCACCAAGACTTGAAATACCACAATAATATATACATATATATATATATATATATATATATATATATATATATATATATATATATATATATTGATATGATGTGTTGTTGTTGTATGATCAATGAGTAAATTTGAATGATATATGTAATTATAGGGTTTTTATCGCGGTTCTCAAAGAATTAGTTTGTAAGTACTTTTTTAAATTATCTTTATTATAACTATTATGAAACAAACCTATCTATCTAATATAAGCAATATCAACTTAAATCAATCTATCTAAAATTTGAAATTCTTACAATTATTAAATTATTAACAAAATTTGGTACCTTCTTTCAATGAACGCCTAAAGTTTTTCCAAAATGAAAGTTATTATCACCACTCGATATCTCCTTACTAAGCCTTGGTTATCCAACTATGTTAATATCTTCCTTCTTAATTATCTCCACTCACCATATAAATATATATTTAACTCCTTGTAATTTCCATATACTTAATGTACTTTGAAATATACTGGATCTTGTGGTTGTATTATTGAATGCTTATTTCAATGAATTAACTTCAAAACTGTCACTATATTACTGTAGTAATAATTAATCTCCAACTGTATTTAACTTAATAATTCATTTAACTTAATCAATGCCTTCTTCTAGCATTGAATAATCATTTCATAACCTCATAAATAACTCACTTAATAATCCTTAAATTGTTACATATAACTAACTCCTCAATAATAATCTTGTAACTGATTTAATATCTTCTAACTAACTTACTTAACTCAATTAATAATCTTCTTGTAACTAAATTCTTGAATTATAACTTTACTAACTGATAACTGATAACTGAACTGGTAACTGAAATTAACTGAACTGAACTCATAACTGACTAACTAAACTCTAACTCAGAACTGACTTACTCATAACTGACTTACTGACTTCCTTTTTTTTTAAATTACATGGCTTTTTATATGTTTTTTATTGTTTCCAGAACATTCCAGCAATAAATCATGTTCGAATCCTTCTATTTGTTCTATATGAACAATCTGGAATGATTTCCTGCCTGTGATGTATTATGTAAATAGTCCCATTGACATTTCTAGAGTTTTCTATCTATACTTTACTTGACTTTAGGCTCTCCGCATCAGAACTACACTATTATATGTAACTTAAACATTTATATTAAATATATTTTTACTATTTTACATCCACAATTATATTCTAAATTAACATTCCAAAAATAAATAACTTTTTGACTTTGACACTGCAGTGTATGGTTGCATATGCTGACTCAAAAATATCTAATATTAAATAAAATAAAAAAAACTTCTTAAACTTAATTCTTATGCTAAATTCTTAAAAATACCCTCATATAATTATTTTTTAATAATATTATCTAGTATATAACTTACAAATTATGTCTCTAACCACTATTTAAATAAATCCACTAATCAACACTGTATATCTGGTTGTATATATTTCTAAGTTTCTATAGTATACAGGAATTTGTTTGTTTGAGCTCCTAGTGTGGTCGTTTTTAATGAAAACTGTATTACGCCTTACTGAAATGTTTCTTTCTTATTTGTTATAATTTTATATATCTAATTTTCACTGTATATGTTTTATTATATGTTCTTGTATTATTTCTTAGTTTTTTTTTTTTTTTTTTTTTTTTTTTTTTTTTTTTTTTTTTTGGCCTTAGGTACAAGACCTATTTAGCCAGACAATATAGGTATAAGAATATAGAATACATAAAAACAATCCTTCAAATTCGTAACAATTTCCTAACCGTCCGTTCATTCGCACCACATTCACTCAATTTCCTAACCTTCCCATTAAAAACACTATTGTGTGACTATACAAAAAGGATTGAACAGGAACACACGCTTCACGCTAAGGTGCCCTTCATAGCGACTTTTTTGTAACACAAACAATACAGGCAACGGTTAAAGGTAAAAGACATAAAGGGAAAGACAATGAAAAATACAAAAACTAACGTCCTACCATTTCGGATTCACACAACAACACTGAACAGGGCAGTTTAGATTTTCCGTTTGGTACGTTTGAAAAATTCCCATAAAATTGATGATCTTATAGTTGAATTTCGACTACCTAAATACATAATAGAAGCAACGTTCTGCGGCAAAATGATTTTTTCTTGAGAGATGGCTTGAAATAAAAATTTTATGGCTTCTTGATTATACCGACATTGAAACATCCAGTGGTTTAGATCGTCATAACTGCCATTACATTCACATATATCAGTTTCAGAAAGTTTTATTTTATATAAGTAAGCATTTACTGTAGCATGTCCAAAAAGGCATCGAACGTACATAGTATAAATTTTCCGAGAGATGGGACTTCTGTCACTTAGAGGAGTAGATGGAAGAGTTGGATATATGCTGCAGTATGTATTTTTGCTACTGTTAGTAAAGGATTGCCACTCAATTTCCCAATTATGTCTAACATATTTCTTCCTAGCTGAAACTATATCCCATTTGGGCAACTCGTTGTACTCTATACCCACTAAAGTAGCGTCTTTAGCCAACTGGTCTACTTTTTCATTACCTATAATATTAGAGTGACCTTTAACCCACACAAAGTTAACAATTCTTTTTAAAGAAGTTAAGATTCTTAGCTTTTCAAGTGCATCTACAATTAGTCTGTTGGTATATATTTGTTTAGAAAAGTGTCTTAATGCGAGGAGGACGGACTGTGAGTCAGATAAAATTATATATCGTTCGAAATATAATGTGCTATTAATTATCCAATCCAACGCCTTGGCTACCAATACAGCTGTGAATATTGAGCAATCTGATTTTAATTTAAACTGAAAATAATCTTGAGTATTGTCTATGTAAATGGCACAGCCAACACCAGCAGGCGATTTTGAACCATCGGTATAAATTTTACAAGAATGGATGGAGTCTTCCAGCTTGTTCTGTACTATTAAATCTTCGTGAACAATTGAAATATATGAAGGAATTACTACAGTAGGTTTATATTCATATAGTAAGTCATAATTGGAGCCAAAGAATGGAATCCCTCCTCCATTAAATGAATACTGGGATAAATTAGGAAAAGCAACAGCTAGAGTTGGAGAGTTTTTATTTGCCCACCATTTGTTTGTTAAATTTTCGACAGAGAGACAAGATATTTTTTGTAATAAGCTGTTTTGATTATTAAACTGGCATTTAAGGATAAATTTTTCTGCCAAAAATAGACGTCTTAAATGTAAAGGTGGCTCGTTACATTCTGCCAAAAGGGCTGGTGTGGGAGTAGATTTGAGAGCTCCTAGGACTAACCTTAAAACTTTGTATTGTATTCGATCCAATTTAATCAAACGAGATTTTGTCGCTGATCCATAAAAAAAGCTTCCGTAGTCCAAAATTGATCTGGTATATGCTATGAAAAATAATAAGTTAATTTTCGGGTCTGCTCCCCAATCGTATCGATTAACGGCCTTAAGGATATTAAGGCTCTTTTCACATTTGGTAATGCAATTATTAATATGCTCGTTCCAGGTTAATTTTGAATCCAAGGTAACACCTAGGTATGTAAAACTGTTATATACAGGAATTTCCAGCTGGGAGAATTTTAACGTACTAACTTTTGGTAACCTGTGTCTCGAAAAAAATACTACACCTGACTTCTTAGGCGAGATGTCAAGCCCATGACTATCAAAATACTTTTTGCAATAAGACATATTTACTTTAAGTGCATTAACACATTGTTCAAAAGTTTTTTTCTCAACATAGAAACAGAAGTCATCAGCATATTGTAAAATGTTACACTGCATTCCCATAGTATGTAAGTTTAATGAATACAAGTTAAATAATAAGGGGCTATAGCCCCTTATTTCTTAGTTCTTAGTATACAAAAGTAAATTATTTTTATTGTGACATGACATGTAGTGTTTACTATGTAAAAATTGTCAATAAACCTATCTATCTATTGTATTTCTGTTTTCATTATATATATATATATATATATATATATATATATATATATATATATATATATATATATATATATATATATATATATATTGTTATAGAAAATCTAATAAAAAATTATATTCACCTGCCGGTAAATCACCCTATAAATAGGAATGCTAGATTTTTAAGATTCAAATATTTGAATGAGTAATGGCTTTTCCAATTTAGTAAAAAGTAGGCAGGTAAGAGAATCGATATTTGTACGATAATATATGATAACAATAGAGGCTTTCTTATCAACGTTAATAGCTCTAAGATAGCAATTTTAGAATATAAGGTTTAATTCTTTTATTTACAAAGAAATTGGACAAATAATTAGACAGTTTTGTGGCCAGGGATAAGCATACAATAACCGAAGTAGTATTAGCTGTATTATCTCTAGGAACTTGGAAATAAAGAAAAGATCTTATTTATGTAATATTTGGAAATACCTAGCAAAGTTATGTGATATCATAATAGCATTGAGCTTGTGATTGACAGGTCACAGAATTTGATTAGTCGAAAAGGATGGCGTGGTAAAGGAGAAGGACGGATGGAAGTAAAGAAAGTCATGTTTTGCTCGGAAAAAAAAGATTACTGTGACCTGAACGTCGGAGGAAGCAAGTGTTTTTGTTCCATATACTGCGGTGAAAGTTAGCAGAGTTCTTGTCAAATATTAATTGTAAAAGGTGTTTTGTATCTGTGGAACAAGCCCCAAGGATTGATAGCAGTAGACAACTAAAGTATATCCTGTAATAAACAAAGAGGTGTATAGTATTTTTGGTACTAGTCGATTAAGTGAAAATCGTTTTGATTAATTGTAAATTAATAATTTTTTTTATTCTTTTTTAATAAATTATTTAATAGTTTGGTATCACAAAATTATTTGGTTTAATTTATTTTCCTATTGCCACAATAGAAAATTTATTCTGTTTCATAAATAGAAATAAAATTGGCCCCTTATCAAAAAAGATAACTGGATTCCATATCTTACAATTTTTTTTAAGAAATAACCGGGAATGCTATACTATTCTCCAACTGATTTTAATGACAAGACCAAACAAGAACAATGAATACTAAGCTCAGGATGCTCTATGCTTATTTTTCCATTGCTACGTACGCAGCTGAAACATGGACTCTAAAAAAAAATCGATAGGAGTAAGATCAAAGTCTTCTACGCGTGCCCTGGACACTACACAGAACGAACCTGTCAACTCTGGAAGAGCTTAATATAAAAGGCAGATTATTAAAAAAGTAAACCAAACATACCTAAATTACTTTTACAGCAAAAAGAACGAGGTGTATGGAGCTATTGGCACTAGACGGAAATATCGTCGGCAGAACGCCGACGACCAAGAGAAAGATATTTAACATGATCGGCAGACCAAATGAAGACTCTGTTGGGAAAATTCCTATATAAAGAAGGCTATCTGGCATAGGATCGCAGCCAATGGAGACGACCAACTAACGTAATGAATGGGGGAGGATTATGATGGGGAAAATCAAAGGACGACTGGTTAAGAGGAATTGTTAGAAAGCCAGCCTCTTAAAACAAGTGACCACAAAAATAGCAAGACAAAAAGTATCAGCTCTCTTGATGGTAGATCTTAACCGTCTTTGGCGATTTCTAAGTTTATATAATCGTGTAGTAACTTCAAGTCCTTAGTATTTATTTAATATTTAAAATGCCCTCCTATTTTCCATTTTTGGTTGCCCTTCCGAGATTTCTGTCCATGGCTTGAGTTACGTTTAAAGAAGTCACTTAATAAAAGAAAACGTTATTTCCCAACTCTTCGTAAATCAGATAACGGGAAAAGGGTAAAATATTTCAAGAAAATTAAATTCTTCACATTTTAACATCAGAGTTTAGATTCAAAAAACTTGTTGGACATATACTAATCTATTAGAAGATAAGTAACATTAACAAATTTGAATATTTACGAAAATAAAAATACATAAAAACAAAATATACCGATAGAAGAAAACAAGACAATATTAAATTTTCTATAAAATCGAGAAGTAATCTATATTGCAGACGAAATGGCTAGATTTGTAATAAAAGCTAAATAGTAAATGCATCAAAATAATCAGCAATCTAAGATATCTCAACGGCAATGAAAGAAACACCAACACACTACAAGGATATTGAGCGAAGATGTAGGTGTTTGTCCTTACACCTTTGTCCTGATGGCTTTGTTTCGCGCACCAGTAATAGGTCGCTGGTTTTTTCCCTTGGGGAACAAGGTTTTTCCTTAGGGAAATAGGTTCACTTTATATATATATATTTCTTTGAAGGACCACCCAGAAAACTGGGAAAAATGAAGATTCGAAAAGAACGTTTGAACAAATATATTTAAACAAATACAATGTATTTTAAACGCCGCTAACTTGCATATGATACACACTTGTCGGTGATACAATATTGACACGAACTATATTGACTGGTTTAAAACACTAATATGCCGCTGGGGCGAGTAGAGCCTGACGCTCCTTCAGTGCTGGAATTTGAACTGATACTGATGGATTTTAACTGCGAACTCATGTCCACTCTCTTCCCTCAATCACAAACATTCCAAAATCTCCCCCCTGACCCCTCGACGTATTAAAAGATATGTTTATTTTTCAAATACCTTTAACTTTCAAATCATTGATAAACTACCTGATAAGGGTATTTGTCTCTACTTGCGGAACTTTGGAATGCGTCAGAGGGTAATTTGGAAAATACTAATCCTTTCATTGTTATAATTCTATGAAGGTTTTAGAAACTTGAGTAGAAAGTTATTTAAATGCAAGATAACGGCGCTTTACAGATTATTAATTATTACAAAGAAATTTTATATATCTAAACTAATATACAGTATGATACAAAAATAAACTAAATAATATGATACAAAACTAGACTAAAAATATTAAGTATTGTTGTTACGCAACATAGTCCCCCCGTTGATGTGACCTACATCTAAATGAGTATGGGGTAAAGGACATACTTTAACAACAGATCTTATAAAGGTTCCGTCTTTAGTTCTTAGTTTTACAGTTCTAACCCTGCCGTCTTTACCTGGCAGTGTTTCGATTACTCTTGCCAGTGGCCATTTTAGAGGAGGAGCGTTATCATCGATTAGGAGTACAAGATCATCGACTTTAATGTCTTCTTGGGGCAGAAACCATTTGGGCTTATTTTGGAGGCGATTTAAATAATCCCTAGACCAACATTTCCAGAAATGCTGCTGAATTTTG